>JAPQRN010000017.1:8749726-8774539 GCA_037367275.1 Coranthus polyacanthus | reverse complement strand
AGTGAACGTCACATCGGGATAAGGCTCTTTACAGCAGTCGTAATACAGCTCATTACGTTTACCTCTCACAGCTCCAGCTCCTTATCTTCAGAGTCCAGGCAGCTGCATGTTTGTCTGTGTGTGTGTGTGTGTGTGTGTGTGTGTGTGTGTGTGTGAGGGGATACAGACGGGGTGTGTGTATGTGCATCCATGTGTGTAAGCAGTCTTGTGTGTAAGGCAAAGGAATAGGTGTGAAGTACAGTCACAGAGGTTGCCTTTCATGTCCTCCTCCCCTCTGCGACTGTGGTCAGTAGTTTGAGTCGGGAGGGAAGAGGATTAGCAGCTGCACCGGCACGATGAGTCCCGATTGTGTCTCATTCTGTCGGCCGCAGATGAAGGAAGGGCCTATCGAAACCAGAGTTCATTTTAGGACTTTCTCTATTTGCAGAAGAGTCACGCTTGTCATTTTAGAAGAAAATGAAAAAGCTGATCGCAAACATTAAAACACAGGCTTTAACAATTTGACCACAAAGACATACTTCTCTCGGCTTTCTCCTTATTGTCTTAGTCTTTTAAATGAGAATGATTTAAATGACAACCCGCTGGCTTTGGTTTGAGGTGTTTTGTATTTTATTTTCTATTTTGATACTTTCAGGGTTCATTATCATCAACAGTCCAATAGTTTCATTGTACTTTTTTCTTAGAAGACTGAAGCACTTACCCAGAAAATACAAAACTATTATTACATTTTAGAGACAATAAAAACGTGGACCCAATAACCAAGTTGTTAGAGACGTTGTGTGCAGATGGTTTATCTCAAGTTGCTGTCATCTACAGAGTAGAATTACGCAGGGAATCCCTACAGTATGTTCCTCTCCCTGCGTGTTTGTAGTGCATTAAAACATTGGCTCCAGCTGTTTACAGAGAAAGCGAGAGGTTCAAAAAGGATTTATGTGGTCTTGAGACAGTTCGTGTGGCCAAAGAGGGAGATTTGCAGCTGAATTTAAAACAAAGACTGCATTCCCTGTTGATGGCCTTTATTTATATAGACATATAGATGTATGATTCTTGCATATATTTCACTTTGCATATAACACAGTATATTGATGCACATTTTGAAGTTGATGTGAAAGACCTGATGTTACTTGGTGGGCTCCACAGTGTTTACCACACGATGTTTATGCCTGTTTGAACCTTTCCTTTGCACACATCTCTAGTTGTTTCTACATGTCTGTTTCTGTGTTTACTGGTTTGTTTGGGATTGTGTGTCTTTGATTTTGTAAAACGTTCTCCTTGTGTTCTCTTCTCTAGCCGCGAGGCACTCTGCGTGAAGCGGGTTTGTTTGTCTTTGGGGCTGTTGTAAGTTTGTGCAGTGATTCGGGGTCACTTGTCCGTGCTATCTGTCACTTTGTGTCTTGCTGTGATTTCAGATTGTTTGTCTGTGTTTTTGTCTTGATCATTATGGGATGCAGCTTGCTGCTGAGCCACTTCCTGTTTATTGCCCTCATCCTGGCCCTGGGATCATCACTGACATCACAAGGTTGTTTACGTTGTGGGAACCAAGGTAAGCTTTATTTATCAGAAGTGTGAGGCCCTCTCCTGACCTTTGACCTGATCAGAGTCAACTGTAGTATTTTTTTTTAGAAATGGAGACTGTGGGGAAGAAGCAAAACATGCATTTCTTGACAGAAGTTTCTTTTTTGCACCCCTCATTCCTGAAAGAGTGGGTTCAAACTTGCCAGCTTCTAATCGCTTTTATTTCATGCATAAATTCTGTAACATTCTTCACATTGTAGCCAAGTTAAAATGTATTGATTTTTTTTGTGCATAAATACATTTTATGAGAATGTCCCAGAGCAAAATATTTTATATGTCTAAATGTTGTCCAGACGCTGTCTCTTTGTGGTGTCTGGACTACTGTCGTAAACTTTAATACAAGACATAAACAATTTGTTTGTCTACTTAGCACTTTCAGTAAAGTTTATAGACCTCTTTTGATGAGGGCACAATAAGTTTAGGTTATTTTTTGTAACATGCAGTGGTACAAAAAATAAAAAGTTGCATCAGAAGAAGGAAGCGGTCAGTCATTTCGGTCTCATTAACATAAGAATCAGTGCTGTATCAAATGTTCAGTGTTTAGACATAGCACACGGAAAAGCCAGACCAGCTGTGTAGCTGAAAAAAGAAAGGATGAGAGTGGAGCACAGGGGTGAAAAAAGAGACAAAGGTAATGAGAGAAAGTTTGGCAGTGCAGCGTTCATTATGAGGCTCCAACACAGTGATTCATAGCGCAGGGTGGAGTCTGCTTACTGCATCAGTGCCAACCAGGCCAGGCGCTGTGCTGCCAACTTCTGTTAAAACAAAAAGAGGAGTGGGACGCAGCAGCCCCTCGTTTTCCTCCTCCTCCTCTCCCTGCTCCAAGGTCCTGCTTTCATTCCTCACCCCATTTCCTCAACGATCACAGCCAGCTTCCTTTTTCATCTTTCGCTTCGTCCTGATCTCATCCACCTCCACTGTTCATCCAACATCTGCGGGCAATGCTAGGGGAGGTCCGAAGAAAATCCCGCTTTAGCTGTCTAATTGATCTTTGGGAGAGTCTGCATGCTAAACTGTGAGGTTATTTTAGACTGTTATTGGCTAGAGGCTTCTATTGGCTTCAACAGAGCTGCCCTTTCAAAGTCAGCCATGCTTAAATTTAAAGATTCAATGTTCAACAAAACAAAATACCAAGACAACCGCTCACATTTCCTAACTGTGCCACCCTTATCGCCTGTATTATTGTCCTAATCAGCATGTTTCGTTGTCTGTCTCTGAAGCGTGTCTTTCAAGTGCGCCAAACTCACAGAGCCTGTTCTACCTACAGACGGCCGACAAATGAAAGGAAAACACACATTGTCTTAGTGACGTGTTGCCTCCAGAACAGCTTCGACGCTCCTTGGCATTGATTTTACAAGTCTCTGAACTGAACACCATTCTTCCAAACCAGTGAATCAAGTCATTTCAATCTCTGATCTGACATGTGTGAAGGCCATAGTAAATGATTCACATCATTTTCATACTTATCAAACCATTGATCAGTCGCCGCTCACGCTCTATTGATGAGGGCATTGTCAACCTCTCCCATAAGGTTTTTCCTTTAATTTGTCCCCTGGTTCTGTGTCGTAAATATTAACTAGAATGTTACCCATATTAACTCAACGTTAAGTATACAGTAAATTATGTTCTTGACTGGTTACATCCAATAAAATATTTACTTTATGTCTTTCCGGCTCTTTGTACCAAGTCTACACAGCATGTGATTGAAAACACCTTCCGTCATTTTAGGCCACTGAAACTTTCTTTAAATCATATTTTTAAACTTGTTTAAATGATTCCAAATCCTTCCTGAGAGAGCCCTGAACACACGGTGCCATGTTTTCTCTGAATTCTTTATGATCTTTATAAAAGATCAGCACAGATTTTACTGGGGTTTTGTGCAAACACTCCAGGTTCACAAGGGCTTATAAAATGGTTATTGTGCAGAGCAAATAGCACAGGGGTGTAATGTTACTGGCAAGGCTATTAAGGGAGCACAATAGCATACTTTTGTAGCTGCTGTAAATGAGTTATTGCCTAATGCATTTTACTCTCCTACTCCGCAGTTTAACGTGAATCAGCTGCCAGATTTCACCAGATCTGGGCAGAATGTAGATTTAAAATGACTGGTTTGAACAGAAGAGGGGAATCGATGCATTTCATTGGCGTCCAGGGCTTGTTGAAACATACTGTAGAAGATACTTTGGGGTCATGACTTGTGGTTTGTCTCAGTTACTTTACAATCGTGAAATGGATAAACGACTACAATATACAACCAACGCGACATAGATAAGAACCCAGCATTTCCTGTATTCAGTGTGCATCCGCTGGTATGTTGCAAGTTGATCCGTGCTGACTCCTTGAAAGCATGTGTTTTTGACATTATTGGTCTATTTTTTTTTTGCAGTTTTGGTCATTTCTGCCAGTTTTGATAAATACAATTGCCATGGTGAGGTTCGACAGTTCAACCCAGTTTCTCACAAATTACTTACGTAACTAAATTTCACATTCAGTTCTGTTTTGTTGTACCAAACTAATGTGGCCCACATTATGCTTCGGTACAAACGTGATCCGTTCCTGGATTTTGTTGCAAGGTAATAAATATAATTTGTCAGTGAAGGACCATTTCTGAATTGGCAGGAGGCGGTTGGGGTGGAGGGCAGATTTACTAAATCCGAGTTTGAATCCCGACACCCGTATGTTTTCAGGTTTGGTTAGTGTTAGGAAAAGATTGTGGTTTGGCTTAAATATTAATAAAGTCATTTTTATCATATCTTTGCATACTTTTCTGTATTAAACCCGGCGCTGGTTTCCTCACCAAATGCTGCCAGTGTCTAAACCTAACCAGAAAAACTTTAACAATGCTGTCATCAAAACCTTTTTATTGAGTTGGCAGGTCTTTTGGTAGAATGAAATATATCGTCTGTGAACAATTTATGTTCGGGGTCAACATTTTTGCCACTTTGAAATTGACTTATTTTTCTTGAAAATCAGGCGATATTATGTTTAAAACAGAATGTACTGCAGTGAAAGCTGAGTTACTTATGAACGTAATTGCTGAGAGACAGGGTTGGACAGTAAAAGACGCACGAGGGTTCAGATCATCAACCAAAAGGAGGTAAAACTGAAAGTGACTGCAGGAAGTCTGTAAAGGTCATGTTATTGTTTGCCTTCAGGAAGAAAAAAACCCATCTTTTCCCTATTCATTGTCAAAACCTTATATATCATGAAGAAGCTAACAGCCAGGAGCTTGCCAAGAACCCATTCTTGCTGATTTAGTCTCACCACAGTGCTGTTAGCAGCTCCCAGCATCCATGCCAGTAGAGGAGTAGCTAACAACCTTAGCGCTTTCACTAACTTACTTCCCTAATGTGGCTCTTTCAAGTTTAAAGTTTGCGTGCCAATATCACATCTTCTATTACAACAGCTGATTAGCCTGATTAGTTTTTATACAAAGAGCGGGAAGAGGCAACAATGTAGTAATGAGCGAGGGAGTGAGGTGAAATGGACGGGAGAATGAAGGGGGAGGCACTGTTACAATGCAACAAGTTGTAACAGTGGTTTACTATAGTTCACCTGGCAGACTGCGTGCCCTGTCTTTACTCCCAGCTGGACGATGTGACTGGCTGTTGGGATGCGTGATTTTAAGCCACACCCCTCCTCCCACTAAGTAATCAGCTTCAGGAGTCGTAGCTTAGGTCACCATGGCTACAAATGCTCCTGGTAGCATAGGTTTCCTCTCCCCTTTTACCTTCCCTGACATCCGTCTCTCTCTCTCTCTCTCTCTCTGTCTTTCTCGCTCCCTGCTCTCGGCCTTATACCTCCAAGCCTGGGAGCGGAATTCTGGGAACATTTTTCCATGTGAAACAGCGAGGGTCAGTGCAGGGGTGTGACGCCACGGCATTGTTCCCGCTGCGAGGAGAGGAACCGTGCGCCGTGAGGCCAATTCCTGTCCGCTGCAAAAAAACAGCCACTTTCTCACACCGCTTTCCTTCCTCCGCCAGACAGCTCAAAACAATCCCAGAGTGTTTGTGGGTACGAAGCACAGCAACATGCGAACAGAAACGGGGGGAAATGCAGAAAAATTTAATTAAAAGAGGAGGAGAAAAGGGTCTTTTTTTTTCCTGTTGGTTTGTCCAAGCTGTTTATGGGCCATTGAAAACAAACAAAGGGGGAAAAAAGATCCCACTGTGCCCAACTGACACTCGGCGGGCTGACATTATTTCACTCTGAGTGGGCCTGAACAGCCGGTACTTAGCCCGCCCGCCTGGGTCTCAGTATAATCTGTTTTGTTGTAAAAACAATGAAACATTCTTGTCATAAAAAAAAATGATTGCTGCTCATTTGGCCATGAGTTTTTAATTTTTTCCCATCACCCACATAATAAAAGGTCATCTGTGTACATTTAAAGGGTTCTTTCGGGTGAACTTTGATTAAAGTTAAAGTGTGCTGAGAGTTTGCATGGGAGTGTGTATGAGAAGTTTTCCAAAGTATCTTTGGCTTTTTGGTGTTGGCCTCATTGACTTGTGGCCAAGCCCATTTTGCCCCATTTTAGCATAAATTGTCCCTGCAGAGCCAAACTAGTGGCTGTAATCATATCTTAGAGACATTACCATAACCCGAAACTAAATGATGGAGCCCTATTTCTGTCAACAGCAAAGCTACTATTAAAGCTGATGACATGCTGACAAAAGGATGCACCTCTGTTATCATCATATATAATTAGTAATTTCCTATGATTTGGCAAATTGCAGTATTGTTTCTGTTTTTTTTTTCCAGGCTTCCGCAGTGTTTTAGTGAAGCCAGGAAGATGTCTAGCCCAGTTTAGGTCAGAGAGAGCAGTGTCTCGTCTTTGGTTGCAGCCCTCCTTCGGGGCAGGAGTTTAATAAGTTCCAAATGTGTGTGTGTGTGTGTGTGTGTGTGCTGGCGTGTGCATATGTGTGCTGTGTATTTATTAGGGGATGCAGCCTTGCATACGTGCACTGACTCAGAGGAGCAGCCCTCTTTCTGTTCTATTCCCTAACCCCAGCCATCCCCTTTCACGACCTCCTCCAGCGCTGTGATGGTCCTATTGTTTTATTCTGCTGCGCAATGTCAACGTATGGACGCCTCACTCGTTCCCACTTATCAGGCTTCATTCACTGATACAGAGAGGCCGGACAGGGGTCCCTAATGCTGTATTCGATGTATGCTTTCCTGTAGACTACGAGGAGGAAACATAATAGGAAGGATGAGCCATCCAAATCCCTCTCATACGTAAAACAGGAGACATTCCTATTTTGGTGCTCAGTTTCCTTTTAATACCTTCTTCAAGGTTTATTTGGCTTTTTCACCATGCTCCTGTTTACCTTTTGGAATTTTTTTTTTTTTTTTTTTTTTATGACTGTGTTTTTTTTCCTATCTGTTTCGTCCAAAATGGAAACTGAGAGCATTTAGGAGGAGAGAAAATAGCCGGGGCTGCTCTCTAGAGTTTCCTGCCTGTTGTCAGACTCGTCTGCGTGCGTGCCCTGTCCTCCGTCCTCCTTGGCCCGCTTGTCCTCCCAACCCCGCCTCTTCTGTCTGAGGATACATGCTTGTGCGTGTGTGCGTGGGCTGGACGTCTGGGAAAGCCTCTGACACAGCTGAGGGAGGAGATGAGCAACAGGCCTAATATAGTTTGCAAATGTGTGTGCGTGTATTTGTGCATGTGTGTATGTGCAAGTGTGATGTGTATCATTAAGGAAGCACCTGTCCCGTGTGACCGTCAGTTCTGCTGCGTTTATCTGACCCCTCTCACATCAGGTGGCTTCCTGGTTTGCGTCAGATGCTGCTCCCCAAGGCCTGTCGTGATTGGCCGACGCAAGCTCCTCCCGTTCCTTTGCTGGTGTTCATTGATCTTTAGAGGGTTGTTGACTGCTTCGTACTGCTTCCAAGACAGCATAGGTTTCATTTTTTCCACTCATTCCTCACAATTTTGAAATGGAGCCAGGGTTATTATAGTTAACAAAAGACTAAATAAAACTAGCAGTGAAAAAATACATGACAGTTGCGGGGAAAATCAGCTTTGTTTTCATATCCCACCTAGATTTGCACTGTGGTTGCTACATTACACTCTTAAAAGGATTTAGAATGAAGGTATAAAGGACTATTTTTCACAATATTGGACCTTTAATAAACAGTGGTTTTGTAAACCATATGTGTTGTCATACATTCTTTCAATCTGCCTTTTTCAGCCTCTATAAATCAAATTCCTGACAAACTAAAATGACTAAACCTATGACTAAACTAAAACTAAACGTAGTCAATTCTTCTAAATAAAAATGAAACTAAAACTACTTACGCCCTCGTAAAACTGAAATCAAAACCCAAACTCAAAGACAAAATAAAAGTCGTCTTGAATTCGTCATGAAATATATTCTACGTTAAAATACAAGATTTTATGAATCGTTGGCTTGGCTTTCAGCTCCATCCTTTGTAAATGTTTATGACTCAGTGACAAAACATAAAGCTCAATGCTTTACAGTCTCCTCAAACTACAATCACTTAAAAACACATAAAACACAGCGGAGATTTCCTTGACCCCTGATTTTTACAACTTCCATCAAAGTCTGTCCCGTCTTCACCTGGTAAACAGGACACTCATCTCCTCCTCCCATCATTCATTTGGACTCTGTCCCGCTGGCTCCTTCCCATATACGATGCCTTTCATATGTTACCCACAAAGAATGTAATGTAATGATCTACGTTAATCTGCAGAGAGTACAACGCAGCAAAAAAAAATAATTCTGATGTATTGGCGTCATTTTAAAAATTGTAAATATATTACTAAAGTATTATAAATATAAGCAGATCTTTGTGGGAAAGTGGGAAGCCCTGTGCTGTCTGTCCTTCACACTCTTTCTGTTGTGTTATTCAATATGTGCACTCTTTCTCAGTCTCTTTTCTCTCTCACTGTCTTGTCATTATATTTTCATCCTGTCCATAAAAGCCATCGCAGTGTTTTAAATTAGTCTTTCTTACGGCAAATATTCCCTGTTTTTTAACCCCCAGCCTGCGAGGTTTTGAACTCTGTTTGTTGACCAGCAGGAGTCTTTTCCTTGATCCCTTCAAAGGCGGCCTACTGTATGCTCTGATCCAAGCCCAGGACCAGCTGGGTTACTGCACAGATCATTTGGGGAATTAAATGATGGTGGGAGCACTGAAACAGCAAACAGACTTAGCAGACCTCCCCCATCACCCCTTCCCCCCCGTCTTTCCTAAGACACAATCAGCTATTTGTGTAGCCGTGTTTCCTCCGGACTGTTTACTTGTAATGTGATAAATTATTGATCCCCATAATGAAATTGTCTCTCTTTTTCCTGGTCTTTACCTCATGTTAAACAGTGACTTCCTCAAAGACACCTAAATGTTCTAAATAAATCTGTTTCCTTGGGAGGTTGTAAAAGTTTCTTTCCTTTTTATATTCTTCATTTTACACCGTACATGCAGCATAAATGTTACTTTCTCTCGAGCTTTCCACAGAGCTTCAGGCCGTTTGCCGTGCATTGTTTCCACGCTGGCTCTGCGAAGCAGTCGTTGTGTTAACGTCAAGGTCAGACCAAGAGAGAGGATCAGATGTGAGAAAGTAGACATGAATAATAATTTTAAAAAGCACTTTTTCCTCACTGCCCTTGCCTAGACAAGGACAAACCCTCCATTGACCAAGTAGCAATGAATAAAAAGCCACCGTTGCACTGTATTTTGACAATAACTGCTCACTGACAATCCAGCTAAATTATACCCAGTGTTATTTCGTAAGAGCATCCTGACTTGCCCCTCTGACTTGATAAATGGACCCACAGGACAGCTAACCTAAGTGCATTTATGAGTGGCAATAATTGAATATGGCTTAAAGGAAGTGATTCAATTACTTTTGTGTGTGACACGGCGTGCCCTCTCTCGTTTTTTCTCAGTCTAATGGTATGGTGTCTGTAAAGAATGCAGTTTGAAAAGCCCTCTGTCATTCCACTTAAAGAAGCCGCTGGGATCTATATTTGGGAGCTGTAGAGTGCTTTTCAATAGTCTTAAGTGCCCTCAACCTCGTCTCTCCTTTTTAAGATGAGATAATGTTAATTTCTTGTATTGCATCTGACAACACGTTTTTTGTGTCTATGCAACCCTTTAAGTGAGCCAGTTACAGTTTGTGTGACGTTGTGAGCGTTTCGGTAACAAAAATGGCACTTATTTTTTAAACACGTGCAAGCTCTCCACAAATAGGCGTTTGACTCCTTTCACGCTGGCAGTAGACGGCTGCCTTTCTGGTTTTTTTTTTTACTCCAGTTGTTCGGGTTCGATATGACAAATACAAACACACTGTGGATTCCCCTCAAATTCCCCTAGAATGAGGAGAGGCTCCCACACCACGCCGCCTTGTGAGTGTCGCTGGCGTCATAGCATCGCGCCAGGAAAGTGGTGAAAAATAGCAGGTACACCTGGGCGTTGTGTATTCATCACTGCCGATTGGAGCCAGTAAATACCCATGAGTACTGAAGACTCATTTGAGCAGTGAATGAATGCAGATTGTTGCGGATTGTGCACTTTCACACTGAAGACAAAAGCCAGATGTCAGGGTTTTTTTGTGCAGTGTGAAAGGGGCATTACTGATATTTCCACTTATTATAGCCACATATGAAGACTGAATATAGTAACGTACACTGTACTACTTAATTTGCACAAGTGATGTATATTTAAAGATGACACATTCAGTCTGTTGGTCAGTCAGTACAGTCACTTTTACACTGGTTGACATGAACATTTGTATCGACGTTGACGGTTTCTAGAGGATGAATCCTATGATTCAGCAGGTCGGAGTTTTTTTAATTGTGCTTTAAAATTTCTTTATAGATTCCCACCTAATGGTTATCAGCAGATACAGATGACTTTGGAGATCCCGCTGACTTTTCCTCTTTCATGTGATCTTTTTTTGTGATCGTTAGTAAACAGCAGCATTTGGAGACATATGTGACTAGTCATAATATACCCTTGAATGAAACATGGATCAAACCACGCAGTCTAGGTAGATTAGGTAGGTTTATCATTTTAAAAAAGAAAGGAATAAAATATTGCACCTTTTGGGAATCTATGTAGTTTTGTATCGTATCAAAAATGTGATGAATGTACAGTATGAGTAGTAACTTAACTAAAAGTGAGCAGAGTAGTCATCAAAAACCCACACATTTCTTTCTAATATAGTTGTAGAACTGGACTTTCCATGCTTTTCAAAGCGAAATACCCTGTCTGTATTCTGTAAATATACACGTAAAAGCCCGAGACAGCCTGTTGTAGCAGATAACTGATATGACAGTATGGCATGTTTGAAGCAGAGCCTGAGCGGAGCCTTATCACATCTAGATTCTGATGTTGTCGGCACAGTCTGGCTTGTAACAAAGACGCACAAAATCCCCCAGCAAAATCACCACTGCCTTGAGCTTTATCGTCAATCTGAGAAGCTTGAATGGTCCACGTTGCTTTCTGTTTCGAATCAAGAACACCGAGCTCGACAACAGTGATCGTGCGTCTTGTAATCCTGCTCGTTCTCTGGCACTTACCACACTATTCAGGGTGGCGTCCTTGTTGTTTTCTAGCAGGTGTTTGAACCCCCACCTTCCTCTCTCTTGACCTCCTGTGACACACCAACTTACACAAGTCAGTGTTAAAGGTAGCTGTTCCCTCACGGTACCCCACCCCCCCCACTGCTGAAGAAACAATAATGAGCCTAATTGACTTGGGGGTAATTTTCGAGCAATTTCCTTTTTAATGGGCAGCGGTTTGATGCCATTTGTTGGGTAAATGGCATGTGCCCTTAATGGTCTCCCTGTGACTGAACCCTCCCCCTGTCCCTTAAGTCCGGAGTGATCTTCAGTTCCTGAAAGGGTTTAAGAAAAAAAAAAAGTCTAATTTAAAGTTAAGTGGCGCAACACCAAATGCTGCAGTGGCTGCTGAAGTCGGCTTTGGATCAGGTTTCGTTCGAGGTGGTTGCGTCGGCTTTTACCTCCGCATCAGATGCTTTGTTTTGTCTGCTTTCATCTTAGTTTGGTTTTTCTGTTTGACATTTCCTACAGTGTTTGTGTGTGTGTGTGTGTGTGTGTGTGTGTGTGTGTGTGTGTGGAGGTTTTCTCATCGAGGTCTTGGTTCCCAGGGATATTTGCTCCCCGAGGCAGAGGAGTGACATTGGCCAGAGTGTGATTTGGTGGGTGAAACACAGCCCCTACATCACACAGTGGAACACATGGCCTCTCATACACAACACAGTCACACTCATACACACAGAGCCATCTGGGCAAGACAAACGTCAATTACATCCAATTCACCTCACGTCACTCAGGAATTGAAGTCATAGTGTAGTGTCATTAAAACAGTGTCGTATGCTGTAGTGCTGTTATACTGTATTTTGTGCAGACAAACGAGCAATACGTTTCTTTTCAGCTTACATGTTGAGGATGAAAGACGGCTCTAACGCATAAAAAGCGATGACCGCTGGCCCTTACGTGAATGGCCATCACTCTTTGGTTGCGGCCGTTATGGTATTTGTTGACGTACTGGCCCAATTATTTTAAAATAATCCAGCTGTGAGGGACAAATGTTTCACCCGTTTTGTAATGTCAGCATTATGAGTGCGGAGGTAACTGCATGTTTCCTCGAGTGTTCTGGAAAATGTACATTTAGAAGTCCTAAAAACGTTGGGATTTCTGGAGACTCACACTTGTCTTGTTCATGGGTAATTTGCCGACATGAATCCATTTGAATTGTGTCAGTGGAGATCAAATAGGGAGTGAGGCCCTCTATGATGAATGGCACAGTTTTCCTTACGAATGGCTCGGGGAGTATGGAACAGGAGCGTGATGTAATCTGAACTCTGCAGACAGTTTCAGCTGAATATAAATCTTTGAAAATAAGTGAAACTTTAATGCCGTTTCCTACATATTTCTCTTCTCAATAGATCAAAATCAAGATAAAGCTACGACTCATGGCTGTGTATATTGGTCATTACATTTTTTTGTACAGAAAGTTTGTTGCTTTTTTAGAAAGGAAATGTAGACAAACTCTTACACATCTGTGCACTGTTAGAAGGTGTTTTCACACTACACATGGATGCTGTTGCCTTGCTGTGTGCGCAGTTAAGTCAAGTTTGTTGTCGTTTGTTGTTGTGAGTCCTGCTGAGTGACAGCTTTAATATTTACAAGGAACGGAAGAGATCAAGTTTATCAAAAAGTGTCCCAGAAAAACGGCGGCAACAGCAAGGTGACACTGTTTCATGTTGGTCACTGAGAAAAGTTGTGCACACGAAGGGAACAAATCATCATCACTGTTTATCTGTGAACATGAATGAACTTTGAGTCACGGACTAATATATATTTAGTTTTTCAATCATTCAGGTCACATCAGAGTTATTCTTACAAACGCGATGTCTCAGGAATGCCTTGATGGATTCTTTTTTTGTAATTTGGCACTAACATTCACTTGGACTGATTGGAGTTCAGTGATCGAAGGTCAAAGGTCATGCTTGTCGTGACCTCACAGAACACATTTTTGGCTATCACTGCTAGTGACTGAGGGAACTGCATGAACAGATGATGATGCAAGTATCTGGTTGAACTTACGGTTCTCGGTTATTTAGTTTTAGTGTTTATTTAAGTTCCCACATTGTACCGAGCAACATGAACCACTAACACTCAGTTAAAATGAAAACAAACTGATTAAACCTGCAATTCTGTTTTGCTTTGCGTTGCATTGTTCGCTTTTATTTTATTTTTTTCCAGTTAATGTAATAATTTTTTTCCCAGCTAGTTTCAGTTTTCACTAACTCTATTAACTCCGTGTCACATACGCTTCCACCCCTGCTCTCGTTTATGCACACACACTCGCAGACACACAGGCTCATACCTTCAGAACAGATGTAACAACTCCTCTACATCTAATCATCACAAACTCTCATCCCGCTGTTTTCACGTCCTCTCAGCAACATTTTCAACATCCTGCACCGACTTGCACTGCGTCGCATATGAGAATCGCATCAGTGTCGTTTCTATCTGATTGATCATAGACCAGTGTCGGGTTACTTTCCATTTTTGTGGACATCTTCCTTATCTCTTGTCCTGCAAGTGGGATCTTGTTGTGGAGCATTCTTATCTGTCGTTCAAACCATCTACTGTGCCGATCCGCTATCTGAACACAGCTTGAGGGATTTTCTGGAGTTCAGGGTATTTCTCTGAGGAGAAATTCAATTAAGTGCATGGACAGCACTGTGTTGTTTGAACGCACTCAAGCAATGCCCGTCCTCTTGAGAGCTGGCATGACAGAAAGATTGATAGTTTGTTTATATCGCTGCAGTTTGCTGTGGTAGCACTTTTAAGAAAACTGGAATAGCTTTAGGAGCCTCACACACAGACATAATAATACGAATGGCTGTTTTTTGTCCATACACGCTTAAACATTGCGTAGAATTTTATTACACTGGAGTTCTGCCCGCAGAGAACAAGAAAACGCCTAGAAATGAATGTTATCCATCATTTTTGCCAGGCTTTGGGATATGTATGCACAATTTTCTAGGCTCGCAGTGGAAAACAGCAGCTTTGTCAAAGCAGCAGCTTGAATGAAAAATTGTAAATGAGTCGTGTGTGGCAGCAGACCCTCATCTGTAGTCCCATAGAGCTGCCTCTGGCCTGAATCAGCCAAAGTCAAAGCGATAAGTCCCCTTCCTGTCTCGCAGTGTGTTTTTTGTAAAGGTATTTCACACAGTAATGTGCATGACATGGTCTTCTAATCAGTCTGGGACACTCTAACTCCAAACTGAATTGATGCCAAAATGTCACTAACAAGCCATGCCATTTTTCTCCCTCTCTCTCTCTCTCTCAAAACATTTTTTTAACGTGTTAAATCAGCGGGAGCTTTTCAGACATTCCAGAGGCTGGAAGAATGACAGCTCGCCTGGTGATTGTCTGGATCTGGGATTTGAGTGGAGGACAGAGGAAAACATTTCAAGCCAAAGAGCAACAAGGGAGGAACCTCCAAAATGCAGATATGTCACTAGAGAAAAAAATTCACACATGCTCGTACATACTTTTACATCATGCTACATTTAAGGTGGAGATAGTTTAAATGTTCCTCCTTTGAGATTAATAGAGGAAATGAGTGCGAGGAAAAAAGTGTGCTTTTATTTATGAACGTTCTCTCTCTCTCTTGTGTCAAAGAAAATGATATAACACAGCATGTTGCTCTGCGTATAAGGCTTAAGATCAGTGGAACAATCAATTTAAATAGCTTTTTCAGCTTGAATTATCACTGGTCAAAATATTTCACATATTTTAAGAAATATAAATGGAATTTCTTTGCATGTGGACACAGCTGCCCACAGCTCTCAAGAGGGGTTAGCTTAAATATGCATATTCACATTTTTCTTTGCGTAAAGGAAAAAAATGCAAACAGTGTCTGTGATCACAGACATTTTCTGTTTAACCGACTCTTAATCCATCCATATGGCAACACTCTGGATCAAATCCCACATCTTGGCAGTGTGATGCATGTCCTGGTGATTTCTGAAAATAGTGAAATAGCTTTGGCCGAAGATGCGGTTGTTTGAGCACAGCTGCCGTCAGTTGTTGCTGCTGTATGGATCGCCATTTTCCGCGCGTGTTTATCAAAAACAGCACGAATAGTTTACATTGTCCCTTATCGAAATATCACACGCACATTTTAGCAACGCTCTCATAAACTGTTCTCTGCCACTTGTGTTCCCTTCTTGCATTGTTGTTCTTATCTTCCTGACACCATGCCCCTGGAACAAACAGACCACGGTACAATGAAAATTTAAAAAGACGTGTGGAAACAAATGTGATCTTTGGGTGCCCTTGAAAACCATTTGTGCGCGTATGAATCCAAGGTTTGTCTGTGTATTTGGTGTTTTTGCGCATTATGCTACAGTGTGTGTTAATGTTTCTGTATACACCGGCCTGTTGACGGTGATGACAACATGACAGGTCAATATTTTATTATAAATACAGCCTGGGGCCACAGCGATTGCACTCTTCGCTTGTTTTAGAAAGTAAAAACACTGACGAGCACCTGGAAAGAAAGCGGGAGGGGAAGGATGAAGCGTGAAAATGTTCCGCTCTGTCAGGCAGCCACGATGCAACTCCTCAGTCAATTGAGAGTTCAGTGTTTTTGGCAAACACGACAGTATGGCACAGATGATTGGGTTTCAGCTCAGTGGGCATTCTCAGCAACTCTGTGAGGTGGATTAAAATCTATACCCTTATTCATATAAACTTTTCCCCTTAAACACCTTTTATTGCACTTCCTGCTCCCTCTTATAACAGTTGGAGTTTTAGAGTAAAATTGAGCTCATTTACCCTCCTGGTCACACTCTTTGTCGGGATGTCAGTGCGGTGGTCCGACTCAAACACCTGCATCTCTACTTCAGGTGCCCTCCTTCTGTTTAAACCATTAGTCTAGAAATGGGGTGTGCACAATAAGTGCGGAGGGAAACAATGGTGCCGACATATGCAGACAATAATGGAGTGAATTTATATAGAGCTTTCCCAGCCCCTTAAAGCATTTTACATTGTAAAAGAAGGGGAACTCACACATGGAAAGCTGAGCACGAAGCAGTTCAGGTGAATTATAGCGCTAGACATAGACATTGTTTGATCCTACAGACTGAAGCTGACGTCTGGAAATCATAAGCCTTTTAAGGTTAACATTACAGCGCTGCTCTACAGTGGATGTGGTCACTTCCTCCTAAAACAGCAGCTTCTTTGCAGGAAAGAGGGAAATGATAGTTTTTATGCCTCCGCATTATGTTTTGTGAACGCAATGCCTTTGTGGAATTTTTTCAAATTTGTTGTAAATGTTTACATGGACTTACATTTTTGATGGTCAAAGGTGGAGATCACTGACCTGAAACCACACAATGTTGGCTATAACTGAAGAATTCATATGCTGATTATAACAATGATGAAGTGATAACATAGTGTATTTCCCAAAGGTCAACTTCATCATAATGTTGAGTAAAAAACACTTTTCTGGCGATTATTCAACACCATCTTCCTCTGTAAAAACAGTCTGGAAGTACAGACAGCATGTTTCTCACTGGCAATGATTCCCTGTCAATATAGTGAAAACTACCACCTTGACAAAAAAAAACACATATATTTTTATTCAGACATGGATGGAAACAACTTGACAACGACTTAACTTGACTAGTTGGTGGAGGTATACAACCACAGGCTGCTAATTCTTGTTTTTTTTTTAAAGATCAGAGCTCACACAGAAGAAGAAAAGTCTGCCTTTTTGGTCTTTTTGCAATAAAAGGCACCATCTTGACTTTTACGCACTGAATTGATTGCTGCAGTGGTAGCGTGTGTTACCTGTGCCTGACACGACTGACCTGCCCAGCTGTAATATGATGCGCCAGGACACGGTTCAGCTCTCATCACTTGCTAAGCAAACCTGGCCTGATAAGAGACACAGCAACTCAGGCATCAAACGCCGTCTTAAATAACAAGCTGAGCAAGGGAAAATGGTTTGCATTTAGAGAGCCCCAAGAGGTCGATCAGTCATAGGAAAGACTGAGCAATATTTGGAGGAGAATCAGTTGATATGTTTGTTTTCACTCAGTCAGCGAGTTTGACTATTTTTTATGAATATTTTTATCAACTCCAGTCAAATACACCTGACCCTTTATCTGCATCGTAAAGCAACTTTTTCTGCCATTAATACTTTTTGTGAGCACACCTGTTTCACAACAAATTCGCACACAACTACATTTTTATCAGCTTCCAAGGCTCATAAATCAAAGAGTCCATCAACATTTTTCCTTAATTGTCCACAAAAAACCACGTCTTATTGCTTGAACTCAACCTGAGCTGTTTAGTTGGCTTCTACAGGGGGAAATAGTCGTCCAGTCATATTTCATCCTAAAAGATAAAAAAAAGCAGAGGGCAACTTCTTTTCTGTATTTTTATGATGCATTTAAGCAGCGAACAGAACTCGATCCCATGTTTTTTCCCCATCGTGACCCAGGCAAACTTACAGCATTTCCAAGTATGTGATTAGCACACACTCCCACTTTCTTAAAACTGTTCACCCATTATAATCCCCTTCACTCTCAGGTACTTTCCTTACCCATTGTCGGGCGTTTTAAAGGCGGGTAAATAGAAAACAGATGCTGGCTCATACACAGGAAGCATTTTAAAGGTTTGGATGTAACTGTTTGTGACACAGTGTGTCGATGCGCCAAGCAAGCCTGGCCAGCTGTGTTCGTTCGTAGGGGGAATGATAGAGGGTGTAGTCAGTGACATTGCATGTATCTTCACCTGTGTCTAATGTAAGGCTGAGCTTTTTGATGAACAGATTATGCTGCAAACAAGCCGTGACCAAAACCAGACGGCTGAACAAAAGGAGTCGAGCTTAAAATGATTGCTTTTGCTAAGAGGAGGGTTTACAGCATGCACAGTTCAACTTTATTAAAACGTACTTCTTAAACATTATTAAAGTTATTCTCTGGGGCAAAAATGGTTGCGCAATGTTTTTTAGCAATTGAATCAAGTAATTTCCTTTTCGGGTGGGTTACACTGAGAACGTACGCTTGCTGCAGAGGTAATATCTGTCTGTGTTATTTTGTTTGTCTGTCTTCTGTAGCTCTGTTTGCCACTGCAAATGACTGAGCTTCTCTGTCGTGTTTTTTTTTTTTTTTTTTTTTTTTATGGGTGAGGAGGTCAAATTGCAATTTGGGTGTTCTTCACCGGCCACAGAATGCGGTGCTATCATCAAACAGAGATACACATTGTTCTCATTTAGCCTCGCATGGGAGAGCAGAGGTTTGGCAGAAAGCAGCGGCGGCCTCTTCTGTTGATACAAAAAGGTCATTTAATATAATGTAAGTGACATTTAACTGGAAACATTTGACAAAAGACTTATCTCCATGTGTAAGTGATGAGTTGGATAGTAAATAGAATGTATTTCTGTCATTTGTTCACTTTGCCCTAGTTTGCACAGAAATATGGCTACATATTGTTCAATTTCTCTTACTCTTGATCTTATCCCAGAAACAATTTGTTTCCAGTAATTGTGAAACAGTATTCATTGCTGACTCTAAACACGTGTCCCCCATATTGTTTTCTTCATCGCTCTTTCACGGACTTTTGCCAGATTAAAATGTAATCTCCTTTATAGAAAACATATTTGAAGGTTCATTGTGCAAGCTTTTGTTGGACTTGGAGTGATCTAATTGCAGAAATGAAACATGATATTCATAAATATCACATGTTTTCATTTTTGTGCAACCACCTGAAAATAAGACCTGTTGTGGTTTTGGTGCTTTGAATGAGCTGTTTATATCTACAGAGGGAGCGAGTCGGCCTTCACGGAGTTTCTATGTACAGTAGCTCAGAACTGATTGTGTTAAGGTTTTTACTGTCATCTACTGTGCTGGTATTTATCTACTGCCAACAATGGGAGACGAGAGACACAGTTAAACATGTCCTCCATCTGTTGTCCATCACTGTCACCACGTAGGACAAGGAGGTGGATGAAGGTACGCAGCCGTGACTGACGGGAGAGGGTCGTCGTGTCACTCAGGTTCTCCATCGCTCTAGTAGTGAGATGCTTTCGTTGCCGCCACCATGTTTGTATTTCTGTCATTTAGCGCCTGCGCAGTAAACCGCAGCTGTCAGAAACCGGGGTAAGATGTAACAGCATCCCGTTTCTTTCAGAGTACTCTAGCCAACGAATTCTGAGTTTCTGAAATCAGGATATGCGCAAACACAAAGACGGGATTCTTCAAAAACCCCACAATAACCCGGGCTACCGACGTGCATGTAAACACAGTCATTCATCTGTATTAAACCTTTACGACTGAAACAGGACCGCATAATGAAACAGGACCGTATCTTTAAAATATAAATGCTACACACAATCAAATGGTAACATTTAATTTCTGGCTACAATGTGGGAGACAACTCCCACCTCTTTTCGTTTTGTGATTACATTACACCGCTCATATATTATACCCCTCTTTCTGATGTAAAGAATAGCAAATGAATTGTTCTCCTTTAGTTAAATATGTCCAAGGCTGTCTGCTTGCATCAGTGACGTAGCCTCCTGTCTTCCTCTCTTGATGATGTAGCACTGTTAATTAAAGCTAATCTACTCATTCACATACAGCCATGCTCTGAGACGGAGTTTGCAAATGAACAGCGTAATCCTTCTGTGATTACAGTTGTTTATGAGAGAGTGGTGACAGTCTTAAGTAGTCAGTAGTATTTAGTCTGAAGACAGCTGTTACACGGTATATACATCGGTAAGCGCACCATTTCAGAACGCATCCCTGAACATGATTTCTTCTAGTTTTTTTACGCTGCATTTGGTCAGAATTCTGCGTAAAAAACATCATAACAAAAGGATGAGAGTCAGGTTGAGTGTTTGCCAATATGCAGAGTAGTGGTCCATTAAATTGGTTGCTGACAGTGTGTGCCACTACAGGGCCACTGGGGGTAATTGAGTGGAAAAGCTGGCTCATGCAGTACTGTACTTGTGGTGTGCTGACAGGTGAGAACAGTAGGAGTTTAGCTCTCACTTGGGGCTTGCTTCTTTTAAGGGGTATTAGTGCCCCACTGTTACACCTGTTCATGCCGTGAAAACAACCACAGCACAACAAAGCCCAAAATACTGACTGTTTGTCGTGCAGCTGAACCTACCACTACTGTTATGGACACAATTTTTTAAAAAGTGCATTATTTAAGAAGGCATAGACATAGACATTTTCTCGCTCTGTAAATCACACCTTATTGTCCTGTATAGCTGTAATTCTTCAGGTCTTCAGGTGCATGAGGGCTGAGACAGATCCCTGCCTGTTGAATGCTGATTCCTACCCCAGGGGCTCACCTTGCTGACAGAGATAGCCTTCACCAGCGAGTCTATTTTACGCACCATGTACACATAAATGTCAGTGCAGCGAAATTAAATGGCTGGCTTTGATCTGACAACAGTTCTTACGGGTTTTTCATAAGCCTATATCATAAACATATGGTGTCCTGATCTAACTCACACTTCGTTTTAGGGCCGTGCCAGCGCTGGAGAAAGGTCTGGCTGACCTCATTTTCCTTTTTTCTTCGGAATAGGAGTAAAAACTCTCAGGCTTGTTTGTATTACTTTAAATCAATCGCATCCATCTTAGGCAGCACTAAGCACTGACAGTACAGCGGCAAATACCAAGATTGTTGAGGGATCTTGTTTTAGTGGAATAGTTGCACACTGCGTGGTGAGCCGTCGCATTTAAATGGATAAATGCCCACAAAAGAAAATGACACGAAGAACAAAGCAGGTCTACGTTATTACCTTCGTCACACCTTGCTATTTTCAGCATGTAGTTGCAAGCTCAGAGGTTGTTGTTCTTTCACATACCGAGGAGGAGTCTGAAAATGATAATACGCAGATAGCGGAAAGGGAGGGGAATGCCAAATGAAATAGACGGCCAATAGCAGGCTTAATCCAACATACTACTTCCTGACTAAAACCTGAACTAGGGAGACCAGGTGTCCCAATTCATGAAGAACTGCACAGCATTTTTATCAGTGTCTCTCATCCCACATATTGACGCAATACCCTGCATTCTGACCAACTTTGAAAGCAACACATTACTATTAAGACCATAAAAGGTTAATTCAACTAAAATATGTTTGTGCTTCACATGACGAAGGACTAACATGTGAACTGGATATTGTGTGTTTATGTTTTAGGTTATATAGTTACGGTACATCAAAAATGGCTACCTCTCAGCATTGGTAAGGTGCCCGACGTTGTCCACCACGAACAAACATTTGGTTTGTTGGGATCTGGTCACCCTCGTCTGAACATCAAAGTTTCTAAAGTGAAATGAATCTGCGGCAACGGGACAGTGAAGTCAGCCAAGATCAGGGGCAGGAGGTGAGATGGAGTGATGGCAGAGTGGAGGTCTGTTGAAAGGAAACGGAATGATCCCTGAGCTGATGAAACATCGAGTCATGTAGAAATGTTTTCTATCATCAAGCCCTACTCTCTGTACCGCAGTAATATAAACATAGCGCTGCCAATAAATATCTCTAAAGGAGTGCCCTGAAATTATTTGGTGATCTTTGTTGAGCAACTGGCAACATTTGGCACTCCAGACCAACAATAGCACAATCTGTCCCATCCCAGGAGAAAGGTCACGGTGAGGGCACAGAGAGCCAAAGACAAGCTGCTTTCTCACTTATCATCTTTGCAGTACACCCACCGTTTTCCGTTATAGCGTGATTTAAAGGCATTGTGTGGGATTGAGCGTTTATTGCTTACAATAATGTCATTATATGATTTGCAGCTCGAGTGTGAGTACAGCGCACTCGCTAACACTCCGGCTCCTGAAATGTGGAACTGTTGTGCTTGGATTCACAGGGGAGCTGTTTACTGTGGCACCACTCATTCTAGCCATTGTTTCTGCACTCTTAATGACAGACTTGGCCACAATGGAAATCAAAATGGAGACTCTGTGCCAATGTGATATGCATGCAAACTGCAAGTTCATGGGGACTTAACCTGGGCCGGAGGTTAGGAATGAGCAGTCAGAAGGTTACATGTAAAATGTGTTTCCCAGATTACAGAATACACGTCTTTAAAGGTAATTTGTCGTGCGTTCTGCTGGTTTATTCGAAGGGAGTGGCAATTTTAGATACTTTGGCTCACCTCTACTTTGTCTTACATTATTATTGCATGTAACAGTGTGAATGGATGTGGAATAAACACAGTACTGGTACCTAAAGTGGACTGAACCCAGGAGTCACTCTGAATGTGGAAACACAAAGGCAAGTGTGATGTTTTTACTGCCAAAAAATACACAAAGACCTAGTTTTTCTCGAAGTGAAAACCACGAACAAAAGCGAAAATAAAGCCTTACAGCTAATCCGCTTAAAATAAAAATGGCACCAGAAAAAGGCAGTTTTCACCTTCTCTGTTTTCCCACAGCATTAAATGGGTGAAAACGGTAGAACATAAATAGCAATAACATACACTTACTGTTCAATTGAAATGCAGCTTGAGGGCCCGTTGTCTTTTGTGTCGTATGTGGACAGACAGGGTTCACTGTGTGCATAGCCTACCATGGTACAGATGTGCTTTTTCTGAATAAATTACTGATGTCTTTTAAATTTCAGAGCAAATAACTTAGACTTTAAAGGAAATCTCTTGATTTTAATAATGCAACTGTACTCTAATTACTACCACATTCAACTATTTCTGTAACTAAATGCACTTGCTCATATTTTGTATTCTATATATGCAGCGCTGTTACATGTATTCCCCAACACTAGGAATGGGTGAAATTTTAAAAAGTGCTTAAAAACAGACAAAACAACCAGATTAGAGTAATTCAGATGGATCTGGTGCTTGATCATATGTAACGTACAGATAAATATTGTAAAATAATAGTTCACCTCTAGAGCTTTAAACGGTGTTTCATTTATTTGTAGATGACAAAACATTTTTTTTTTCTGCCTTATTCCACTGTACACGTGGCAACAGATGTCTCGCCTGTCTCTCGCTTGTTTCCACTGAGTGATGACCATAATTAACCAAAGCACCGATGTCTGGATTGTCCATGTCTCTGGAATATTTACACGGTCCTGCAAGTGAATCAGTCAGCACATCTGCAAATTAATGAGACATGCTGTGTACAATTTCATGGTTTCCTTGCAGACAACCTGGAGTGATTTCTAATGAAAACTTGTCACAGATTATAATTGAGGGCTTTCCCTTCTAGAAACTTCACTGACATATCTATACATTGTTACAAAGTGTGAGGCAGGTTGTCAAACACGGAGCATGTGTATTTTTTGTTATTGTTATGTATAACAGTTCAGCCGCTGCGGTTCCAATTAATGTCTCACTGCAGTTTACACGCTGTCACTCCACATTCAGAGTAATAACTACATTTCAATCACAGACTTATTCGCCTGTCATGCCAAGGCCAAGTAATGCTGTCTGAGGTGTGGCTTTCTGTGTGGAGTTTCTCTGTTTTAAGGCTATTAAAAACACTGGTCTGACAGGCAGGTTTCTCCCCGAAGGGCTTGTCAGTTACCCAGCTCAGTCATGTTCTCCAGCTGCTGATGGAGTGCCAAAGCATATAGAAAACAAGTGTTGATTTTGGAAGACAGGTTCCAGTGACCTTCTGTCCTGTGTTTCCTTGTAAATCAGCGTTTGGTTTTCATCCAGACTGAGTTTTAAGACAAGCAGAGCACGGAGGCAGAGCAGGGAGGAGGTGTGACTGCTCACCAGCAGATAAAGGCTTGTGCCAAGGCCTGAACAAATAAACAAGGGGATGATTATTTCAGCACACACGACTCGGCTAATTCAGAATGAATTAAGAGTGCCCCAGCTCACAGCACCGATAAGCCAAACCCCTGTCGCTCTCGGCCCTGGCCTCTGTTTTCTTAACTAATGCCCTCCTCACTCCCTCCCCGGGCCTATTTAATCAGTTTAAGATCTGAGTTGGATCTACTCACCATTCAGGAATGAAAATGTCAAAGCAAATTATCTGAATGAGCCAATTTACACATCCTATGTGTGTTTTCAAACCACATCTATGTGTTGGATCTCTCTTAATTATTTCTTAGTGCTTATCTAATGTGCTGTTACATTATCTTCTAAGATCAAAACCTGCAACGAGAACAAATGAGAAATTTTCTTGGTCGTGAGAAGTTAAGAGTTTTTCTCCCTTGTTAAATGAGGTTTTTGTTGATTTTTGCCAGTTTCAACCCTTGAAGTCATGTATTTACATACTGTCAAATGGACTTTAGCGCTTTCTCCTGGCATGCGGGATCAAGAGTTGCTTTACGAGATACACTGCGGTTATGAGTTTCTTGCTCAATATAAATGACGATACACTAATGGCTACAGCACACAACTACTCCTTGAAATAATCCTATTAATTCTCTTCTCTTTTTTGCAAGTTCTTATTTTGAGACTTATTACAAGTGGATGGTTTGCAGATGTTTCCTCACAGAGACTCATCAGTGAACTTCACCCCAGCTCAGTGCTGTACCAGGGGTCAGATTACGCTCTTTTGGATTTTCTCATGGTGAGATGGAGCTGAAGGTAGATAAAAGAAGGAGTGTTATTTTATGATTAGAGCTTGAGCAGCTCCTTAATGACCCCCCCACCCCCCACCCTTCCAGATCACTCATCGACCGTCTGGTCTCTCTGGCCAGCATCACGTAGACCACAGAACTCTGG
>JAPQRN010000017.1:8732971-8749626 GCA_037367275.1 Coranthus polyacanthus | reverse complement strand
AAAAAAAAATTGTACATGTTTATCACAGAAAATAAGCTAAGGCCATAGAGTTTCAGGTAGAAAAGATCTATACTTGTACCCCTTTTTCTTTTTGTAAAAATTTGAAACGGGTCAATTTGACCCGGATACCACGCAAGGGTTAAATAGTTCCCATATTATTCTCACTGATCCGTGTAAATAGAGCAAACTTTCATTTACAATTCATATTCAGCATCTGGTTCAAAAAGTAAAGTCAAAGTGGGCTTTTTATATCAAATTAAAGGGTGTTTTCCTCCAATATTGTTGATTAGCCAACATTCATCATGTCATTTGACGTCCCTCTCTGTAGTGTTGATTATTCCTGCCTGCTGCTCTTGTGAATGTGTCTTGTTCTCAGGTATCAGGTAAATAAAGATAATAATAATAAAAAGCTGTACTTTTAGCATTTTATTAAAAACCATTCTCGTCTTTTAGAAACTACCCTGGGCAACTACCCTACCCAACGTCATGGAATAGAAGACTCATTGTGATATTTGATATGTGACACAAATGTTTGTCTGCATTAGATGTAAAGACGCCACTGAACTGTGACGTTCATTTTTAACAAAATGTTGAAAAATCATTTGATCTGCTTTATTGCACTGTATTAAAAGCCCGGTGAGAAGCCGCGACATTAAAATATCCGACCTAAACCTGCCTGTCTAGGAGTGTCCGGAGGTTAGGTGTTTGGAAAATGTCCCTCTGCCAAATAAATGTTACGTGCAAATATAGTTTTATTTTGAAAAGAGTAGCTCTGGAACTTGTGATTTGATCATCTGATCATCATCAAAGGATTGAGACTTAGGGAAAAATAGAACTGTAATTATACGCTGCACTGTAAATGTTTTTAATACAATACAATGCAATGCATACTGTAAATATCCAGTAGCATAAGACGCAGGCTATATTCGGCCGTTTTTAAAACAATACGAGTTGAAGTCCTTATTTAACACGATTTGAACATCTGTAGCAGAACCATTTCTCTCTTCTATTTTATTTTTTTTAATGCATTTTGTCACACTGACGCCTCAGGTTCCCGCCACCTCCGACGCAGCTTTGCGCACGTTAAACGCAGTTGTTCGACTCAGCATCAGTTCGACATAGGAAGCCTCGCCCAGTCATGTTTTTTTTTTTTTTCTGTCCGGAAGCAGTTCGGGTAATTAGAATTTGAACTGGACATGACATGACAATAGCGTAGTAACACACAACACACAATAATGCATCAGCACCAGACGCGCCGCGTAAAACGCTTCTAGCGGAAACTCTCACTTGCGACGCACGTCCACGGTGAAGGAGCCTGTTATTCTCCGACAGTAAGAACACAGTCTGTGCGCTTCGTTTGTCCTTGTTTTGTTTTTTTTTGTTTTGTCTTGTGATTTGGTGAGAAACGTTGTAACCGTGTGATGCTCTTCTTTTCCCTCCCACCCCTCAGGACATGTTACTCCTCTGCCTGACTGTGTCCTCTGTCTTTCTGGGTAAGTATTCGGACATCCTCGGAAATTAAAAATGAAATGAAAGGTTTTACCATCTAATTTTTCAATTAACTTTGTTTGCCGCCCCGCGGTCTTTGTTACGGAGGCGTGATGCTGCCAGGTTGGTAAAAAAAAAAATAATAAAACAAAAATGGATTTGTATTATGTTATAGCGAGGAAAGTTGCTAATTATAACAAGATATATTTTTTTTCCACGTCGTAACGTTGACATTTTCACATTAAAACGCGATATTTTCAGGTTATTACGACTTACAACCTTGCATCTTGTTAAAAACGTGAAAACTTTCATGTTGCGAGGTTTCATGCTATAAGATAAATGCCTCTGTTGTTAATTAATAGAGGAATATTGATGATAAAGTGTGATTGAGTCCGTAGACCACAGAACTCTGGTCCCCATTAGTGCCCCCCCCCTCGTACAGTATTTCTGGGTCCGATGGTTAAAAGACCCAGGCGGGTTCCGTTCCACATTAGTTTTGGCCTGGTCTCTGGCCTCTGCAATGTGTTTGTGGTGCTGCCCTGCAGCACTCCATGATGATTGAGCAGCACTGTATTTCCCCTGCTTTGATGCCCAAAAAAGGTCCCCTGACAGAAAAGGAATGCTGTGACATTTATCACTGACCATTTGTGCTGTCTGTCAGACGTAAATCTGTGTGTATTCCTATGTGTTTGCTCCAAAGGCATTGAGTCAGAGGAAACAGAGCACAGTGGAAATGAGATTGTTGGTTAGGTCCTGTTCCTGTTGGCCAACAAGAAGCAAATAGGAAGACATGACTTCATTATTATTGCGTAGGACCTATGTCTTCATCTTGACAGGATCTGAATCAGTATCACATTGACTCAGATTGTGTACGTGAAAATTCTACACCCACAAAAACTGTCCACAGAATTTCTATGCTTTACTTGTTGAGAATGACTGAATTGGCCCACATGCTAAATTTAAGTAATCTAACTTTCATGAGCATGCGACGTGTTGTTTAGACAACCTGAGTGGGTTAACAAATGAATTTATGCCGAGTGGTTCAGCATTTTTTTACAAGTTAAAATAATGTCTTCCAGAAATCACCTTATCAATTCAAGGAAATGTTCAAGATTATGTCTTCCTGCTCTGTTTTGCAATCATCAGATATTAGTCACACAAACACTAAACACAGTCAAAGAAAACATCAAATGGATAACACACAGCACAAAAACAATTTTTGTCGTTAGCTGTAGTTTTAATGTGCCAAGAATAAAAGGGAAATTGCTTTCAGCAGTGTTAAATTGTTTTTTTGGATGCTTTTTCATCCACATCCATATATGTGTCAGAATATTAAGTGATGTTAAAGACAATTTTTTCTCTGGTTATCTCTCTGGCAGAAGACTTAGTTTTGTCTGAGACAGGTTTCTTATCAGCTGTCTCTGACATACATGTCTGATTGTTGGTCAAGTGGAAATCCTCACTGTGTGTGGTATCAAGTGCTGGTGGCGTTTCGTTCTGTCTTCTTCTCTGTCTCTGCACGTTTCTATTTCCTTGTAGCTCCACCTGTGCTTCTTATAGGAACTCTGGTGCTTTTCTTTTAAACTTTTCATGACCAAGATGTTATCCTAACACTGAACTTTCAGGTCATAGAAAGGAAAAACCTTCCAGACACCACTGTTTTTTTCTTCCGCCTAACGAAATACAATGCAAGACTGCAAAACATAGTACAAGAACAACATTACCATTCATGTTTGCCTTAGTGATTTTTCTGTACACATACATTTTCCCTTTTGGTGAGTTTACTTATACTTTCACAGTTCATGTCAGGCAGCACATGGTGTTAGTACATAGTTTATCTGATACGCAAATTAGGGAGAGATATAAATTCGTCCCCAGGCACTCTTGCTGAAATTTTTCCAGTTTAACAAATAGTATCAGCCAGTATTCACAAATGTGCATATTCTAATTGTTCAATTGCATAACAACAGTGTCTGTGGTGGCCCTGGCTCTGTTGGTCTAAATAGTACAACAACCAATCAGAGAGCTCTCCCGATCTCTTTCCATTCCTGGAAATCTGCTGAGTGACAGTGGCCATGGCAACAGCCCGGCTCTTTGCGGCTCCCTTGCACCCCCGCTGTGCAGCGTTTGATGGCAGTTAAATGTGTTGTGGAGTAATTGGGTTGTGGACCGGATGAGATATGTCCCCTAAGGTGTGACAGAATGTGAGAAATGGAGCAGGTGGTGGGAGCCCAGAGGCTCTCCCATACCCATCACAACATTCAGCCCATGGTTGTTTTCTTACCAGGTGTAAACTATTCGGCTCTGTCATTCTGTCTGTACGACAGCATGAAATCTGCACATGTCTGGAAAATAAAATTGAGTCATGTGGTTGTACATATCTGTTAAAATGTTCTGTGGTATAATATACTGAATTAGAATTACTGTGTGACTATACACGGATTGTAATAGTATCTACTTAAATCTGACCAATCCCCAAAAGGTATATTTTGATTGCAGACATTAAAAATGCAATCAAATGCAGTCAACACCATGTGCTTTCAGTGGTTTAGCTGTTTCCATAAAAATGTTTCACTCCATCCATCCACTATCTATACCAGCTTATCCTTGTGGTGCTGAAAGTGTTTTTGGAGCCTGTCCCAGCTGATACTGGGTGAGAGACATAATGCATCCTGGACATTTCATCAGTCTATCAGAGGGATAACACCTATAGACTGCTATTTGCACATTTACACATTAATTTAGCTGTAATATCTTTTTTTGACTGAAGGAGGACACCAGAGCATGCTATGGGAACTCACTGTGAGGTCATTTGTACAGTATTTGTCAACAGTTACTGTTACATATAACATTTTTAAAATGGAGAAATCTTCTAACATGTTAACACATTATGGAGCAGATCCACAAAAGGATTGTGCGGCTTTTGCGGCTGCTAAACTGGTACAAATGTGACAAATATAGCATGTAATTCGCAAAGCACCCACAAAGGGTGGCGTCATGGTGCTCCTGTGCCATGTGCATGGATGAAAATTAGAAAATATTCATACATTCAGTGCAAAATTGTCCCTTTTCTATGCAAATAAGCTTCATTGCAAACACCGTCTAATTCACAAAAGACCAGTGCAAATTGCTCCACACAGGCGGGTGCAATTAACATCTGCAGAGAGCTGGTGTTAATTATGCACAAATTATGCACACTCATCACTTTCTCTGTGTGTGTGTGTCTCTCTCTTTTTCTTCTAATCTTCGAGTTTGTGAAACTTGAATGATCAGTCAGAAATGGGGGGCGGGGTCATGTTGAGATGGGGCTTATCATGGACTTTCAGCTACTTAAAAATAAAAATGTCCTCACAGCACTGATGGAAAGGAGCCTGCTTTATTACAAATACACCACCTACTGAAATAAGTCTGTAATCTGAGTGTAACAGCTGCAGAACACATAACATTAATCCTTACTGATCTGGTGTTAATGAAGTTACAGCTACTGTGCTGTGTGTAAACTCGCACATCCTCTTTGGGAGTTCAGAGACTATGACTTCATAAGATTTGTTATATGATTAAATGTGACCAAATGCTGAGTCACTTGCAGCATCTGTGCTCTGTAGGTTACCTGTGATCACAGTTTTCACAATGATCTATATACAGCATGTTTAATGTACTGTATATTCATTTTGTAAAAAAAAAGAAAGAGAAAAAACTCACAAAAATGGCACAGGCTAGACTTATCGACCAACACACCTATCCCCAAAATGCGGAAGTGCCACACCTGATATAACTCCAAACCGATCTACATTTCCCATGTCCTGGTAAGTGAAGAGTGCTGTAACTGAGTAGCATAAGCCTATCAGCATGTGTAGAGATGACATCAGATGAATGCCATGTGAAAGGAATGAGCTGTCACATTACACTTGTACCAACATCCATGAACAGCACCAAGGCTATGCCAAACATGATCAGGTGTCACGGTGGCAGCAGAGGCCAGCCAGGTGCGCGATATCATGCAGGACTGTGGCCCAGAGGGGCGATGCCACCAACAGATCAAGCCCCAGGAGCGTCTCAGTAAGGGGTCGCTGCTTTTATTTTAAGATAGGATCTTAAAACTTAAAACTCACAGCTGTACGTTTTTACATGAATACTTTAAAGTGAGAAAATGGAGAAAGGATACTTAATGGATATTATAGAGATGATTAGCAGAGAATGTATGACAGCAGTGGGACTCTGGAAATTAAAAGACTGTAAAAAGTAAGAAATTGATTGAGTTTTCTCATTAGATTGACCTTTTAAGAACGCCGTAAACTTTGGCACAATACGCAAAGTGATCCGTTTTTTAGGACTTAAGGATTACATAAGGATTACTAGCTGCACGTGGTCTTGCTCTTCCCCTTACACACTATAGGACATGGATTTAAAAAATCAATATTCTATTTCAAATCGATCTTAATTTGAATGATCTGAAATCTACTAATAATAAAATCCCATGATTGTTTTTTTTTTTTTACATAAACCATGGATGAGTAAAGCTTTAACACCGTTAATCACCTCTGCACTAAAAGAAAGCGCACACTGATAGTCATGTTAAATAATACATTAATTTAAGTGCTTTTTAATGTAAAAAAAGCACTTAAAAAATTGTATTAATACACCATGTTAGAATGTTCCTCCTACAATTTAGAGCATTTCAATTTTCTTTCAATGAGAATTTCTTTCCTATCGAAGAAAAATCGGTATCATAACTGAAAAAATCAATACTAAATATTGAATTTAATTGGAAATTGAATCGAATTTGGACTTTGTGAATTGGAATAAATAATTTCAGGAAATCAGTGGCAATACCCAGCTCTAGTAAGAGTAAGAGAGCATCTTAAACTGACAGCGAAGTGGCCTTATGCAGTATGCAAAAACAGGGCAAACAACAGACCATCATGTCACATTTCTCCGCCTCACACAATATAAACCATTTTCAAACTCTGGGTAAACAAGGGCTTTACTCAAGCCTTCAGTGCTATGAATTTAAATTGATAAACAAAAGACTCCCAGTTGCTGTGCTTTGCACCATAAATCTAGTATCCAGAGCAGAAAGGAAGTATGTTTAAATCATCAGTGAAGTGCTGTTTCTCATTCATAGGGAAATATGCAATTCCATAATACCCGTAAAGATAAACATAACTACCGGACTGAGTGGGATACAATGGTGTGAAATTGTACCCTGGTGCAGCACAACTAGCCGGCATAGCAACAACACAGCGCAGTGTGCCAGTCAGAGGATTAAGTTGTTTTGAAGCAGCAGTTGATTGTATAGCAGATAGTGAGAGGGAGGGAGCCGGCCCTTACAGCCAGATAATAATACGAGATAGCCTCCCACAAAGCTGCATAGCCAAGAGCCTGACTATACTATAAGTGTGTTTGTGTGTAGTTTCTGTAGAGGAGAGTGTACGTGTGCTGACGTACACGCCTCCATCTGTTTGTATACACATGGAAATCTGAATCAACCGCGAAACTTGAGCAGGCTCGCCCACCACGTGTTTAATTATTCAAGGTGCTTTGGCTGAAAACTCGATCACCTGGAGGATCCGTTCTCCCGCCATGAGTGCCCCCGCTCACTGCAGCGCTGTGAGGAGTAGGAGGAGGAGGAGGAGGAGGAGGAGGAGGAGGAGAGACAGAAAAAGAGACCACTGAAAAGGAAAGAAGATACCACACTTGCTCTTTGTGGCGTGTTCAACTAAACAGGCAGGATGAATTATCCAAAGGTGGTGTATAATACCTAAGGAGCGGTTTGTAAATCTGCAAAGCTGTTGTTGCTATGTAGAGGAATTACTCGACACATTGAGAGATTGCTGGAGGATTACGTAGTGTAAAATCAACCCTCCAATAATTTTCTTTATATTTTCTCAACTTAAATTTCCGTAGAGCTTTTTCTCTTTTTTTCTAACAATTGGTCTGCCCCTTATGGTTTGAACCAAAACACATGTCATCCTCTTGTTTCCTCCAAATCCCCCATGGTTCTCCTGCAGCTGCCTTGATTTCATCCAACTTAATTTGCAGAGAGGAGCAAATTGTGGGCATTTGACCATCTGGTCCTATGCCTATCCTCCAAAATAGAGTCTTTTCCTGCCCAGTCAGAGGTCCCAATTTTATTAACAGCATTGGGCGAAACACACCCGAGAATTAACCCTTTTCCTAAGTATACCACTGGGGCAAGAGCCTTGCCTCTGGAGGGGAAGTCAAGCCATGAGGATAGTGATTTGTCAGTGCTGTAGCTGTGAAAAGGCATCATCCCAGGGAGGAGAGTTGCTCTATAAGCCTCCAACTGGCAGGGAATTACTTGGTTCAGTAGAGCAGGGTGCTAAGGTCGTTCAACATCCCTCTGCCATCCAAGCCTGCAGGATCACAGTGTCTCATCTGGGCCAGAAAAGCCCAGAGCTACTTATTCTGGTTTCTGTCAGCCCAGCCATCTCCCACCGTGGTCTTAATGAAATTTATGGAGAACTGTTCCAGGAAAATTTAGGCAGCGTGTACGTACAGTAAAATATGATCATAATATGAGGTGTGTCTGGCAAATTAAGGTTGTCCTTCTTATTTTCTCAAATGAAACATCCTAGAGACGTGAAGGAAAATTACAGTTATGAGCCAATACGCCGCTGAATGATATTATTGCTTAATAATTTAACTGCAACAATGTGTACGACACAACAATGTTGTTCTCAAAAGAGACTTATCCTAAAAAGATGTTACATTGTTGGCTGCAATAACATGAACCTCATGTGTGCTTGAATGGGCCCCTCAGCTCCTATAAACCCCCAAGGCAGCAACACAAACATCAGTGAGCCCATGATTATATGGCCAGCTTAATGAATATTCACACTCTGCAGCCTGACTGTGAAGCTGAGATAGCAGCTGGGGCCCGGGGCCTGGGGCCCAGACGCCCTACAACTGCTCCTTGGAACAGCCACTTTCTGGATAAGAAGATGGCCGCCACAGCCAAGCTCCCCAACTGTTGCCAGGACAGGACAGGACCCGACCGGCCACGCCAAAAGACAAGAAGGAACACACAGATTTAGTGGTGGCTACAATGGCATTTTTAAGAACAACTGAACAAAACATTAAATGATGTAATATTTCTTTAACTGAAACAGATGTAGTGGACTATTCAGCCATTACTTTATTCTCATTTGGATCCTACTAGTTACTACTAGTTTTTTTCTGGAGGCCAAAAGGGAGATGTTCTGAACAGCTCACTGATTTTCTGGATAAATAAAAGTTTACAACATCATTTCTACTGCACTGATATTTTTCATGTTCGGTCAGATCAGGCAAAAAAAAAACAAAAACAAGAAAACATAATAATGTGGTGTTTGTTTCTTCTTTTGCACAAATGTCAATATATAATGAATGAAAGCTTAGTTTCAAGGTTTACATTGAATTTGTTTTTTGTTTTTTTTTTTAACCACAAATAATATGTCCTTAATGTTCAGATCTACATTCATCTTAAGTAATTGTTGCATATATACTATATTTACTCAGCTGAAACCAAAAAAATAAATTTGAACTGAAACATATTTTGAGGTTTTTATATAGCACACTGAACCTTTAACACACCTTTAACACCTGAACATTTTAATATAGACATTTTTTTGTTTTTATAGAAAAAAAATAGAAGATCTATGACTGGTATATCTGGATAAAACAAGGCAAGAAAAAGTGCTTAAACAACATAAGAGAGAAGTATTGAAAATGTAGTTAAAAGAGAACAATATGATTTAAAAATGTCTACATTTGGGGCACGTCCAACATCTACTGGCAGTAGAACCGCAAACAACCGCATTGTGTCTCGTTGTTATTGTTCTACTTTTTATGACTGTCACTTGTATAGTTTAGCGATGACAACCACAGCCACCAATGATGCAGGAATAATGAAACACCTGTCATGTCTCGCAATAATAGTATGAAACGAAATGACCAAACCAACTGTGCTGATCACTCTCGGCTTTGAATCCTGACTGGAAAAACACACAGGTGTGCTTTAACTGCACCCTTCAGTCATAAAACAACTGTTTCTGCTGGCCTCTGAGTCTCATAATGCACTTTATTAGATGTTTTATCAGCGCCTTGTACCGATACTCGTGCATTTATCAGTTGCTGACCATATGCTTCTTTTGACACAGGGACGAGGATAACATGCTGCTTTTTATTGTACCGTTTATTTGTGGTGTTTTTATAGTAAGTGCCACAGTGCAAAGAATATGGTGTGATGTCGAGCAGAAGCCTCCTACCTCTACGTCCATCTCTCTGTGCACTGTAGGCTCTGGCCTACTGGAGATGTATGGGATAAGATGCTCCAGGAGGCACATGAAAGGGATGTGATGAAGTCAGGTTTCATCTCAGCAGCGATGCCAGAACTTCTCCCCATGTCACTTTCTCCTTCCTCACTGCTGGTATATTTGGCTCAGTGGTTGCACTGCCAGCTCAGAGCAGGAGTGTGATTATGTTTCTCTGTGTTAACTCTGGGGAAAAAAAAAAAACTGGTGGCCTGTCCAAGATGTACCCTGCTTTTTGCACAGTGCAAGCAGCAGAAATAGAGTTGAGTACCTGAACTCAGTGAAGAAAATGGATGGGCGGGCGATATTACTAGTCAATGCAGAGCTTTTCTAAGAGTTTAAATGACTGTAGCGCATGTGTGTGCTTTGTTGTATTCACATTCAACTTAATAGCTTCTCTACAGGCAGTCACTCTTACTGCGTTGCTTTGCTTATTTGAGTCTTTTAACTATATTCAATTCTACATCAAATGCTTAGCAAAACACCTTTTCATCAGGATGTTTGTAGCTGTTCCCACGTAACTTTGTGTCCATCATCTGTAAGTAAAGGGTCCAAATGATGGGATCCTCTGTCCCAGTACCAAACAAAGCAATAAATATTCCCATGTTGTTTGATCCCTGAGGAAAGGAAGAGGCTTTGATCACTTTTCCTGGAAGTCACGGTGTACCTAGCTGTAGAGAATCAGCTTGTTTGTTCCTCACTGGTAGAGATTTAGTGCAGAGGTAACAAGCGTCGACCCAGAAAACAACTGTAATATCCCAGGTACCACGCCCAATGCATCGGCATGCAGAGCGCGGGTATACGGTCACATGTTGAAATCAATTTATCACTGAAGCTGTTACAAAAAGCTCACTTGTTTTAGACTGACTCATAACATAACCCTAAGATTAAGAAGCTGTATGCTCTAGTGTGGTATAGTCCAGTGTAGAACTGGATAACCGTAAGGAGTAGAATGATAAATAATAATGTACTAACACAATATGGGAAAATATTACACCCAAGAATGGGATAGTTTCTGAAGTCCCCAGATTTAACCTACATTAACATTTAAAATGTCTATTTATGACTCCAATGTGCGTGCTTTAGCTGCAGCCTACACGAGGTGGTTCACCTGACAGACCACTGCAAAAGGTCATATATCAGCAGGAGTAACCAGGTCGCTAGGTCATACGGTGCAACCTGTAATGAACAGCTTGTGTAAAACTGAGTGCTATCCCATTACAGAACATACTGTATAGCAATGCAGCATACACTGACACACACGCACGCATGCACGCACACTCACAGCCAAACAAGGCCTCATCCCAGAGGAGCAGTAGAGGATCAGAGAGCAGAGACAAGAGGATATCCATTAGGAAGTCTCAGTAATTGGGGTTCAGTGGGGGGCAAAGACTCATACAGAGCAGTGGTGCACAAAACACAAGTTTTAAGACTTTAACTAGGAGTCTGATGTCCATACAGACAAGAGACAAAAAAAAAATAGACAATTGAGGTCAGAAGTTTGCCTACACCTTGGCTAAATGCATACATTGTCACAACTTTTACCATTTTGTTTTAATATAAGGTATATTCCCTCTGTTAGTTCAGTTAGTCCAACTACTTTATTTTGATGATGTGAGATTTCAGAAAAATAGCTGAAACCGTTTTTAAGTTCAGCTTTTATTTATTTCATCGCCTTCTCAGAGGGTGAAAAGTTTACGTACAGTTTGTTAATATTTGATGGCATTGTTTTTAAAGGTTCCGTCGGGGGATTTAGGGGATCTAATTACAGAAATTGAATATAATGTTCAGAATTATGTTTTCATTATTCACATTTGATGTGGTAATGCAGCGTGCACAGTTAATATCCAGTTCAAGGTTTATGGTTTCATAACAGATGCTTGCAGCTTGCAGCTTTCATCCGGTTAAATCTTTCACTGTGCATTGACTGGGCGACTTCGCAGGCTAGCTGACCAATTAATGCCAACATCAGCTAATTTAGCAGCTAAGTTGCACCGGTTATTGTAATTAAGTACCGTAAACTTCATGATAAAATCCTCTGATGGCCTTGTTAATGTAACTCCTTAAACACAACTATGGCAGAGCTGCCTGTCAGAGAGAAAACTAGGTTTTATTCTATGTCCAACACGCTAGCTGTCAATGAAAGCTCACACAGCACAGTAGACACTGATGGCACTTACCTGTCAATCACAGCAGCCACTCCCTTAATTATGCATAACTTTTGGCTTTAATATAATCTAAACGGGTGAGTTATATCAAATTTCGCCCCTGTGCAGTTGTCACAGAGAGGTAATTAACTATAGAGACCAAAACTATTTCTGTACCAAGCTGTAAACATGTTTAGCATGTTTATTTCTGCTGTAAAGTTGGACATTTTAACATGCTTTTGAAGCCAGCCCCAACTTACTGCATGTTTTGGTTTCACTTTTCATCCCTGGAGGTTGCCAGTCGGCCTCCACAAAGTCCAGCGTGTTGCACTGCGATGTTACTAAGTACTAAGTAGAGGAGAAACCAGACTTTTTTGCAAAGTCTTGGCCGATTTTGTCTCACGATGCCAAGCAACGGGACACTGAGTCTGAAGGAAGGCCTTAAATACAGCCATAGGTACACCTCCCATCGACTCCCAGTAATGATAATTAGACAATATGAAGTTTGTAGAGTCATGACATGAATTTAAACACACAGGGAAACTGGTCAACCTCTTCCCTCTGGGAATGACTTAAAATAACTAAGAGAAATCAAAAATTCTTTCGACAATTAGTCTGAAATTCCATATAATCAAAATAAAATAGTAAATCGAACTCGACTTGAAAACAGTTTCAATGCATTTAGTCAAGACATAAACTTATGACCTCAGCTGCATGTAACATCACCAGTTTCTAATGATGTGAATGTTGCCAAAGTCAATACAACATTAATCTTAGTGCTTCCTCCCAGTCCATCATATAGGGTGGAGGTTCCACAGATGTTCCCTTTATATTTGTGCTTATATGACTAGGCCTCAATGGTAATAAATACATGTGAGAGAGTGACAGCAGCAAAGTGACTCATCTCGAACTGTCGTGTTATCCAACACAGCTGTCACAAAAGTGTGTTTTCTTTTTATACTTGTTGGACTGCTGCTGCTGTGCAGGTACTTCACACCATGCAGAATTATTTGGAGGAGAGGGGGCTGCTCCATTTGTGACAAAAGCCAGGCGTTTATCTTCTCTATCAGTTTGGAGAGCTGTATAACATGTTTCAGACCTTTTGTGGCTTTTAACGCTGATTTAACCTAATGGCACCTCCACACTTGGATCAAACCCATTGTCTTTTATCCATTAGCAGTTCTCACGGGGTTTTATTGTAGAACATTACTGTGCTATAATCCCTTCCAAGTTATGACATGCTATTTCCAAGGGAGCGCACTGTTGCACACGCTTCACTTTTCATTTTTTTATTTGTCTTTCTCCATCTCTTCCTATCGCTCTTTGTCTGGTTTCCTTTTTTTTTTTAACAATATCTGTTCATCTCTCTCTCTCTATCTTTGTCCATTGAACTCTGGTGGTCGTTATTCTCTTTTCCATCTTTTTTTTTATTGTTCCCCTGCCCTCTCTCCGTCCATCCATCCATCCATCCATCCATCCATCCTGCTGCTCGACAGGGTGTGTGTGTTGTTTTTGTCAAAGTGACATCGGGTCTCTTCCCAGGGCATGTCCTGGGAACAGCAAGTTCAGCTTGATGACTCCCCTGGGTCCTGCCCCTTCATGAGTCTCCACGTTCCCTCTGTAAATTACAACCTGTCCCATGCACATGCAAGCACTCAGGGGCATACAACAGACACACACACACACACACACACTAAAAAACACACTAAAAAACACACTATCTCCTACAATCAAAGCAGCTCAAATGTTACATAGAGATATGCACATGCATACATTTATACAATGATTACCACTTGCAGGGCCTTGAGAGCTATGTGGCCTACGTGCACACACATGCTCGCATACACAGTGCATGTTTATTCAGGTATATCCTTCCTGACTCTGCCGGTAAACCTGTAATAGTCATGTGGTTATCTCTCAACCTCATGAAAGTAAAAAAAAAAAAAGAATAAAAAAATGAAACATAAAAAAAATGGAACAAAAAAAGTTTCACATTGCCTCTTTCACAGATTCTGGAAAATGTCCTGATAATTGTCACGACTGTCTCAAAGAATGAAAATGAAAGACACTGAGAGCCGAGACGGTTAAATGAAAGAGAAAGAGATCTTGATTGATTGGGAGGTAGTCAGACGGACGGAAAAAAAAACTAGAGAGATAAGGAGGCTGTGAGACTGTGAGAAAGAGCGACGTAAAGGCTGCCACAGTCTCTGTGATAGCAACGCTCTAATTAATAGGTTGTAAAAGCAGATGAGCATGGAACATGTAGGATGTGAGCGTCGCTGCGCACACTCTCTCACACACATGTGCTTAGCAAACCTGCCCATTAGAGATAAACACAGCCACTCTGTGGTAAAGGAGGAGTTATCCTTCTCCTTGATTTTATGCTCATAGCATCTCCGTGGGTTTCAATAAAGCAGGACACAACCGCGTAAGATATCTGAAACATGAAGTCAGTTACTGATTGTTCCATTTGTATTTGGAACAACAGTAATCATGATGGATATACTCTCCATCAACCCAGACTAAAGCCTTGCTAATAAACAAACACACAATACACACCCATTTGGACAGAACAGCAGGCCTGTAGTTCATCTGTGACGATGTCAGGTTATTTTACGTCTGTACTTTGACCCTTGGCAGGTTTACTACTAAAGACACACATGTATTGTATCTCCTTCACCAAACATATTTCTACTCCCCCAAAACTTCTTGTCACTACAAATGGCCCTCTAACTGGATAATCAGTTGAGTCTAGATTTATTATTATTTACGCGTGCGCTTGCTGTTTTTCAGCAGCATCCTGTTTCAGTGTCACGCACGCTGCTCGGTTGTTATGTACGAGGAGATTTACTCACAAGCCCCTTGACATCAGCAGGGAGTGGTAATCATTTACTTCTACTGCTATGAAACAACATATATCTTCTCAACTCTTTGTCTGTTAGACCTTCTTTGAATTTTTACTCTCTCTTTTTATTCTGTTGTATGTCAACTTGTTGTCACTGATTTGTTGACTCAACTTTGACTCAGTGAAGTCATTTTGTTTCTATATATATATATGTTGCATATATTCCATGTGACTCAGGCAAAAGTCATGTTCACAGACGAGGTAACGTATCAAAGCATTTATTTACATTATGCTTAGTGATGTTATGTCATTTCATTCTAATGAAGTAGCTGCAAACCTCAGTAAAGGGGAATACATTTATAGATTTTTAACATATTTGGCACACAAGTCAACAAATAATAAATGTCTAGCTTATTTATAATGTGAGAATGTTACATTATAGCTTTAGGTTAGATCCACTTAAACTGTTAGGTTTAGGTTGATATTTAACTGTGTAGAAGCAACAGGATGGTTTGACTTGAGCCAAGTTGAATCAACAAATTAGTTTTTACAGTGTATAAAGTCTGTAGGATACCAATAAGAGAGCGACTGATTAATTGGTTTGGTTCATTAAACAGCACCGATAGGAGGTTTTACAAACTATCGGTACTGGCAGAACTTGGCTCAGATAGTGGTCGATGGCTAATATCAGGCTTCTCAACTGTAATTAAGCGTGAAAAACATTTAAAAACGCACCTAGAATCACCTAGTGTTATGACTAGTGTTGTATTCCGTTTCAGATTTATTGATGAATTGCTTTGGCTCAGTTCAGCAGTTGTACAGTTTCTAATGAAGTCAAAGACAGTGTCACATTTTTTTTTTCAAGGGATGAAATTGGATGATTAGTCCGAATCGGCTTTTCCCTCCTCCAAACTGCTGGGATTATATCAGCCTTTTAAAAATCAGTAGACCTCTAACATCAATAATACATTACAAAGACCTTAATGCATTAATCGAAAAAAGTGATGATTTCACAGTTAAGTATTTTCTTTGTGATCATTGCGAAGGTCTTTATCCACTGGTTCTTACAGCTTTGTGCCTCTGCGCCCTGTAAATGATCAGCTTTACACACACAAACACACTTGCTCAGCCCTTCTCAAGGGAACTTGATACGGTTCTGTCTGAGTCTCTTTTTTGTGCTGCCCGCCCCCCTATAGATTGTAGAGGTGTGTATGATCTTTACAGTCACCACACACTTAAGGATAATAAGACGGATACAGCACAGTGTCTAATGATGGTGTGTGTGGGGGTTGAAGGAGGAAAATGATACCGCCGTAATCCACCTCTCCTTTCACCTCCCTCCTCTATTGACAGCCGCCGCTCTTTTTTTCCCTCCGTGCTTTTATGCATCTCCCGCTCATACCACGCATGCTGGTGTCCATTTCTTTCCGTTACTTTCCCCATAACCACCCCCGCCACCTTTTCATTTCCTTCTTTCCTCTGTTTCATTTCAGTTAGTTTGTCTTCCATGTCTTTGCTGTTTCAAAAATGGTACTTAAGGCACTTCAGGCAACTGTTTTAAGAAAATAAGAAACTATTCACTAGTCGCTATTTATGATTCTTCTACTGAAAGGAAAAATAAAAAACCCTTGAATGGAATTTTAGAAACTTTTCCTCTTCATCATCATTGTTACCATTCATCTTATCTGCAATGTCAATGTTAAAACATAGTTCTGACATTATCTTTGTGTTACCATAGTAACAGATACTAGTGCTACAGGACAGACAACTAGGAAAATTATCTCTACTATCTATCTATCTATCTATCTATCTATCTATCTATCTATCTATCTATCTATCTATCTATCTATCTATCTATCT
>JAPQRN010000017.1:8699723-8732166 GCA_037367275.1 Coranthus polyacanthus | reverse complement strand
TTATATAGATATATATATATATATATATATATAAAAGATTATTGAGCTTGGAATAAGGAAGAAACGACAGTTTTTGCTCCTGGCTGGTCCTTTGTCCAGATCTGCTTTCAGCTCCATCTCTCCATCTCTCCCTCTCTCCCTCTCTGTTCGGCCCACTCAAACTCCTACGCAGCGCTTATCTACCTCTCACCTACATCCTCGTCTCTTCTTTTGCCTCTCTTTCTAACTCTCTCTTACCATGCACACACTTATCTAAAACCCCTCTCACCAGGCAGTCAAAAATGCTTTCATGCCAGTATCAGAAAAAAAACCCAAAACATACAAAAAAGACAAAAAAAAAATAAGAAGAAAATCGGGTACATTTTCCTCCTGACCCTTTAAACTTTGTATAAACTGGTTTGGTTGCAGAAATAGATGACAGATGATAGTTTCAGTTCAGTATACTGATCTTTACTGAAAATAACAGAGAATAAGAAATGAGGAATATCAAGAAAAATGTCTTCTTAATATGAGCTCATTATTACCAACGCTGCTGAGAGTTGTTTGAAGTTTTTGTGGAAACCCTTACAAACTAGATTTTTCTTCGACATTTCACCCACTGAGAGGAATCTCCAGAAGTACGCCTGAATTCACACAACTAGAGACGATAGCTGTGTGCATAAATTGGTCAAATTTGCATGTGAACACACACACACACACACACAAACTGAGGGTAAGGCAGTGGAGTGGGTCCCATTTACACACGACTGTAAATTACCCAACACTTCTCAATCAATTATTCATAATCCGTAATTAATTATGAAACGATCAGTAATCCAACACCAGTCCACTCGGCTTGTGGTTGCCTAGTAACCATGACCCATATTAAATGCCACCATTGTTGCCCGTAACCAGAGCGCCAATTTTTTTTCCCATAGGGCTTTGGGCCTGGGGGTAATACAGTGGAGAGTAAATAACGTGCGTGTGTGTGTACATGCAGAATGAATGCGTGGATGCTGGGGTGTACACATGTGGACATATCATACTGGTTCTTTGAAGGTTGATCACACAGGGTAAACAAGTGAGCCTGGTTAATAATGCAGTATTTTGGCTCGTGATGGGAGTGAGTTGTGGCCTGCTAGAGACCACTAATGGGACACGCCATAGGGAGCACGAGCAAAGAGCACAGCGCTCACAGCCAGACAATGATAGTATAACACGTCTATGGGGACACATAACCCGTGCAGTGCACTACTTTGTCGGCACTTGTTCTGGAACTGCATCAGCAAGTTCCCATATGGTGCTCTGGAGGCTGAAATGAATGATTTATAAGAGTTTTTGGGTGTTGAGTGGCCGTTTTTAGGAGGAGAGTGTACTGTAGATCACTTTCCCTCCACTTTTCCTGCAATAGCATGTTGAAAATTGGCTATCTGTCCTTGCCTTTCTCTCTCGACCTCAATTCCCTATCATTATCTCTTGCTCCGCTGATGGCTCTTGTCCTACCCCATTTCAAAACTCCACCACCGTAATTTTTAAATATAACTTCCACATCCGTTTTCCACACCAGGCAGGAGATAAACACAGCCTGTAAATATAGAAACAGTGTTTTTGACTCTCAAACCGTGTCGGTGACATGCGAAAATATCCTTCGATCTGGGGAACATCCTGCCTGTAGTGAGAAAATGGTAGAGCGTTTGTATGCGCGCCTCCTCCTACAAGAGTTGTAGTTGTTTTTTCTCTCCGCATGAGACGCAGTGTAAATCTGTGTGGGCCTGTGTAGGAGGTAAAAGGAAGACAAAGGTGACAGCAGTGAGGAAAAAGTCATCAGAAGGATAGAGAGGGAGAGAGAAAAGCTAAAAAAAAAAAGAGAGAAGTGTGAGGAACGGAGGGAGGGAGGGAGGGAGGGAGGGGTGGAGGTAAGGGGAAGCGGTGAGCACCGTGTGACCAGACTGCGGTTCCTTCCTCACCAGCCTGAGAACCAGGAAGTAGAGCTGCTTGTCCCTACATTATTGGGACTAACAGGAAATGCAGAGGTCTTCAGGAGGGGTAAAGTGTGTGTGTGATTGTGTAGATGGTGGCTTGTTGTTGTTCCAGATAATAATCACTATTATTCCAAGAAAGATGCTTTGTCATATGCAGTTGCATTTTGCAGTTACAAAACTGTTACCTGCTACTTTAAAGTGTTTCGTATAGCAACAACAGATGCAAAATACTGGTTTTGACTGGATATCAATTCACATGCTGCCCTACGTTTTGTCCTAGTGTTTGAATCAGCTAATATCAACCCAGAATAAAATGTTGACATTGTACATTTATGCAAACCCTGGATTCATATAATTTCAACATTTCTAGATATGTGTATATTAACGTTATTGTGTTTTTACAGCTCGTGTCTCTCAGAAATGACTGTTGTAACTGTTGGTATTTAAATGGTATTTATGGTTAGGGTTACACACTGACGGCACATGCTTAGCTTTAGAGAAACATAATAGGGCTTGATTTAAGAGAGAACAAGTCCACAAAGATGACTCACAGTGTATTAATGAATATTTAAACCAAACCACAATCTTTTCCTACTCCAAACCAAAGTGCTTTAATTGAGTAAACCTGAAAACCTACAGGATTTGGTCGTGCAAACTCCACCGCAACCACCTCTTGCCCATTGCTGCGGCGACTGAGTTGGTTAAGAAGAGAAACCAAAGTATTGAGGTGCAAGACTAAAGAATATCACCTAAGGTCACATAAGCACTGCACACTATGGGGACCCAAATGGATAATTAGATTTTTAAAACATTCTCTTATGTGGGCAGTGTTTCAGGTCTCCTCCAGGTAAGTATTACAGAGAACTGTAACACTATCACTAATGTTGATGTACATGTATCGAGAAATGTAGATTTGAAATGTACTTTTGGTTCATAAATGAAAATGTTATACAGAAACATGTAATGGAAACATTTTATTCTGGTGATTGGGCAGTAACTTCTAATCATACAAGGAACACTTCTTCTTCTCACTTAAGTCTTGTTATGCAATTATTATACCTGGCCTTGATGTTTTTAAATGGCTTGAAGTAACTATTCAGGGTCAGATGTGGTGTTATTGCACTTTCAGCAAGCACCCGCATACAGAAACGCAGTCAGAGATTCAGCACCTTCATCTTCAGGCTTTTACTTCTTCCCCATTTAATACTTTAATAGACACCATATCAATGCTTTTGTATCCTTTAACATGTCATTCACTCGGGTGCATCCAGCCAAATTCCCTTCTTTGATAAAAGTGCAGAACTCACGCTACACATCATTGGAGACCAGTCGCTTGAGGGTACGCCAACATGTTGCAACAGTGAGGCTCTGTGTGGATCCAGGGGCTGCTGATTGTTGCTTTACTCCTGGGCTGGGTCTTTTTGTCTCTGCCTATATGGCATTTCCTCAAAACATTTCCAGCTGAATAAATGGATGACATCTAGAGGGAGATGTTAGATCAGCGAATATGGCCGGCGATGTGAGCTTCTAGCAAGCCAATAGATCATCAAAATAATCACTGTTGCCTGTGCAAACAGAGTGCAGGTGCTCAGGCACAACACAAGATGAGACAGGGCCCCCCACGCCAGCTCGCAAGGGCCAGGGAGCAGCAGGTTGCCTTGGGAACCCTCAGCTCCCTCTTTCTTGTCATTACTCCTTTGCACACTCCCCCTTTTTAATCTGCACCATGCTTCCAGTGACAACCCCCATCCCCCTTGATATATACACACAATACATGCATGCACACAGTCACATTATAAAGACGCTCTGACACACCAGTAGGCACAAATATGGGTACGTGCATGCACACACACATGCATGAACATCAGGCCTATAAAGATAACCATGCTATTATATCCATCACTGAGCCCATAAACCCTCTATCAATCTGTCTGTGCCTACGCTCTATTTGGATTTCTGGCAGGAATTAAGTAAAGCCATTGTAAGAGAGTATTCCTCTTACATGCTTTATTTATCTTATTATCTATACAATGCAGACCAGCTTTGCACCAGCTTAAAGATTATTTTTATTCTTAAAGATGTATATTTTTTATTATTCTAATCTTATGTACTCATGTAATTGCATTTCTCTTGGATGTTGTCTTTATTTAGCAGTATTTCTCCCTTCCTTTGTATCACGAGAAGCTAAAAGACAGATACACTTGTCTTTTCTCTCAACCTAGCCTTCATTATGGTGCAATCAAAGGCTCCTTGAACAATCCCCAGCCCCTTAGGTCTCGATATGCCCCTCCACCTTTGTCAAAGCACATATTCAGTTATATATACATAATATATACAACACTCCGGTTGCTCGGCTAAAGATGGCACCAGTGTTTAGTGCACGGCTCCCTCTGATTGCCCATTCAAGAGGAGAGAGAGGCTGAAATGATGTTGGCAACCTCCGGCTTAGAGCCCTGGCTCATCACCAAGCCAAAATGACTGCACTTGAGCTCCTCAAGCTGAAATTGTTCACATAGTAAATCTTCATGAAATAATGAATAACAACCTGTTTTTGTTCCAAGGTATGGCAGTAAATCAGTGTACGAGTGTAAGATTTGGACAAAGTCTGTGTTTTTCTTTTGATAGAAATGTTCATTTTATGTACCGTGAATGTAGACTTGGTATATTATGGTGATACATCAGCTCTGTACTCCAGCCTTATACAGTATAAGTTATATTTAGGTGCATTTGGGCCCTGATTAAACATGGTTTTGTCTGCACTAAATCAAAAAGCCCTCGAATGTGTTTATGATATACTTGGCCCCAGGCAAAGCGAGCAGTGAGGACTGTATGGGCGGTGTACTAAACACTAGATCTCTACTGCCTCTTAGTGGGCAGTGCTTGACTCAGAGGACAATTACTTTGATCCCCCATAGAACAGTAAACACATTATTGACAAAATGCAAGAATATAAGAAAGTAAAGAATGAAATGCTGAAAGAAATTAAAGCATATTTTAGTAAAATAGTAAAAGCTGAAGTCATTAGATGCTTCAATTAATAAAAAAAAGCCAGAAGGACATCATGAATTACAGCAAAAATTGTTTTGAACTAGAGAAAATTAGCATTATGAAGATGTCGGTTTTGGCTCTGGGATATTTATTATTATCATCTATTTCCTGGAAACATTTCTGTTTATATACTTTTTTTTTTTTTGACAGAAAAGGGAATTAAATTCCGCCATAACATTATAACTTCTTTCGTATCATTTTGTAGTGGTACTGCTGGGGAGGTGTGTCAGTGTTAGTTTAGTATCACGAAGTCCAAATCTCCCCCGCGGTTGTTACTGAGGCAGGTGCCAGCTGTAGTCTAAACTCATGCAGGGAGTTGGCTAGGTCAACATAAGACACTCCTGGTTATCTGGCTGACACTGAACATACGCCAAGCCTCCCGACTCCAACACACACTCACAAACTCACACTCATACACATGCAGTCATTTTGGGTCATGGGAACGCGACGGTGCGCTCGCTCTGTGTTTATTCTGTATGGTTTCCTATTTGAATGTGTCCTTCTCACGGGACTGTTAATGGCTTCCCCTTTCCCAGGGCAGGGCAGTGCGATCAGACCTTATCCAGGTCATGCCAGGAGGGCAGGAGCGACCAGGAAGAATGAGGTAAGTTCACAACTCCTGTCCACCTCAAGGACTCCTTCCAGAGTTTATCCAGGAATTGAATAAGCAGACCTGCCTTAAAAAATATGAACTGTGATTTTAAAAAGTCTTTGTTTTGTAGCTTGTGGTTGTTGGCTTTAGTGTGTGCGCTCCACTTCCATTATGTCTGTGTTTTGGTTTATATACTGCAGCCTGGCAGATTATTTCAAATCATGAATGGATAATTCAACTCTAATCACATTTTGAACGGGTGAAGAAAATAAAGACAAGCACACCTTTATTTGTACCAGAGCTACTGTAGTTTTGACGTTGTCATTCGTTTTTTTAGTTCGATTTTTTTTGTAAATTTCAGTTTACTTTTAGTTAGTTTTGCAAGTACATACATAGTTTTATTGTTATTTGTATTTTGAGGCATTGACTAGCTCTGGTTTAGTTTTTGTTTTAAAGAACTCATGTCATCAAGTATGATTTACAAAACCATTGTTTGTTAAGGTTTTTATTCTTGTACTTCATGAACTGTTAATAATGGGAGAAAACAAAGCTGATTTTTATCTGCAATACTGTTGTGTTTGTGTTGCATTGTTTATTGTAAGTTTTATAAAGTGCTTGTGTTTCTGAAAACTTTTGTTTCACTTTACAAAATATTTTTAGTATTAGTTTTCATCAAATTTAGATTTTTACTGAAATCTGGTTTGGTACACGTTTGATACAGGTAAGCTGTGAATGATTTCAGAATTTACTTTCACGCTTTCTATACTTTATAGTCTGCTGAAGACTTATTGACTGAGGTGTTCCTGTAGTGGGAGGATTTATCCTTTCAAATGTGTAGCCTGAAGGTAAAAAGATGTATCTTACCAGAGAGCTGCAGGGGAAGTGAGTCTCCAAAAGAATGCAAATGTGACATTTTCAGTTCAATAATCTTCAGTGGTCCGGACAAATGTTGACATTTTGTGAAAGTGATCCAACCTCAGACACTCACAGTAAGTCATGCTTGTGTCCTGCTTTGCCTTAAGATGGAACTTCTAACATACAAGGAAAAGATAAAACTCTGTTGTGTGTTGGAATACAAATGAGGAGAGACGGACTTCACAGCAGAGCAGTCAGTGACGCTTCTCACCACTTGATGGAGCTGTTGTTAGATGATTGTTACCTTGTCAAACAACGTGCACTGCCCAGTATTTTGCATTCATAATTTATGCATCATAGTTACATATAGAAGATATGTTAATTGTAATTTATCTTGAATGTACTCAGCCATAAAATATGCTCACATAGAGAGGATAGAGTTGCTCACACCCATTTCATACATATTTAGGGCTCTTAAGGGAGTTCGATATTTAGCATTGTTGCATAAAGGATTGATGACGCCGGCAAATGCTGTGCCATTAAGTTTTTTACTTTACCAGCAGGAGGACTGAAATGTCAACTTCAGTATTTGCAGCTGTCCCACAGGGTTCAGAAGGCCCATGGTTGAAATGGAAATGAAATGAGACACGATGAGCACGAAGTAGCAAAGTGAGGTGAAAAATTGCCACTAGTGTCTCATTAAAAAGCCGATGTTTAGTATAGATTATATTAAGGCTAATATTGATCCAACTGAGCCTTGCTCCTGGATCGATCCGCTCAGTGAGGGGCCTGCTGGGTAATATCCCTGCCCTGTAGGTGCTGAGAGTAAAGGTCATACCCCCTCCTACTTTTGTTGTCTTCCTTTTGCAATCCATCAGATATTTTCATGTGCACACATCTCGTTCCAACATTTCTTCATTCAGTCTGCACAGATGATGCCACTGAGGGAAATAGTATCATTGATGGTGCTGAACAGAGTGCTGTAATGTTTCCATTTTGGCAATTAGGAGTCTTTTCATACTTTGTCTCAGATGAAGTGATAAATGATGAGCAAGTTCAAGACGATGGTTATGTGAACCATGCCGCTGCTCTTATACTTCTACTTACTTCTGATATCTCCATTGTTGCCGAGCAGAAACGTAGTAATGTTAGCTGGCCGAAAGGCAAGCAATCTACTTTGGAGTGTCTGCCCTTTCTGTGTGATAATATAAGTGTAGGAAAACATCATTAGATTCCCTGCTAGCTTGTAGCTCTGATTTTCTGGTGTGTGACTGCAAGGCTCCAGCCCACCAAAGCCATTAACATAAGTGACACAGTGCAATACTGACTCTGCTACTAATGAAATGTCGATACAGACCATCATCTAGCCTAATCAAATGTTAATTGAGGAGGTGATGGATTGCGGCTGCAAGGTCTGGTCCCTATATCTCTTCCATTTCTCGTCTGTCTCGCTCTCCTTCCCTTTTCTGTGCTTGCGTGGGAGAAAGCATATAGAGACTGTATACAGATATATATATATAGACATGAAACTCGCCTATACACAATGGGAGCTTCACGTCAAGTGTTATTCATTCACGTCAATAAGTCTTTGTGTCTTTGTGCCTCCAAGCCTCTTTCTTATTCCTCTACAAAGACATTAAACTATCAAAGAGAACAGACGCAGTTTTTCCATGGTATTCTTAAATCTCTCTTCCTCTTCTGATTTGCCCACACTTTCGAGAGAATGCTGAAATATAAGATGCAGGGGTTATTGTATAGTTTGACACCATCTGCATAAAAAATGAGGAACATAAAGACAGATCAAAGAGCCTGGCAGTAAGTCCTCACGGGTGAATAGTTCACCTCTAGATATAATCTTTATGAAAGCCCCTGGTAGGTGGCTGTGCCCTTTAAGACAATAAACACAGGCACAACTACTGTATATTCATCTTTCTCCTCAAGAGTGCTGCCGCATTAACTCCGGCTCTGGGATTCGAAATAAACTCACTCGTGTCTCTGGATAGCATGGATAAAGATAAGTAGCGGAGCACACTGGGGTCATTAGTGGTATGGAGGAGAAACAGAAAAGGTTAATAATTCTTGCTTGTGTTAATTGGCTATCAGCATTAATGAGATGCAGTGGCTGAAGAGAAGAAGGAGAGGTTTAAGCGCTGGGTGCAAAATGTCACGAGCAAGTTCGTCTCACCTCTAGAATGGAAATGTCGGCCTACTTTTTTGTGTACATATGAGTAATGGGGTGCCTCTAAGGGTGTGTGTGTGTGTGCATGTGTATGTGTGGACACCTGTGTGTGTGTGTGTGTGTGTGTTCTCACAGCCTGCAATCTGCGTGCAGATTCATATCTAGTGAGAAATTAGATACTCTGTCTTGTTAACATTGACCTTTAGTCTAATTACTATAACTGCTAATTACGACCTCCCTCCCTTCTCCGTCTGACACACACGCGTCGTCATACACGCCGCCACGGGGTATAAAATAATGTCTTACACTACTCTGGAAAACTATGAGTTGCGTGCTTATATTCACTACATTTGTTGACACATTGCGTGCAAAAATGCAGTATATTAGTAATGTTTAAAGGTTCCATTTGTAATATTTGTGTGTGCTTGTGTGCAGTTTGTGCTGGTTTTGTTGATGTTAGCTAACTCCATCGCTAAGCTAACGACTGCCTATATCCACGATAACAGCCTGTACAATGATGACTCGGCTTGGTTTTTCTGCAAAAAATCCTTTCGGAAGAAAAAAGTTCTTCCGTGCCTCTCTTGTGCTCCTCTACAGCGACAACAGTGTGCGACACTAGCTACCGTTAGCTTAAAAAAATGTTTGCAGATGACCAGCTCCCAGCATCACGCAGACTCCAACACAAAAGTCTGCGAGCGTGCACCAGTGTTACATAGTGAACCTTTAAAAATATATCATGACAAACTAATGTTCAGTCAAAAAAAAAAAAAAACAGAACATTGGTAGAGAAAATGCATCTTTAAGTGGAGCGAGTTTCACCGGGTTCAGCTTCGTTTCTCTTCCAGCAGGAACATTCAAACGGAGTATATCTGTAGTGGTGTATCTGTCTGTTCACCATGCAGTTTACACATACATTCAAAGACATACATCAGCACTGCAGCAGCTCAGGCTCCTAAATGACTGAATTATTTATAAATGTTCGTATGTATTCTGTATGGTTTTTTTTTGTATATGTACTTTTCCTGCATTTTCTCTTGTTTACTGTGCTACTTTTCAGTGCCCTACAAGCCCTCTCTTCCATTTTAAGGGGTTGTATGAGTGTGCATTCTGCTTCTGGCTTGGACCAGCATTAATGTTACAACACACTTGCTTTGACCAAAATGAATGATCTTGCAGACCTTTTGCTTTTACCAGCCAGTACATTATAATGCAGTTCTAGGCAGAGTCAGTGGGGGGCAGTGAATATCAGCACGCCACGTTTTACTGTAAGTAGTGACTGTGAGAGCATTAAATGGGAATGTTAGAGTGAATAGTCTTTCCTTTCCTCCCCAGTTCTGCGGTTGAATACCAATAGCAGGTCATTTACAGTAGATTTGAATTTGACGGGCGACTTATTGGTAACAAGCCCACTCTCTGGAGTTCTCTGCCTTGTAAAAGATGATATGATGAAAAAGCAGGAGGGAATTGGGAGTGTGGGGGGGGGGGGCGACACACACAATCTGGCTGCTAACACTCCTGTGGAGAGCTGTAGAAAGTGAGTGGATGGAGGGTGTGCAATCGAAGTGTTTGAGTGCCGCGTGGTGTTTTGTTGTTTTTGTTCTGATTTGTACAGATCTCTGACCTTCATCCATCAGCGGTGAGCCTGCCAGTTTGGGTTGAATGGCCAAAATTAACAGAGTGGTGCAAGCCCGGCTGTCTGGTACAGTAGGTGACACAACAGTCAGACTAATGCTCAAACACACACATACAGTGTGGAGTACACTCTCATAGTCTCATTGAAACCAGCAGCAAAACCCATAAATCACACCCTTTCACTCTCCTGGAGGACAAAGAGGATAAAATAAAACCTTTCACTCATATTTTTCCCTCACTTGTCACATTCTCTGTAGTTTAAGCAACATAAATTTGTTTACTTGTTCTGGCTGATTTACCGAGGAGCACAACATAACATCACATGAATCATTTTCATCTTTTATTCCCCCCGTGGTGGCTGCTGCTGACAGCTCTGTGGGCTCATTGTGGGAAGTTGTGAGCAGTGCAGTGCTTTCTGCTGCCGACACAGCACCAAAGAAGGATTTAGTTATAATGTGCAGTGTACTATTATGTACCGCCATTGGGGAGGAAGATACTGACTCTGTAGGTGGGGGTTTGAATCTTAAGATGTCACTCTAATGGGACTAAAATGCTTTTTGTAGTAGAAAGCGTTAACCTTTACAAGCATTGTTTGAAATGTTAAATGCTTTAGGTCACATGTGACAACAAAGCTTCTTTGCAAGTAACTTTAATTCCAACGTGTGTTTTTTGCTCTCTAACCTTCCACGTTGTTTTTGTCTTTCGTAATGCATTTTCTATTAAGATCACTTTGAAGTCGATGAAGAAAAACAGGTTACGTGAACGAAAGAATTTCTTTTATTTTGTTTAAGACTAGAGTTAACGGTTCTTTCCCATCTTTTACGGTATAAAATGTAACAGCGCTGCTCAGCATAATTTGATTTAGACTCTTCAGAATGATCGTGAATTCACGGAGCGATGAGTATATTATTTGGTTTGAAGATGTGTTTTTATATAAAGATGGGATTTAGTTAAATAAATAAAGAAGGCTGATATTAAATAAGCATAGCAGCAGGGGGCCAGATGGCAGGACCGAGCCTTTAAAATCTGCACAGGTTTGACACTACTCGGTATGCAGCAGCTCACCCAGTGTTAAGGCATACTAAGCACCAGCCAAATACCTAAAATATGATGTAAATGCAATGCACCTTGGTAGACATGGCAGATATGCTCTGGGAAGGGGAAATGGTCACATGTACTTGATTATTCATTAAATACCTAAGGAGAGTGGCAGGGGAGAGGACAATATGGAGAAAAGAATAAAAAATGTGGTGGAAGAAAGCATTTTTATCTAAATCCACCTAATACCTCTCTAAGGGGACACTTTAAGTATCTAAAAATAGAAAATCATCGAGCCCCTCCTCTTCTTTCTCCAGACTCCAGAGACTGTATCTCAGACAGCAATAGTAATTGGTTCTGAGAGTTTTTTGCACCAGCACCTTTAAATTAATTCTTAATTTGTGAGGCAAACATTTGCCGTGCCTCCCCCCCCCCTGGGGAAAGTGAATCTTTGTGTGGGAGCTCTTCTGCCTTAACCTCTGCTGGATTCAGCTGCCTCCAGCTCTCTGCCTCACTGTCATGAAAGTGATGCATCAGCCATTCAGCCCCCAGCGCTGCCAGGCACACAGAAGGAGAAAGATTTCTGTTTGAGGTGGAATGTGGTGTATTTAGAGGCTTGTTGATAAACCGTAGCAGGTTCACAGACATTTGATACCTTAAGAAGCCGTTGTGATTTCAAGCCTTTCTTACGGGAGGCTTGGGCGGGGTAGCAGTGAAGTAGCATGGTGCCGACGTATCAAATGACATTTACATATTGTTAAGGTGTTTTAAGATAACATTAAAATCACAGTTTATCTGGGAAATCAGTTCATTTAAATAAAGTAACCATGCCCCACAATCACAGGATTCATTTATAGTACCTTGCCACATAAATTTGCACAGTTGACCATAGTGATGGGAATTCCAGCTTTAATGAGCCAGATCATTTGGCTCAGTTCAGCTGGCTCTTTCAGGCTCCCAAGAGGCTCTTCATTTAGAACCACCTCTGGCATTAATAATGCAGCCAAATATAACAATGTTTTGACCTATGAATGGTATCTGTGCACATATATCACATAAATTATTCAGTGTAATTGTACTAAACCTTGGAATTTCCAGAAAATTCATTACAACAACAAAGACAACAAAGACAATCTAAAAACATCAAATATTACTACACGCGTTCTGAATCTTTTATTTGTATTATATTATATTATACGTGCTACAGAAACCATCTGGTTCCTGTGCATATATGTACGTACATTACAATTCTAATGCAACTGTGATGTCCATATCAAACAAAAGAGAATAATAAAATAAATAATAGACTATCCAAAGCACAAGCCATTCCAAACAAATCACACTTTGAACACGGTGTGCAAATACAACAAATGAAAAGCAAACGACGATGTGTGAAAGAGCAGCATGAAAGCGTCGTGAAACACTGTGAAACATCATGGCTGAGCAGTGTGGCAAAAAGATCCTCCTGACAAAAAATGTAAAGAAAAGGGAATTGGCTGTCAGACAGGAGCCAGCTCTCATCATTCACGGCCGACACATCTCTACTGCAAAACGGTCTCGAAAGTGCTGACCCAGGAGTTAAGCTTAATCGACAGTTAATATAGTCAATTAACATCAGGATTTCAAGCTTTTCAGTAACTCTGTCTGGAAGAAATACAATCCTGAGAATAAAACAGAGGAGTAGAGTTAGCTTTGAAGCTACAACAGTGAACCAACTGGCCCCCTTTTAAAAGACATATTAGCAGGGTTTGCGTGGTGAATATATATCATAACATAAGATGCGGCTGCGCTGTTAGCGAGACAGTCTGACAGTGTTGCAGAGGAAATAGTGGCATGAAAATACAATACACAGCGAGAAACACATAGTCATACAAACTCAGCAAATGGTGAATTTGTTCAGTAAATTAGACCATATCTTTCAACATCAAATTCCTGGGAGACATTTATTTATAATATGTTTTTTTTTTTTTTTTGTAATAATGTTTGTATGACATGCATCCTGTCAACAGTCGGATATGATTGCTTTTACCAGTAATGTTTTCCATTCCACTGTGGCATCATTTATAATAGACACAGTCCATATAATGTCTGTAGATAACAAACTGCTTCCTTCCTGACAATTAGCATTCAGAACAACACGATCTGCCACGGAAAGCCAGGTGTCGAAAGCGTCTCCCAGCAGGACTGAGCTGCTTAGAGACCGACGGAATATCTGCAGTGAAGAAACAGTTGTCCAGTATTTCTAATAATCAATTTAGTCTAGCATGCAGCTGAAGGAAGAGGCAGATTAAGGGGAATCAAAGTTCTCTTTAACCCCTCTGGCAGCTTGTCGGTCTGCCAATCTGGATCTGTACTCATTAGTCTGCAACATGTTGAGGGGGGTCGCAACTCGCAGACAACCGCACACATCTCTAGTCTGCTTTTTTCACAAGGCACAGCAAAGAACCACGCACCCCTTCACATCTGTAGTTAAAATGAAACAACAAAACAAGGCGTTCCTGAAAAATGCCTGAAATTCCACCTGTCCTCCTTTCTTGTTCCAATAATTGGTGGTACCTGAGGTGGAGGGGAGAGGTGAGAGGAAGAAGAAAGACTGACTAGTCGAGGGGCTGAGTGTGAGACATTGTCAAATGTTCTGCAACACCTACATGTACTGTATATTAAAAAAAAAAAAAAAAAAACCTTGGTTTTAGCTCGATTCCTGAAAGCCTTGCTGAAAGGATTCTCTTTAGAGTTCTCCTGCAGCCCACAATCCTTCAGTGCAAAGTGAATGAAAATGGGGATGGGTGGATGGATGGATTTTGAGCCTCATTATACCAGATACAGTAGGTCCTTTGTCAAACAGTGCAAAGTTTCTAGTTTTCTACCCAGCAGAGATTTGATTCTGACAAAAATGTCTCAATTAAAGATTAAAGCCCACTTTTGTGATATTTCCCTCTACGTGGGATAAAAGACTGACGCTCTTATAATGCGGCATCTCAGGATGACATGATTTCTAAGTAGGATATGAGTGGTTAGAATCACAGTTATTTCTCTTTCGGCGAGGTGGTGTTCATTTGAAGCCATTTGCCACTCTTCTTTCATCATATCTATTTTAAAGAAGTTCAGAGTCAGACTTTTTTCTTAAACGACGCATACAAAAAAAAAAAGGTTTTACTGAATTTAAATTTTTGGGTCAGTGTTTCGTTTGTGTGTTTTCTTTTTATATTTTCTTGCACTGTACAACACGGCAGACTAGGTAATACTACCAGGTTTCTCTCGGAGATTGACCACATTGCAGAATAAATGAATAAATAAATAAGGATAATGAAGATTCACAAGGCCACATTAGCTTTTTTATTTTGACAATACATTTTGAGAAAAATCTCAGTGGCAGTAGTAGCAGTGTGATATGATCCAGACCAGAGGTTCGTTCAGGGAACAAAGGCTAAAGCAGCTTCAGGTTTTTGACAAAATACCTCTTAGTGTCTGTAACAAGAACATTGTTATGTTATTGCACGAAATACTACATCGAACCAGAACATTTCTAAACCACGGTGAATCAAGAACCAGCTCTTAGTATTCACACAACACTAACGGATGGAAACGTGCATACATTTGCATTTGTCTTTTGCTGATTTTCTGAAAATTCTATTCAAATCTAAGCTTCATGTAAATGGAAAGCCACCAAACGTCGCCTTTGACAATGGCACAAAAAAAGAGATTAAAGTATATCAGAGTATGATTCAATCTTTAATCGGCGTCAAATTTTATTCATTGAGCAAGACTGAAAATGCTCTAAAACTGAGCTAGTACATTCACACTCGCCATCAAGAGGCTGTGCCACCATTAACATCATCACTAAAACTGATATTCCTCAAGTGCTCGAGCACTTCTTTAAAAAACTAACTCCAAAAAGTCTAACTTTTATATATAAAATGCATTACTGACTGCTCACGTGTTGGCTCAGCCTCTAAATGGTTGTGCTGGCCATTTTTCAGAAACTTAACACAAAAAGAAAAAGCAAGAGAACACGTACAGGTTAGTGTCTCCACTGACAAATTGCTTTATTATGGTTTCCAGTGGATTCTATACAGTGCTGCACCTTATGCTGCAGCTTCTTATCTATTCAAAATGCAGCCATGCACTTTAATTTAGTAAAGAAAATCTCACAACTTTGTCGCCTGATTTCAACTAAAAAAAAAACCCCAAACAAAACAAAATCTTGTTCCATTTGACAGAAAAGCCTTCGTTTTAACTTTTAAAATATGCACATGCTTCATCATTAAAGTGAAACTCCCAGCCGCTATGTGATTTTATCGTACAACCTAATAGCAGCTGCCTTTCCAATGAAAGTTATTATATGCTCTGTCTGTTTCACATATTAGTCTTTTCATATTTTTACATGGTTGAACAGCTGCTTTGGTAAAGTGTGTTAAAACATTACGCCAGAAAAGCTTAACTAACACTGCCAGATATTGAACATAATAAAGCATAAACATATTGCGAGCTACACCCTCTAAGTCCTCCTCTGTGAATGCCTACTGGTAGTGGGTAAACGACAACAACAAAAAGGACAGAATGAGAGGACTAGGGCGGCAGAGTCTGCCAGATAACCAGACTACAAAATAAAGTTGGACTGTCTGTGAAGTCCTTGCATGGTGGGGTACATTAATATGTATCCTGTGTTTCAAAGGTAAACGCGTCGTCCTCACTCTGCCCCACCCTTCAGCTGAAACCTTCAGCTATAGACAGATAAACAAACCTATTTAGTTAGCTTAGAGAAAAACAAACTCTATCTCCTTTCTTTCTGGTATAGAAGCACAGTAAACATATTTAGTTTGCTTCTGGCGCTGTTGCACTGCTGTACTGCTGTTATGAAAGTTTAGTGTGTTTTTTTAAATAGTATAGTTGTATGTAAAGCCCCTCTGGAATTACATTAGTATAATATTTATGTAACCTTAAAAACACGAGATGTAGGTGAATTTACACCCTGCTATCCAGAAGTTCAGGCACTGACCGACAGCACGAACATGGTTCATACTTCAGAGAGCTCATAGAGTTTAAACGTTCTGCTAAAGTTCTTTAAAAATCTGCAAGACTTACCGACATATTTAACTACAGGGACCATCGACTGGTGTCTCTGGAGCCCTCAAGAAAAAAAATACTCACCATAGCAAAGTGTTCCCTTATTTCTTCCCCACATTTGCATGCATTATAGTCAACGCAAAATGCAGCTTACGACACAAAAGCTTATTTACTCTCCTTTGAATCTGTCATCATTTAGTTTCCAGGTAAGCGTTATTTATCGTGAAACCGTAACCATTTTGTCTTTCACTGCAAACTTTGACTGAGACCTTGCTCTCAGTATGACCTCCTGTCAAACTAAAGGGTGAATAGTTTTCAGTTTTCACTTTGTGCATAATGAACAATAAATGCTGTTTGCATAGATCTATGAACACCACGCGCTACTGGCAATTATAACACGCGATTTGGCTCATGCTGTGCTCAGGGCATGTGAAAAAAATGACTGACAGATTGCCCGCGCGTGATATTTGAAATAAGGACTCAAGCCAAACATGAACATAATAAATACTCCAATCTATTAAAAGTGCACGGGCAATATTGGGTGCTTTTGACAGGGGTCCTCCCGGGACCCCAATACTATGGTATTTTTTAAAAAAGCACCAACAGAAAACAATGGTGTTAGGCCATTAGGAAACAGTGACTGACAAAGAAAAACCTCTGGGGTCCGCAGCTAAGTGGATTAGGGTTAAAGTGCATGTTTTCCATTTGACAGCTTTAGTAAGGAGCAACTTGAAAGATTGAGCTCATAGAAAACACTGAATAATCTTATGCAGTCCATTGTGAAGTCAACAGCATAGAAAACAGTTCAGACTAACTCCACCTCAAACGACGATGACATTGACAACGACAGTAAAGCGTCCATGAATTCATCAGTGAAAACAATCGAACAAAACATCACTTATATGAGTAGCTACCACAGAATACCCTTTTAAAAACTTAATCTAAATGGCTGTCTGAGTGTCAAAGATGTCACCGAGTAAAGATTTAAAGCATCACAAACACAGAGGCAGGATCGATGTTGGCTTCCTGCAGTTCAGCAGCTCTGACTGTGTTACTTAGACCAGTTTGTACAAGCTGTAACCCATAGTAAGTTTTATTTTGGAAGCAGTTCGAAGTGTTTTTGGGTTGTTAGAAAAAAAAAGAAAAGCTGTCAGCGTGCATGTGGATGATGTCTATGATGTCTGAAATTGCTTAAAAGATGTTTTATTTCTTTTCTGTTCTCATTTGAGCCTACAAATTTAAACTGCAACCTTTACCTCTACCTCCTGCGATGCTCAAACAGAAGCAATTTGACTGTAGTATTCCTTCCTCAAAAATTCAAGCTACATAAATAATTGGTTGGCGAACTGTCTGAAAGCAAACAGCAGTAGTCGTCTGATGTCCGCTGTGCTCATTAGGAGGAGTGACATAGTCAAAAGAGATGACCCTTGACTGCTTCATTTTAAAAGAGGAACCCCAGTTCGGAACGAAAACAAGTTCCTCATTACTGACTCTGTTGTTACAAAGCAACTTTTCCTGTCTACGGTCATCCCCGAAAGCCAAGAAACACCAGGAGAGATTTGATTATCCAGTCAGCATTTAAAAGAGTGAAGGAAAAAAAAGAACAAAGAACCAGTGGAGTCGCCTCTGAAAGCAAACGGGGCTCGTGATAAGCTTTTTGAGATAAAATCAAGATGAAAACACTCACGCGCAGATGTGTGCGTTACTTTGCATAGAGGGAAGGAGAGATGAGGAGAAAGAGGGAGCGAAAAGATTAAACTAGCAAGAGAGAAAGAGACTATTGTTGACGGAGACTGAGAAGATACGGAAAAAGAGAGAGAAAGAGACGAGGAAATGAAGTTTGTCAGATGTGTAACCGTTTTTTTTTTTTTTTTCATGCCTTCTTTCTTCAGGCAGAATGACCTGTTGCTATGGTAACAACAGAGACCATATGTGTGAATATAAATAACTTTCATCCTGTGATTACTGTTGAAAACTAAATAGCCATCCAGTTCCTTTATGTCTCTCCCAGGCATGCCCTTTCCTCGTGCAAGAACACCTTGAAGGCCATTTTAAAGCCAACTAAACAGCAAATCCTTATTATTTTCACCTTTAAACGTGTATCGACGCCTACTCAGTTTTAAACACTCGACATACAGACACTGAGTTGTCTGTCTGTTTTCTACAAGCTTGAGTTGACCCCTTAACAAGCAGTGGCCTGTTAGCAGCGCAGTCTTTACAAGCTCATGCTGTGTAGCCAACTTTACTTTAAGGTGTAACAGAGTTTTTAAGGGTAGTTTATAAAAGACATATGCCCATTAAAGCTTTAGTAGGCATTGTTTTTTTGGTGTCACTTCGCAAAAATAACCATTCAACTGAACCCGTCAGACAAGTCTCTACTGCATGCATTTGGGAGAAGCTTGTCCTCAGGGTTTTCTGGCAGAAGGACTCTCTGGCAGGAAAACTTTTGTTGTACTGTCGTGAAGGGGTCAATTTGAACCCAAACCATGATCTTTTCTGTGCTTTCTAAAATCGCTATTTTTGGGACTCACTCAGGGAGATAGATTCAGCATTTTTAGATGTGTCCACGTGCATCTCTATCAGAAGGTGTTGTTCAGCCCCTATTACGTTTAAAATGCAGTATCTCGAGACAAAATGAGGCAACATTTTTCACAAACATTCACTTGGACGCAATGGTGAACTGAAAAGATTCTGCCATAACTATCCCCACCCTCCTTCTTCTAAGGCTTGTCCCTACTTGACGCCACCAGACCAGCATTACTCTGCGCTGTCACATTTTTTTTACATGTACTTAATCATATGACCGCAAGAGGCTGCATACAGCGTGCAACCAGGTCGTTTCAACCCCCATCCGAAATTAACTTCTACTATTGTTTTCCTGGTGAGGTCAGGCTGACACCACACCCACAGGTGAGAAATAGCAGGGGTTCTTTATTGGTCGGGGATTTCAAGAGGCCCCTGTTTGACACGAGCATTGCCTCAGACTGAAGTTAAGACTGCCCTACTTGATCTCGCTGTGCACTCCATTAAGGTTCAGAGGTTCAGCACTGGCAGAAACTCACCTGGGATCTGTAGCTACGTCGTTATACGTATCAGCAGTTTGGTCTAGCTGTAAGAAGCTGCGAGGAGTCCTCTCTGACCTTTCTGAAGCACTGTGTTAAGGAGGCAGGCTGGGTTGCAGGCAGCACCGTGGAGCCTCAGAGGGGAAAACAACAACTTGGCATGGAACAGTGTGTACCCACTGCCGCATAATGAATGTGTCGAGACTGAGTGGACTCCAACCAGTCCTCTGTGGCTCTCACTGTTTCCTTCCTCCCCACAACCTACCTCATTGCCTAATCCTCTCCTCCTCACGCTCTGTCTCCCCTAATTTCTCTTTTCTTTCTCTCAAAACTAATATTGCACAGCTCTATTTGGAGGTGAATGTAATAAAGTCCTCTGTGTACAAAGTCAATGGGAGCAGGATTATGTATGTATGAAGAAGAACTCTTTATCATATTGATTTCCTGGTGACACTGCAGAAATGCTGTAGGGTCTCAAGGATTCAATTTAGCTACTGTTTTGCCTACTTGTATTCACTTTTCTTTCTTTTTTAAGATTATAATATTAATCCTATCTCACTATTCAATCCATTTTTATATTTATACTGTATAATTTCAATATTATTACCCTGACCTTAGACACAGAGATTAAGCAAACTAATTTTAGTAATGCCTCAGACAACACATTATATGAATATGTTATAATGACATCATTTGAACAACATTGCAACGCTCTAAACAGCTGATTCTATTTTTATACCCACCGTTGTTTGAGTCTCTTAATGCAAACCCACAGCACCAATAATTGCCGTGTACTGTGCTCTGTTGTTCCCACCAGTGTCTGGCTAAAAGAACCAAAAAAACAAACCAACAACAACCTTAAAGCGCATTAATGCATCAAAGCCAAGCAACAGCACAGCTATTTCCATAAAGAATATATTTCTGTACAGGGAAGCCACAGATTAAGACCAGGGATGTCCATTTTGCCTGAGCACAGTGTGTTTGGTACACCTGTATACCATTTCCATATAGATTGCCTGTCCATCATTTCCATTCTGATGTTACAGGAGAGGCAGGAGTGGTAGAGCAGATTGTGAAAAGACCAAGGAGGGAGGAGATTTAGAGGCGAGGACATGCATCAGTATATGAGCGAGCATGGGCTGTAATATCTACTCGTATATACTGTCACAATATAAATTCCACCTGGCTGGATAAGAAACACATCTGTACAGGGCCAAGTGCTAAAGCTCTTGATGACCCTGTGCGTTTCAAAGTAGAAACCACAACACATGCCGAATGTCACTGAGGTCAGTAACGATTTTATTTTGCGAGTGGGAGTGGATGTGAATTATACAAGCGCAAGAAAAAAAAAATCCATAAACATATATATTTTAAAAATATACATAGATTGCTAATTAAACTTTTTATACTGTTGTTTGAAGCTCACAAAACAAGACAAACCGCGATAGCAGACCCCTGCTCCCTTAGATCATATTCCACTATGTTGCCGTGAATCAATTCCTCGACCCTCAAAGCACTCCCAGGATTTGGGTTGATGCTTCTATCGTCAGTTGTTTTCGAAGTTACTTTGGATGGAGCGGATGCAATTTCACTGTCAATACTGTCAGCGTGTTGATAGATATTGGCATGCAGCGTGTTTGGGATTTTTCTTTTTCTTTCAGAGCAATAACGTCCTTCATTTTTGAGAATATTACACCGATGTCCAAAAGTGCTCCTATTTCCCAGTGGCGAAGAGTCCTTCAGTCGTACAGAGTTACAGATGCGGACAGACAACTTCCTTGAATGTGCGAGGGTAAAAATGAGCTGTTTTCAATGACATCGTAGCAGTTTAGTTGAATTCAGTGACAGATCTCCTTCTAATACCCATTTTTTAAAAATGTTTTTCAGATACTCCCCGCACTCGACAATGAAAGTATAACATGTTATTTTCATGCGTGTCATTCATGAGAGGGCACCTTGTCCTCAGAACCGAGAGCCTCATTAAGAATCCTGCACTGACCTTGTATCACCCCAATTATTGCATACATTTATCCCATCACTCTTCCTACTGAAAATCAAAATGCATGCACACAGACACACACACAGACACAAGCCAAAGCTTCTCTGCATTGATGGCTCACTGATTGTTTCTTTTGTGCTCAAATCAATCAGGGCACAGGGTTTATTTGCAGCTTCCACTAAATATGCAGGCAGTTAAAGTAATTGGAGTTTGCTAATGAATGGTTTTGCGACTGTCACATCCACCCACGTGGCTATACCAACATGCCCTCACGGTGTAATACTGAACAAACCTTTGTGAGAGCTCCAGAAACATAGAGCAGGTTTGCCCTTGGTTTAGTTTATTGTTTATCTCTTCGCGCTGAGTCCCACTGCTTTCCAATGGTGACAAGTATGAGTGAACATGATGCACCCAAGGTGAAAATGGTACTTCCCCCCCACACTTTTAGTTCATGAAAGAATATTTTCTCTCTGTCTATGAATCACTACTCTCCCAACAGTCAACGGGAAGACGGATTTTCAGTCCAAAAATGAGGAGAGAAACTTTCTCTTTAGAGGATTTCAGCGGGCACAGTGGATGTGCAGGCTGCCAAATACTTCAGAGCAAATGGATCAAATTCTTATCTTGGAGGTTGGATAATTGTTAACACTCCCCACTCATTCTCTTGGGGTCACTCCTCAGCAAGCCTGTTGGAGATAATTGGCCTTTCTCTGTCTGATGAAGAACCAAACAGAGAGGAAAATCGGGAGCTGTAGGTGCAAATACAAACACAATATAATTTATCCAGAAGCGTTTTTTCTGCACTGAGTACATTTTCTGATAATGGAGAGTCACATTAGCATATGTTAGTAAAACACTGCTGTAATGTGCAACATAATTTAAAAGCATCGTCATCTCACCAGTTTATTTGTGCGTTGCTTTGAAGTTAGATTTAATTGTACGTCTCTTGAGCCAAAGCGAAGAGGAAATGATGTATTGATGGAAATCCTACTACCCAACAGAAGACGACGGTGGCTACATTAATTTGTTAGAATGGTCATTATCACACTATGAAGAATCATTGTACTCTGTTTACTTAACAGCCCATAAATTCGTCTATTATTCGTTTGCAGAGAGACGGAGATAAAACAGAATAAAATGGCCATGGAACAGAGAAGTATTTTCCCATGGGGACAGAAAAGACTCTCTTGGTTTGCCAAGAGAAAAGTCATGTAAAGGTCATTGCTTCACTGCACCTGCTGGAGATGAAATGGTGCTAACAAACTGAAGAGAGATATCAGATAGTGTTGGTGAGTGGATGTCGACAGCTGACTGTTGACAGGATTTTTAAACAACTCTCTTGCACGGACCCTTTTATGACTTCACACCATTAGTATTAGTCTCTTAATTTGTCTTCTTTCTTTTCGGGGATTAGTTGAAAAGGTCAACTGTCAGAGCAGAGCATGAATGAACAATTTATTGTCCAGAAAAGATCTTACACACTTTAAAACCAGTGCCCTTTCATCTTTTTCCACTGTACTACCAGGGTATAAGGTAAAACATCCTTTACAAGGGGCTTATAATCTATAACTTATGACTGCATTCAAGTGAATAATTAATTGATTTGTCACAAAGAAAAAAAAAAAATCATTTTAGATATACAGGAAATGTATATGGTCATTAATAATAAAGTGTCACGGAGTTCTCACTTTTTTAGAAATGAGTCGTCTGCATTTTTAAAGGTCGACACGAAAAAAAATCAAAATGAAAAACTTTTCGTCCAGTTCGATGTAAATGTTAAAAGAAAAGTTTCCGTTCAGATGCAGCCCTTTTTCATGTAGTACAAGGCAGCACAATAGTCAGTGCGTTTCTGTTCTGATGTTCGCTGTGTTTACTGGCGGTGATCATACTGTAGCCATAAATTGTTTCAGTAGCTCAGCTCCGCAATGTTGGGATCAGTGTTGTGGAACATTTTTCAGACGTTGTCAGATTGGATGCAAGGGGGCATACAAATCCTCACATGCTTATCTTCTGTTGTGGCACATTACATGAGATGAATCCAGTCTGGTCATTTTTGTTCTCGACGTCACGCACCTATTGACTCAGGCCATTATCAGGCTGACATTATGGAGTCTGATCCCTGCATCAGGGTAAGAAAGAAAATCAATACCAGCCTAAAGTTGTCGTCTTAAATTCTGTCTGTTTTACTGATCTATTAAGATCCAATTTATTATTTATTCACATTCTTCAAATTAGAACGTGATGTCCTTTTCCTGTGAGCTGTGAAAAGAATGAATGCCGAAGACGTTTTATATTAGAAGTTAATTGTTTTGTTGTATGAAATCTCCACTGGATTGAAAGCATCTGTTGCTGTATCTGCTCATTTAACTAAATGTTGTGTTTATCCCCGCATGAAACACGAAAATGTGAGCAGATTTATGCAAACAAGAGTACCACAGAGCATTCCCCTCTGCTAGTTTCTCTTGCTATCACAAACAGGTGATACACCTTGCAGATGTGTTAGATTTCATACACAACCTCAATGCCTTTATTTTTGTCTTGGCATTCAGAACGACCCCACATGTGTGAAACAAAATGTTCAGTCAACTGCAGCACTAAAAGGACGGGTTCTTCTGGAGTCTGATTGGCGGAGACGGAAAACACAGAGAAAAACAAAACATTAAGTATTCATCTTCCGATCCCAATTTGTCATGGTAAAAGGGAGTGGAGGAAGAAAGGGAGTGCCGGCAGCAGACTGTAAAGTGAAAGGGTGAAAGGAAGTGTGAGGGATCTGCTCATCTGTGACATGCTGACTAGTTGTGTCAGAAATCGCAGCTGTTGGTCCTAATTACCAAACTGTTACGGCAAAGCAAGCTGGGACCTTAAGGGAACTGTGTGTATGTGTGTGTGACAGAAACAGTACAATATCTGTTGAATAGATAGAGCACAGAGATGCATTATTCACATTAAGATCCCTGCATGAATACAAGTCTATTTCTTTTGTAGAAAAGTGCAATTATACGTTCACCAGATTCATCCAAAATTCAGCAAAGCTGCTGACCCATGCAGTGCGTCTCTGTTTTTAGGGACTTTGAGAGAGAAACTTAAACAGCATCTTTGATGTTTCTCCTGTAGACAGACCCTTAAAGGTCTAATTTGTAAGATCACGATGCAAAAATGAACTGTGACCAAAAGTCGGGGAAGCGGTCGTTGCTGTCATTGTGTGACTTTGGTGTTTTAACATGTTATTTGGATCCGGACTCACAAAATAACCAACTGACGCAGCAGTAAACCATGGAACTCCTATGTTCTACGTGGTTAAATGACTGAATCTGGTGGCTTTCAAGAGGTGATATATTACATAGCAACTCAGCATTTGGAAGGTTATACCGGACATATTGCAACCTGAAGAAGGTAAATACCTTTGTGTGTATTTTTGTACAGCTTCATCAAAATGTATTGTGTAAAATTTCAGCATAGTAGCAGCTAATGAACCAATCACAGCTGCAGAGTCAAACATCTAATCGCAGCAGAATAGAGCGTTACTCCTTCTGATCCAATTTAGCGCCAACCATTATTTTCAAAGATCCTCTCTAACAAAGACGGCGCACTGTACGCTCTGCCAGTGGTATGAAACGATACACTTCCTGTCTCCTAAGTGAGTGCAGTGAGAAGGGTTGAGAATGTGGTGTGGATGGATGAAAGTAGATTAATATGGGTAAAATACAAATAACAATACACCAATATCATGTATGGTACTGGTAAGTAACAATATTTTATTATAATGATCATTCACTTGATTTTCCTGCTTATTTTCGCCAAATCTAGCAAAAGTGAGGCAGAGACAGGCCTCAAGTGATGGCATTTTTCTTCTGATCTGTGTGTTTGAAAATGCCATTTTAATGAAAGAATGGTCAGAAGATATGTGGCTTGTGACAGCGGGTGACAATGGAGCGAAACGGTCGCAATCTGTGTTCATATTCACTCCTCCTATTGGAATGAATTGAACAGGATCTGCTGCTAGTCTCCTAAAGGGGCGGGAGATGGAGAAACCCATGTGAGACAGAAATAGGAAATCACTCTCCAGTGAAATGTTCTGTTTCTTTGAGTGATACTAAACACTAAAACATGTTTTTCAGGTATAAACAGAGATATGTGACTTAATTTTCATGAAACACAACAATACGAGTGATAATACACATGAAAATTGGAAAATATATAAAAATCTGCATTTTTTAGGTGAAATCAGCCCAGTACACCACTTCCTGTTTTAAAATAATTTTGAGTTAACTGTTGTGGTTCACTCTACGTCATGAAATTTGTATAAAAAAAAAAAAATCAATAACTGCTGTTTCGTCAGAGATGTGCGGCCCACCTGTCCTTTGTTCAACTAAAGCTGTTGTATTATCCCTGTATTTGGAACCACTGGATTAGTTTGAAAACACCCACAGTTGGACGCCTTTCAAAGCTGCCTCGATCAGCTAGTTTGTAAACTAATGTGTTAAAACACCAAAGTCACACAGTCACACAGCAGGCTGGATGAGCCCGTCGGGAGAGTCTGGTTGGTTTGAAGAGTACTTCTGGGCTTCACTTCCCTGTGGGAAAGGACTATAGTATTCTAAACATAGTGTACACTTGAAGTGATATTGTTATTTAGATTGTTCGTTTGTAAAGCAGTACAAAACCCAAACTAACCCTTTCAGACCCTCATGCGGTTCTGCACAGGTGTCTTGTGATCGTCTGTCCTGCGGATGTCCCTGAACTACTCACGTTCACAACTGGACATTCAGCCCCTGATCACCCTCCTCGCAGTCTCTTTCCAACTTTGTAGCACTTTTCAAAACCATACAGAGCATTAGAGGGAGCGAGTTAGACTCAGAATGGGGGGGTCAAGTTTCACATTTCTCTCATTACATCCTCAACACCAATCCAAACAGCAGCGCTACATCTTCTAGCTAGCTAGTTAGCATGCTGACTGTTGAGGATATGTCTGCAATGCAACAGACATCCTCGGAATAACATCAAAAATGTTATTCCTTCACCCTCTGATGATAATTTAAATGTTATTTTTTTAACGTTTAATATTAGAAAGCTCATTTAAAGAAGGAGCCTCGTGCCACCAAACCTATTTCTCTCTGTCTGAAATCAAAGTGCTTCACTTTCATATGCGAGAGTTCACAGGTCGATGGTGATATGATTCCACACATTATTACCTTTGGCCGTTACCCAAAAGCAAGAGTAGCCTATCACTGCAGATCAAAAAGAAGCGGTGAGGGGTGGTCTTGAAGCCCAAGTGTTGGTGGCTGATAAGGTGACACTTTGTGGTGCCCTCAGGAGCTTCTTCTCTGCTGCCTCTTTGCCTTATACCCACATACACACACTTACTGTTACTGCTTATCTCAGAGGAACGAGAGCACCCTCTCCACCCGCACAATCATTCTGCCTTTCGCTTCTTTTTTATCTCCTCACAGTCATTTATTTGGGAGATGGAATCAGAGCAGCTCCCACCACTAACATGCTGTAGCTCTGGAGGCGAATAAAAAGAGCCACTGAGGAGAGAGCGAAAAACGAGAAGAGAGGGGAAGAACGGAGCAGGTGGAAGCCGTCGGGAGCTTCACGGGTGAGAAAGGAGGTCAAAGCTTGGGGTGGCTGAGAAGGAGGGCTAAAAAGAGTAAAATGAGGGATTGAGGGGAGTAAAGGGAGAAAGAAGTGGATGAGAAAGGACATGTTCACACTATTATCGGCAACTTTTCCACAGTCACTTTCTACACAATTAAAGTTCTGCTGAGTCCGAGTCAAAAGAGGTGAAAATACAGGGAAGGGAAAAAGGGTTACGGGGATGAGGAGCGAAAATGTTGAGGCACAGGAAAGAAGCTGAATAGGAAGAGGAACAGAGCTGCAGGCTTAAACTCTTGGAAAGGAGGCTGACACAGTAAAACTAAAGAGACGATATGCTGTGTAATAATGGAGTCACGCCAGAGAACAATGGCACGGGGCAAAAAGACACCATGGTTTATCTGTCTGTGGGAGCGCAAAGGGCAAAGAGTGGAATTGGTTTGAAAAAAAAAAATGTAATATATGAGAAGCTGAATTTGAGGAGAATCCGGCTTTGTCCAGAAAAGACAACCCACACTGATATCTGCATTGGCTGTCACATTTTTTTTTTTTGTTGCCTGTTTGGCTTTTCATTTCGGGCAGATTATTGTCCCTCTGGCAGCCTTGGAGGCCAGATGAGATTTCTCACTTCTGTCACTGGTTGGTAGGGTTTAGAATAAGGACGACCTGTAGAAAAGTGAACAGATACAGGCTACGACCAGAGGAGCTGCATGGGCTGTCGTCAAGGATAGACTCACTCTGGAACAATCTGTTCGTTTTACCCATGGATAAAATGCTTTAATAGTTTTATTAGAGACTTTAAACACTTATCAGACAGTGATAAGATAAGAACGGAGTGTAGTTAATTAGACTGGATTAGATAGGATATGACATCCTGTAGTCAATCTTTACCTTTACTTTTGTGAACACTCAACAAGTTTGGGTGTTTTTTCTTTTGCTCCGTATTGACTCAAATCAGTTACATTTAACTTCGTTTCACGTTATTTTAGAGAAACAAGTTAAAGGAAGTCAGATAAATAATGCAAATTAGTATGCCAGATGCACACTTATGCTCGGTAGTTCATCAATTAAACATATTTTAGTCTTAAAAGAGGGGCAGCATTAGCTCAAAGGAAGCTTTCACACCCATACCATAACTATAGCTAAGTGGCTTAATTGGTTTTCTGAAATGAGAAAAGATCAAATATGCAGAGGGTGGCCAATTAATTCTACAAATCATAGGACCATATGTCTTATCATAAATTCCTCCTTTTCTTCCTCATACTTTCTAAAAACAACTTTCAGGTATTGATTTTACTTCATTTTAATGTTTGTTTTCTCGCTTATGTTATGTGCATGCTGCTCTCTTTGATAATTTGTAATAAAAAAAAAACACATCATTAATTGAGAACAAATAACTGGAAAGTTGTCAGGAGGTTGAAAGAAAAACAAAGGGTGAAAATGAGTGTTTCTCATGCAAGCAATCTTTTATCTTTGCAAATGACCTTGTACAATCATTTTCTGTCACCTTCATGCATATTAAACTCTCTTACTATCTGACATCTTGGTTTGCTAGGTCAAAAGTCAAAATTCCACTTTTTAATGAGACTCTGTGTCTCTGGGAACCTTTTGGCTGCCGCATTCTCTTTGGTGTCTTTCTTTTTAACACCATATCACAGCTTTAGGATCTTTTTGGTGCCATAGTTCCCCACAGTGAAAAAAGGAGTATTTTTCTCTCTCATTCTGCTCAGCTTGTATCATGAGGGCTGCTCTGAACCTCGTCTCAAGGAGACAGAGTTTAGGCATTAATTATCCTGTTATTTATTTTGTTCACAGAAAGCAACGGTGCCATCATACGTGTACGAGATATGATGTCTCTGAGGGATATGATATGAGACAACTGGACACTAATAGGTCATTAAACAGTGTCACGTATAATGTGAAGAGAACGTCCCATCAAATCTTTTCTAATATGAGATTAGTTTGATAAGGACATGATAAGTCTTTATTTCTGCATTTTCTACAATTCATCAAAATGACAGTTGGCACAGTGGTAAAAAGAAAAGTGCTTTACATATGTGCAATATGATTCTAATTATACTGTGGATTTGATTAAATAGTGTAATTACAGTTGTTCTAAGTGCAGTAACATACAGTTTCTGAGTGTAATAGAGTAACACTGACAATAAAGGAAGTGGTGAATGTTTAGCATTTGTTGATCAATACAGACATCAGGAGACATTTGCACTTTATAGATCTGGTACACATATTTATATGGTACCAAAATTTACACAAGGAAGGCAAATGTGTTGTGCAGGAACTCACATTATTCAATTTAGTGTGAATATATGCAAGCGCCCAAGTATATATGCAAATTTTGGCAAGTATACTGACAACATGTTTGATCAACCCACTTGCCGAAACAAAATGTTGTCATTGTGAGTTTCCAAAACCCCGCATACATATTTATCAGTGTATCTGAAGAACAACAATCAGGCATCGCAGACGCTCACCCCCTTAGATCACATCCACCACGCTGAGTAATTCCACTGTGCTGAACTCCCTTGGGGGGCAGTAATGAGCAGGTAACTGAGGGAAATGAGATAATGAATTATTCCAGAAAAATTCTAGAATCCACATCGGCATCCTGATCTGGACCATCTTTGAGGAGGACTGAGACATGGTAGAGACCTACCTTGTGTAAGATTTTCTAGTTAAAATGTGCTTTAGATTTTGAGTTACAGATGCAGACAGGCAGACCCAATTGCATTGGCATACCCTCTCGGGGTGTGGGTAAAAATACATTTATATCAACATTTCTAGATGCCTGCATTTTGAACCAAAAAGACACTTAATATATCATTTCTCTCATGAAAATATTTATTTATGGTTGGGTTTAGACACTGGGAACTCTTGTTAGGGTTATGAAAACACAGCAGGGCTTAACAAAGATGTGATAAAAAATGAATATTAATAATGATCTTTTCCTAACCCTAACATTTGCTTAAACAAAACCTCCTGGAGTCGGATGCAAACTGCAGTCTGGTGTCAGCAAAGTCCTGGATTTCCAGCACAACCACGTCCTCTCTACTGAAGAAAGGCAAGAAAGTAGAGAATCTTCAATGAAAAAAATTAAGTTGAGATTATACTGTACATATATGTGGTTTACAGAAATTGGCAACAGTTAATTCTGGCTACTGGTTGTGTTTTTTTTTTTTTTTTCTTTGCATTTACATCTCTTAAAAGATATGTCTGCACAAAACACAGAAATAAAGCAAGCAGGTAGACACAGTCTCATGTGCTTTGCTGAAAATATTCAAGCCATTCTTGCTTGAGGTCAAACAGTGAATAAAATGACCTCCTTTGACAAAGTGTCCATTTAAAAGCTATAAAATACCAGACTAGATTCAAGGCGACTCATGTGCATACACCGGGAATATATAGTATTTTCCTTAATGCATGCATGTGACATTTTGTATTTACCAGTTTATTAGTCTTTGTGACAGTCTCGCACTACCTTCCCATCAAGGACAGCTTCTAGTCTTGAGAATTAGATAATTTGGTCTCCCCTTTATGAATTAAACATTTTTTTAAGCATAATAAGCTGCTGTATGTTTTCAGGAAGCGCCTACGACGCACAAAGGCTACATTAGAATAATATGCATTTTATGCTTAACAAACACTTAATGCTATATGTAAAACTTCTGAAAATTCAAACAACCATGTAGAGTGTGTGAAACATTTGCATATTGGTGCTTTCATATGATTTAATTTTGCAACCTTGAAAGGTGTTCCGACTTATTTTTATGGTAATTTCTTCTAGATATACACATCTCGGGTAGAAAGTCCTGCACACAGGCACACACAAAAAAGCTCACTTACAAACATTGCACCATAAGTTCTGACTGACAGCTGAGAGGTTACGAATCTAAGCACTGAGGAAAGTTCGCCTATTTTTTTACTCCTGCAGGGAAGAAGGAGGGAATGATGAAAGGAGAGTCGTGTACCTGTGGGAGGTCAATATCGACACAACCCCAGCTCAGAAAATGACTGGCCCGAGGAGCAGAGTAGTTGTTCAGGGAAAAGCCAGATTGAGTACATGGCAGCGCTGTAACAGTAATACTGTTCCAGGCCTGAAGGCACTTGGTCACTGGTCCTCTAAGGATCCCTGCTGAAGGTGCTTTACTGTTTTCATGGGGCAGCTGAAATGCAACTATGATAGCTGTTTACAGATCTGAGTTGGAGACAGATAGGTACAGAAAAGTTTCAGAGCCAGAAGCCAAACCAAAAACAAAACTATTGCATTGTTGTCATCGGTATTGTTCTGGTAACACGCTGCGGGACAAAAGTGTCATGAACTACTCAAACAACATGGCAGAAGAATCCTAGAGGTAACGAAGAGCTGACAAAACAGAACCTGAATAGAAACTATGATTCAGGATAAAGTTGCACCAATGGAGGCAAATGCATTGTGAATTAAAGATTCAAGCGGTTGCTTAAATCCATGATGCCTGTATACTTATTTTCCACGTAGAGGACAGTTTTCCGTGGAAATCCCTACGCTCTATGCTCACTTCTTTGTTCTTCAAGTTCTATGGCAACAACAGTGCGCAACACTAGCTCGGAGATGGAATCGCTAATGTCAACAAACTAATGGCTCCCAGCACAAAACGGGCACCAACAAAAACTTCAACACTGTAAGCACAATGTTTAAGTTAGCATAATGAGAGAAACAAAAAGCAAGACTGAAAAACGCCACAACCATTGAGATGAAAACAAATTTATGAAGCAGTAAAAAGACGCTTTTCCTCAACCAGTTACAAAGTAGTAGGCTACAGTGTGCTGTTGCACACTGAAGTTAAGACCAATCTGCTGCTTTTTTCCTTCAAAGTAATGAAGTTATATACAGTGCAACACGGGTGAATATGAGAACCTGTTAAAGTCACACACTTGATTAGATTTTTGTGCACATACCGTGTGTCATTATTCCAAAGTATAATATAATTATAAAGGGAATGCATTTTTATAGATAAACCTGTTTTAGCCACTCATCCTCTCATCACATTTTAAAGCATTTAAACATTTTCTGCCCATGGTCACAACGTAATTTAAAATGATTTGCCAAGTGACATATCTCTTTAATCCACTCCATCCAGTAGGGAGAACTTTTGAAACAACATGACAATCTGTAAAAACAAAAACAAAAAAAACCCCAACAAAACCTCAGGGTGCCATATTTATTATTTTACTGCTCCAGAAAAAATGCACCAGGCTCCTCCGTATATTGCGGTTACTCAGTCGGGTGTGTTTTTGGTCTGATCTGTCCAATTAAAAAGCGCTACATGTTCTCTGTTTCCCTCGGCCACACACACACACACACACACACACACACACACACACACACACACACACACACACACACACACACACACACAC
>JAPQRN010000017.1:8685141-8698422 GCA_037367275.1 Coranthus polyacanthus | reverse complement strand
CACACACACACACACACACACACACACACACACACACACACACACACACACACACACACACACACATACACACACACGGCTACACACCCTGAGATGATGCGGGGGTAACAGGTCAGCCTTAAAGCGCTTGTTGCTGGTTTTTCACCAGCAGCACAACACTTTCTGACCGTGCTTAATGTCCACAGAGGGAAACCTCTCAGCTCACAGGAAGCTGCTGGATCAATCAGACAAATGCTCTGAAACGTGCGTGTTAAAACAAAATACAAAGAAAAACGCACAAGGAACGGGAGGAAGAGAGATGAAAATATTAGATAGACCTACTGTGGTTTACACTGATTAAAATGTCTGAACTGTACTGTGTCACTATTATCTTTAATGACCTTAAAGTAATGGTGCGCCCTCAATATATATCTCTATCTCGACATTTAATACCAATTTTAATGGTTCTTAATGTATGTTGACCATTCATGGTATTGATCAGGCTGACATGGGGATAGAGAGCTACAGCCAAGTAGCCCCTGGTATCGATCAGCAGCAGCACCAATATATTAAAAAAATATTCCTGTAAATGTCAGACAGGAATCATACTCTCTGAAGACTTATGTGGGAGCCTGCATCTGTGTAATAAAAGGATAAAAAAAAAAGACTTACAGGAGTTTTTGCTTACATATATATATTATTAAATATGTGTGTAGCTTTGCTTTCCAAGATGATTTTTTTTTCCTGTGTGAGCATACAGCACTGTATGTGTGAAATTCAAACATTTTTTTTTCTCTGTTTGGCTGTGTGCATGCGTGTGTTTGTGTATGTGTGGTTTACCAGACTTCATGAATTCAGAATGAACGCTAGAGGCCACCCACCCAGTGCCAAGCGAGTGTGCAGCTCAACAGCAGAGCATGTTTACCCACACAAATACACAGGACAGGCAGCACTTGAATACTTAATGCGGTTTACATAAGATCAACAAGCATTAATCAAAGAAAAAAATGATAGCTGAATACATGAAAATGGCTCCAAAACTCCAAACTGTCGTTTGTGTGGGATTGCAACACGGTGGCTGTTCTTTAAGACACACAACACAAGGAGAAACTCTCACAAAAATGAATGAAAAGGTTGTTCGTGGCTTGACATTCACGATTGAAAACCTTTCCCCACATACGCAAAAACCCAACACCTTTCAAAATTTCAATCTTTACTGCATTGCCAGTGACGTTGGAGTCGCAGAAGCACCTATAAATCTGCCGTTGTCATTTTGAAATATCAAGCTTTGCAAGCTGCAGCAGCAGAGGCTGTTACAGCGCGGGGCAGAAGAAGTGATGCTATTCTGATGCACGGATCACAGTGACGTCAGGATGTGACAGATGTATGGTGTAACGTCAGACTTTCCACGTCCTGAGATTTTTTTCAAATACATTTCACGTTGCACCAAAAAGCTGCTCTTCTTGACCAAGTTGGCAAGGTTTTATTATACTATAAGTATAATAGACTGATATGAAATGCTTGTAATGTCCTGGAGATGGAAGGGTATTCACCAGTTTGTTATGCTATTCGTGTAGAAAGTGAATGGTGCAACATTTTCTTATACATTTCATCAAACAGCATGTCAAGGTAAATGACAAGCATGGTGGCGCCTACAGACTGTGAGATTTCAGCAGTCTTCTGAATTTATTTATGGATCTCGTGATGGTCGGCTGGCTTCTCTAGCCTCTGTAGTTCGACAGTAGACGGAGCTGGCTATCGGAGGGGTGGGAGACACCCGGGCCCGGAGTCTTCCCCTGCTATGAAGCCACGCCCTCACCTCAGAACATGGGAGCTCTCCTCACCCGGCGCAGCGTTATGTTCTTTTTGTCTAAAGGAACATATGCAACTTCACGCTGATCACTCATCCATACACTCACACTTCATCACTGATCATAGTGGATTTTCACACCTCATAGTACTTTTCCTTTTTTTGTGTGTTACATTAGTTTTACTTGGTTACAATAAACTCTCAATTTGTTGGCCTTCAAACTGCATCTCCTCCTTTTTTGTCATGGCTCCTGACGATCTGGCAAACTCGCACTCAACCTCAGATTTGATGTAAACTGAACGATGGTAACACGACCGTGATGCAAGTCAGTCACCAGGGCGCACTGTTCATCTGTGCTGCTATAGTGGTAACCAACTCATCTAAGCTAAGGTAAGAATGGAACCGTTGCAATAATGGTTTTTGTATGGAAAAAAATCCAGAGAGGAGGATGAGGAGGAGATTGTGGATCCCTAAGGCAGTTGGTAGACGCTGGCTGTGGTCACACTGTAGCGACTTCCATTAACAAACGCAAAAGCCACGGAGAGGCTGAGATCAGGCCTGGTTATTGTTTGTCTCACACGCTAAACTGAGAAACTTGATTAGATCCGACATTCATTTTAGAATTTTAATTTTTAATAAGGGAGCAAGTAGATGAACAAATGAGACCCACTCACCCTCTCTCCTACCAACCTTAAATGCAGGTGACTTCATGGGTGTAGGTTTGGTTTGAACGTTTGGGGGTGGGCACATCCAGTGAAATTTGAACACATCATTTCCTGCATTCTGCTGAATTTTATTAACCAATTTATGGCATCATCATTATGTAAAGGAAAACACAAATGGAATACAGTGCTTTCATATATTCTGTGTTGCATTCGAATATTCTCCTGTTCCCTAAAAATGTCTAAAGCACAGCTACAAAAGGCATCTAACAGGTAATTCTTATTAATTTATTGCTAACAAGCAGTTAACAGAGGGCTAACCTGCAGCCCATAGTTGGAGAATGAGTTGAAAAATTCCGTAGTTGTGCATCTAACTCACTAACGTTCCTTAACAACCTAAAAACAACCTTGACAACCTAGAGTCAACCTTCTTCTTCACCTTTTGCTACATATAGGTGTGCAGAGATTTTTCAAATAAATTTCGCATTGCACCAAAAAGCTTCAAGTTCACGTTGACATATTTCATATTCTATCTTATTTGTATGAATTTATATACGCAGCCTAAGTAAATTCCAATTGATGAAACTCAAATGTCTCACACTGTCAATAAGCCGCAGCTGGAGCTAATATCTGCTGTTCTTAACCAGTTAGAAAGGTTTTATGGGCAGGAAACTACTTTAGCTACAAGCAAGCAAACAATACTAATAACAGTGACATAGAAAAACCATGATGCTAGTGTGAGACTCTGGAATGGAACATTATGGACAAAAGTACACTGTATACAATACATGTACAATGTATTTTCTTGTATTTGTGTTGAAGTATCTAGTGGCATAGAGAAAGCAGTTTAGTCAAATACAGGCAGGTCGAGGCAGCTTTGGGGCCTTAGAGGTCTTTAAGAAACAAAGCTGTTGATAAAGTGTACACAGAGCTGCTGATGAGAGAGTACGCAGTTATCCCGGCGTGTTTTCATGTGTTACAGTCCCAGCGAAAATAAACCCCCTGAATGTCTGATTAATCCACCCATAATTGTGCTTCACTAGTGAGTCGCAGCTTACTCGGTTTTGGCAGGTTTTGACACAAAATGTTCTGTCAGACTCTTCCTTTTGTTCCTTCTGACTCCCGGTCTTCAATCTGCCTGCGTGTGAACAGCTCCAGAGGAAAAGAGGAGACGCTGCCGACACACATCACTACGTTGTGTGTCATGGTATCTGCGCGTGTGTGGCGAGAGTAATTACGTGTAACGCTATAGTGTTTTACAAAACAGAAGTCCTCTGCCTCTTACATGTTTTTACCTTAGTGACCCATTGTTCTCCAAAACAACAGCAATACCATGACAAAACGTACCAATACCGCAAAAGTAACTCACGGCTAAATTTCTCACACTTTCAGGATTTACGGTTTACCTTTCATGACAAGACGACGGCCACCTTTCAACCTCTCTCACATTGCCACACTGTTTTAGAGCCGCGACTAAAGACTTTCGCCTTTCATGTTGCTCATCTTTCATCTGTGTACATCTTGGAAACGCGTACGATGTATACCCTATGTATACCCCTATATCCTTCAGGGTTTGAACTCATAAAACTGAAAGGGTGGTGGAGCAATATGAATTTCAATATGGTGCCTGAAGGAAAAATCATTTGATTTTAAACACACAGAATAGGGCCATCAAATAATCAGTCTCATGTGTTGTCAATTAATTTTACATGCTATTTTAAACATGGAATATGCAAAATGAAGTATACAGTCTTGCCCAGGTGTCGACTGTGCTTCTACGTCTCAGTATCAGTAATTATTTTATACCTCTTGTTCTCCCCTCTCTCTCTCGCGCTCTGTCTCGCACACACAGAGCGAATATAACACATCCTTATTTGAAAGTATGTTCAATAACAGCCTGCGAAAAAAAAAAAAAAAACAGCCTCAATTTTTGTCCCTCATTATCTATAATTGAAAAACAAATAAAAGCAATATTACTTCTTCATGGAGGACACACAAATATATATTTTCGGTACCCAAATTGCTGTGAGGTTCAACACCCCCATGCATCTATTACAACTGCCGCAGGAGTTTGGGCACACAGTGTAAACAGGCAATCACCGGCAGAGTGTTCGCAGGTAATTTGCAGAAGCTATTTGTCTCAGTGCAAAGGCTACAGAGACTTTGGTGTGAGTGAGAGGGCAGGAGAATGGCAACAAGCCAGGAAATGCTGGTTTCCAGCTATGAGTGGGAAGTGGGATTTTCTTAAAGCAGGACTGCTTGAGCTTGAGAATTATGTGTTGAAATGGTTTGCTTATCACTAGCATGTAAATAATGTTTACCCACCACTCACAGTTAGATTTGGTGTTTTTTTACTCATCCTGGAGGGGTGTTTATGCAGTGTTGACTCAGGTCAGTGTGGTGTCTCACACGTCTTTTTTCTGTAAATTTCAGGGTCAGTTGATTTGAGTTATTCTAATGCGAGTGCAGAGCAGCCATCGACCTCACACCTCCTCATGCTAGACAGAATAAACAGACATTAAGCATCTGCAGGAAAACACCCCTGTAGCTGATTCTGAAGGGCAGGCAGAAAAGAAAGAACAAACTTCCGACAGTGTCTGAAATGTAGTGTATTAAGAGTTACAAGGTAAGAAGTGTCAGTCTATGGAAACTGCAAAAACACTTTTCATACAAACCCGAATAAGAAATACCTGGTGCAGAGTGGCAAATGCAAATTAAAAAAAGAAAGCAGTGACATTAAAATGTACTTTGACTTTTATTTCATTGTAGGCAGTATGAACACAGCACATTTCATGTTTTTTCTGGCCGACTTCATTTCATTTGTAAATATACATCCATTCCTCACATTCAGGCGGCAAAAACTTGAGGCAGGGGCAAGTTAGGGCTAATAATGAGTTAAATATAATGATGATTTGATTTGAAACAGGTGACTGTATTGATCATGATTTAGTAGAAAAGCAGCATCCAGGAAAGGTCTAGTCCTTTAGGAGCAAAGATGGGTTTGTCAACAAAGGCATGAGAAAATTATTGAAATGTTTCAAAGCAATGTTCTTCAAAGACAGATAGGAAGGGGTTTGGATATTTCAGCCTCTACGGTGCAGAACAGAATTAAAAGATTCAAGGAATCTGGATGGATTTCAGAGCGTAAAGGGCAAGGGTGCAAGCCTAAGCTGAACAATGCGCTCTCCGATCTCTCACACGACACCGCAATAAAAGGCAGTTTTAATATCAGTGCTTTCTTTTTTAATTTGCATTTTCCATACTCTGCCAACTACTTCTTATTTGGTGTCGTATATCGTGAAGCACTTTGTAATAAGACACAGTCCTGAGCGCTCTTCAACACCTAATTTATGAACAACATATACAAAGCAGCTGCTTTTCAGCGACAACCTTTACATGGTGATCATGTTTTATGTTACATTTGTCCGAATAGATTTCCTTTTGGAATCAAGACGCTTCCACTTAGTGTTAAACAAGAAGTGGATGTAGTTCTCAATGAGTCATATATCAATTTGGAACAGTTTTTACATCTCTTGTACTGTGTTGTTTCTTCACCAAACAATCAATAAAGAATTTCACCTCAGGTCACAAATACCATTAAACACATTTTTCCTGCTCTGCATCTGATTTTTCCATGTCATTCTTTTTGAATGGTCCTGCCTTGTTTCCGTACATGCCTTTGGGTCATTTGATCCATGCTTCCAATCAGCAGCGCAGAGGTTGCATCTTTTATAAACAGAGAAGGACTGATTGCTTATTCAAGAATTGTGCAAAGAAATTTCACTCTGGTGCATTAGAGATTCATAATTTAAAACTCTCATCATTTTGCAAGTGCTTGCTATTTTATTATGAATAAACACAGTTCATTCAGTGTAGCTGGGGTCTTTCTATGAAATCTGTGGTGAGTTTTTTTCCAAAAAGGGTGTGAAAAACGTGTGAAATGAATGAAAACGGAGAAGACTTGCTGCTGTGCCAAGACGGTGATGATGATCAAGTGGATTCCAGTTTCATTAAGCAAATAACAAACAAAACAGAAAAGAAAACTGTGACTCATAATATGAATGAACCTGGACTTTAAAAAATACATAAAGCTAATAAATTAGTTGTAAAACATCTACAGACGTCCTATAATTTATACTACAGTATAATCAATGTTCAGTAATTTTCCTGCAGAACTCAAAACTGGTTTAAATCACATTCTACCAAACTCTATTACAGCTATTACTCTTCGATACATTTCTCAGATCAGAACTGAAAATCCAAAAATGGAAATTCAAAATCATTGGCCAACATCCTCATCGTCATCATGTGTACATTGTAAATATAATTTGTCATTCTTCTGGACAAACTGTAGATGATTTGACACATTCATTCACAATAATATTCTGCTGTTTCAATTGCTTTTTAATAAAAAAAGGATAGTCTTAACCCCCCAAAATATCTGTTATCATAATGTGTCAAACATATCGTCTCCTTTTCACTTCTGTTTTACTTGTCTTTGGAAATATGTCCCAAACTGACGATTTACTCTCAGGTGAATCTTTTTCCCTTTGTGCTATCTTGTCTTTTCTGTTTCACAATGACACGGTGTGTCAACAAATTACAGTACAAAAGCTAAAAGCATACATGTGAATCCTGTCCAATCTTCCACATACAATAATGTCACTTTGTATTGTTGAAATTGATATACGCCGTAGAGAAAAAGCACGGCCTTGTGCATTTTCACTCAAAATTGTCACCAGTTTACATCAGAAAAGATGCACTGTTACGTTGTCAACATGGCTGAGCGCTTTGATTATGTTGTTGTGAACACACGGACCCGTCGTTCTAAGAGAACTGACATGTGAGATAAATTAAGGATTTTTAGCAGGTTATGTGTTTTTGCAGATAACCCACTGATTGGTGCTCTTTGCATAACTTGTTTTGAGAAATGCACTTCATCTTTACCAGTGAAAAGATGATTCGAGAAATGTACCAAAGCCGCTAACAAAAAATCAAAAGCAAAAAACACGCTCATTTCTTGAATAACCAGTGAATTTTCTCATTCATAAAAAAAGGGAATTTTCAATGAATGAGGAAAAGCCTTCATATTAATACTCATTTGGCTAAATATGTAAATATAACCATATCTTCTACTGTCTGCTAAGTGAGGATTAATTGATAGCGTATCCACACAAACATATGGCCCGCATAATGAGCGAATGATAAGATGTGAAAGATAACACTCAACACTGTTTGAAACCTGACCAGCTTCAGATATCAAATCAAAGTTACTCCATTGTTAGGAAATGAATTTGTGCAGTGAACTATTATGACAAATAAAACTTGTATGTAATGTGTGACTATTTTCCTGTAGTGATTTTAATGTAATAACAGAGCTGTGTTTAGAATACACCGCCATGAACACGTTGCTCTGTCGAGGACTGTTCCCAAAGATGATCTAACTAAAAGAATCTTAATATCTTTGTATGTAATATTCTTTAGTTTTAGAATCTTTGCTGCTTCTGCAGAAAAAAAACTCAAAAAACTGAGCAGTTTATCTGTCAACTCCATCTGCATCTGAGAGTTCATGTATCTACATGTCAGATAACTGCAACTCTAACTGCAAAAGTACCCACACCTGCCGGAATAAAACCACGGCTGAGCGGACGTGGAAACCTTGGTAAGATTTACTACTTTGACCTGGGGACACTTGTACCACAAATTTAAATACTTCTCCAAAAGGCTTGTTAAGTATCCATGCTGCTAAGTTTATTCATCTCTTAAACATTTTATTGTGACCAGTTGGTGGAGTGGAAGTAATTATATCTACTCAAGTACACATTTGAGGTACTTATTGTACTTTTTACTACGGCTTTAGGACAGGTACTTAGGACAACGAGGGGAGAGGAAGGGGACGCTTTATGTCGATCTTCACGATAAATATGAGCAGACAGGGTGTTCAGCGTGAGCAACCATTCTCAATGTGACTACCATTTTATCTCACTTTGTGACATTCTGTCTCTTTTTTCATTTCAGTTCCAACCACGGTAATGAAGTCATATTTGTCGCATTATATTTATAGTCTGCATGAAACAACCCGGTGAGACTGCACGGGGCGGAGTGCTTGAAGTTGTACTTTTTGTAGTCCATCTTCAGAACATTGTAATTTCACCGTAGCAGACCCCATGCCACTAACATCCACCGAGTATAAGTGAGATTCTTTTGGCACCGCGGCCGTCTTTTCAGTGAATTCTCCTTCACGTCTTTATCTGACCTAATGATGTTTCTCATCAAAGTCCAGTAAAAGTAGTCCTCTGATATATGGTTGTAAGAGAAATGCATTTCCATGAGACATTAGTTCCCACTTTCCAAACAAAGGCTTTTAAAGTAAAACGGAAAACTTCCTTTAAAATTCTTTTATTTTAACATTAAAAATAACATGAAATGATAATAAACACCCATTTTTGGGCCAAGTTTGAAGGGTAGGAAACTGGATAGAGTTAAAGTTAAACACACAAACACATATAAACAGACAAACCACTCTACAATTATAGTTGTAGGGTTTCTGGAAGACCGGGTTGGTGCTTGTTATAGAAACAAACGCCTACTCATAACTTAAAAGCTGGCATACAATATGAATGAATGAAAACCTGACCACATGTTAACATTTTGCATTCAGTGGTGACATATTTAGCTTAGTGTTGCTTAAGAGTTTTTGGACTCAAGTATGGCTACCATGACACTGTGTCACCTTTGATGCTGTTTTGATTAAACAGATTTTTTATTTGAAAAAGACAGTTTACAGTAGAGGTTTGTAACCTTGATTTATACCTCACTTTTTTTTTTGCCTTTGTATCGTGTAAAGAAAGCTCAGCACTGCAGTTGCTTCTAGCAGTCAGACACTAAATTAAGGTTTACTCTGAGACCAGGATATGCACTTTACATGTTAGATATAATGGTTCAGTACTGATCCGTATGACTGTGTGTACTGTATGCATATGCCTATGGAAACTCTTTGAGAAATTCCCCTCTGTTAGTGACTTGAACTGTTTGTCCTGCTGCTCACTCTTGAATGTACAGCGTAGTCTTAATGTATAATCCCTAAATCTGTCTCCTGCTTCTACTGATGCACATGATGATCGGAGCGGCGATAAGCTGTGTGGCATTTGCTGGTTGAGCAAAGAGCTGAATCTGAAGAAGCAGTAGTGAGAGAGATGATGTTTGTGGGACTGATTCGAACCGTAAATAAGGAGCTCAAACATCTGCGTGTCAACAACAGACTGGTGTTGCTGAATAGTTTCAGGAGGTGCCTAAAAAGAATTGAAGTCTAAATGACTGCACCCATCCTATTCTGTCTTAATATGTAATCAACATAAATGATTAAGGAAGAGCTGTCTTCCTGAATTCTGATTTTTCATTAATATCTGCCTCATCCAACCCTGCAGCTCTGACACTAATCTCCAAGACCCACATTTTATTAATAGGTCTGGCTTTTTTTTTTTTTTTTTTAAATACTGGAATAAAATGACAAGCGTTCAGTCTCTAATCATGGCATTCCCCAAAAGGTCTGCAGGGGAATTTAAGAATATCACATTTAATGAAAATTGGATTACCTTTTAGCTTTCATGTCCTTCCCATGCATGGTTCATTTCATTTCATTTAACGGTCTCTCTGATGAAACACCAGGGGAAATTGTTTTTCAGTCCTCACAGAGAACAAAACACATCAAAACTCAAAGACAAATGTTTTCACTTCTGAACAGATGTCTCAGAGGAAGCAGTCAAATCACCTCGTATATTTCTTCATACAGTAAGTTACAGAGAGCAATTTTCGCGTGAGAAAATATTTGTTGTAATGAATCGTTGATAGGCAAGTCATTTAAATGGAAAAAACTAATTTAATGAAATTTGCCCAAGGCTTGAGCAATCCAAGATTACGAAATGCAACCTTACTATGACAAGCATTTCTACATAATTTAAGAGATCTGTTTTGTGTTCGCTGTAATTCTATAAAACCTGCATCAGAAATGCTAATGGAGTCTTTTCTCTCTACACAGAAAGTTGCTGTTCCTCTCTGTAAACTCCAGCGGCGATTAATTAAATGATTACTCTACGTACAGTACATTAGCAGACAGAAGCTCAGTTGGCAGCTGCAGGCAGAGTTAGAAAAACAACACAAAATTAAGTTGGTTTATTATCTAAAATAGCACGTAATCTTGTCTAACCAGATCCGCACCACCCTGCACTTTCTGTGCTTGTTTACTCAGCCCGATGTCGACTGAAAACAATTTTCAAATCAATTAACTTTGAGAAACACGATGAAGCCTGAGGTGCCCAAAAGGATGAGGACTGAGGATGAGAGGTGGACAGGCGATGTAACACTTGTGTGGACTTTAATAGTGCAGTCATATGTTTATAAGGGGGGAAATTAGGCTATTTAGATTCCCTGTTAAATCACAGAGGACGATCAGCTGTTGGCAAGCACACTGAGGGAAATAATAATTTACTGTGCAGTCAGTCAGGATATTAGTTTTCATCTTCATGTTCTGCTCGTAAATGTGATGTTTTATATGAAAATAACACAGTCGCCGTAGAACCAGAGCTGGCTTATATACATAACTCACACAGAGGATTTAAAGACATTTTATGCATCTATACATGTGATAAAAACTCTTTGTGTGGGTGCAGTCTTGATTATCAGACAGTATTCCCATACATTGACCCACCTTTATTATTGTGACATTCATCTGCTGTGTAATTAATACCCTCATACATCAGCGGCCGCTTGACATTTTCCGAGTGATTGTGATGGGTGTCTGAGGTTTCATGCTTGCTGCAACATGAGCAAATATCTTTTTATTTGACTGATTAGAGCTGAATCCGACAGCCCGTCCCATGATTAAAGGAGTTAAAAAGACTAATATTTGTAAAATCTCTGACAGATTTGGTGATGTTGTATAGACGCAAACTCTTGCCGTGTTTACATGTAGCATCAACACTGCTCTGGTGTTTTAACTTCCCGTAAACAGAGACTTTTAGTAATGTGGGCGGACAAAAAAAGAAGACGTTCAGAAATAATGACACATTTGCTGCCTGATTGCCTGATTATCAGTCACTACGTATCCTTCCTCGATCCGGTGCGAGGTGTTGCCCTTGACAACCCAGCTGTTGATTCAACATGGATACTGAATTAGAGGTGATTCTGTCCTCGTCTCTGTTAGCAGCTGTTGGTCAGTTAAATTCTGCTTTTTATCATGATGCTACTGACTATACATTCATAGCAGCAAAACTGTGTCCAGTGGCGTTATCAGCCCCGTCGTCATGTGATATACAGTATGCTTCAGGTGTGTTAGTGTGGATGTAGCTTAAAACACATTAGACCAGTATTCGTGTCCCTTTTCAAATTGAACGTAAGCGTTACTTTTAAACTGTATCTGTGTGTTTGTTATTGTAACTATCACGTCGGTCATTATACAACATTATTATTTTAATTGTATTATTTTAACTCTCTGTTCTCTTACCAAGTTGTTTTTGTACTTAACCAGATCTTAATTGGGGAAGACTGAATGTAGTAGTTATTTTGTACATTTTAATGCCCGGAGCCACAATTTTGTGAAATTTCTCCTGTTGCCTGTAGGGGTGCTAATCCATCATCCTAGAGAGGTGCCAGACCAGCAAATCTGTCAACATTCATTTACATCATTTTGTTGAGCTAATTCTGAGGACGTGTTGAAATACTGATTTGTTATTTATTAATGGCTACATGCAATGCAATGTGCAACTTCATTCACTGTTTTGGGTTTTTACCTTTTCTTGTGTTTTGTACGTGCTGCTCGCTCACATATGCTCACCATCTGGTTTTATCCATTTCCCTCTCTTTCCTATTTTTGTCCTCACACATTCAGCACGCCCACAGACGCACATGATGCAACATCCTCCTCATTCACACAACACATGATCTCCACACATAAACTAACAGCTTTCAAAACAGGTTCTTTGGCTCCTTATGATGGAGGAAATGTCTTGATGCCTTATAGCAGCCACTCCTGAAAGCCTCAACTGCTAATAACAGACATTATAGCAAACATAATGAAATGAACTCTAGAGAGCAGAGATGTGCATGTAAAGGATTCAAATCAGGCCTATTTGTCACATAAACCTGATTTTAGAGGACATTAAGAACATTTGTTGAATGAAACCCATTAACATAACACAAGCACTAATAGCTATAAATATAAAAAGTAATGGTCTTATAATAAATTGCATTAACAAGCCTGGAGTACGCTAGAAAAGTGTTGATTTCGATGGCAATATTATAACTTTTTAATTAGAAAATAATATTGTAATTCCATGCACAAAGATGTCTTTGCCACAAACTGCAGAATCCAACCCAAACACAACTAAAATCCAAAAAACAACACTTAATGGTAGAAAGCAGCCTCACCGCAAGGCCCATATATTTGATAAACTTTAGATCACATCTCCACACTTCTTCCACAGATCCAAATGCAGAGTATGTCGTTTGTGCAGTTACAGTGTGATTATTTCCTCAGCTGATGTTTTCAAAGTCAAGACGAACTTCGAACCTCACTCATTAATATTTATTGCATTTCTATTGCAGTGACTTATAGTATGTTTTGTCAGACAGCTCTTTATGTTGCTCTGTCGCACATTCGCACACGTGGCATTCACGGATAAACACACGTAGACTGGATAGGTAATAAAACATTTAAGGTTAGACACTGAACAAAGAGCAGGGTTATAAAATACAGCACGATCCACATGTCAACATTTGGTGCATGCATTCACGGCCCCGTAAACTGTTTCCCACCCCCCCCCCCCCAGCCTC
>JAPQRN010000017.1:8662279-8674157 GCA_037367275.1 Coranthus polyacanthus | reverse complement strand
CCACGAAAACCGGCGATAACGCTCAGGTTCAGTCGGAGACTACCGGCAGATTGGCTACGCTATACATTTTTTTTTTTTTTTTTTTTTTTTTTAATCGTAGTCATTGGCTGTGTGCTTATCTCACAAAGATGGTAACAAAGGGAGAGGAGAGAGATAGAGGTGTAGGGGCAATGCTTCAAGCAGTGGGAAACAAGAAGCAAAATAACACATGCAAAAAACTTAATTACTGTGACTACTGTGAAAAAAAGCATAATAGTCTCCATCCATGTGCTTATCTCATGTAGATGGATGCCAAGATTTAGGAAAGAGTTTCTGGAATGGGAGATATAGGAAAAAGGGAAAATATTTGACTGCTGTGAAAGCTCTGTAGTAAAGACGCTGTCTCTGTAAAGCTTTGTGTGACACCCCAGAAGTCTTTTGGATATGGTAAATTTAAATATGATTTGGGAACACTTGTTACCCCTTTGTGGTAAAGGACTCGATGTCCTAAGACACAAGAGAGACGGAGAGCGACAGAGACAGAGGAAGATAAAACGAGGAAGGATAAGTGAAAGATTAGAGTAGGGGAGAGAAAATCAGAAAGTGCGAGAGAGAGAGGAAAAGGGGTGAAAACGAAAGTTGAAAGCAAAAGATAACACTCAATAGAATATTCATGACTGTTGCCTCATATTCATTCATGCTCTGCTGCTGGTGATGATGGGACCTTGACACCAGAATCCCTGCTCGCTGATAAGCATGCTTTCACGTGCTCCCACCCACCCCGCAGCTCCCCCGAAGGCTCCGGGACCCGGGCTGCACCGAGCTAATCCTCAACCCCGTTCGGTTTCCCAGCTGTAGGGACCAAACAGACTTCTTCCCCCAGTAGCCTCCAAGGCTCCTGAGCTCTTGCACTTACTCTATGTAATATGATCAAGCTTGGAGCAGAGCCCTCCACCGCTGAGGACAGCTTGCTATGGAGATAATGTTGACTGAAGGAAAGTCACATTTCTCATACTTACATGACTGGCTGGATGGAAGACTGCACACTACAAAGCTTGGAAGAAACACATTTACTTTAGCTCTGTCACAACCATGACCAAACTCTGTTTATGAAAAGGATTATTCAGTACTATTGGTTTAACCTTTCCACTGTATCTTATCCTCTAATCAGCAGAATAAAATGTTGCCATTATAGATTTTTGCAAACCATGGACACTCAAATTAATTTGTCAACAATCTGCTGCTTTTCTTCCTTTCCTAAATGGGCAGGAAGGGATTTGGGTGGACGTCAGAAAATCTAGACCACAAGAGACCGGAGTTCACATCCCAATTCCAATATTTTTTGTGTTTAGGCATTAAAAGGTTTGGGTTAGGAAAATATCACAGTGTTACTAAATTCATTGTGGAGTTTTCACATTTTTAATCACATCTCATGGACTTTTTCTCCATTATATCAAACCATGGCGTGACCGCTGTCAGTGGGTTTCCATCTGGCTGTTTTCAATTTTGTGGAAACAACAAAACAACCTTGAAATATCACAAAACATTTTTCACACTTGGGAGAGGAGGAAAAGTCTGTGTCTCAAAAAAAAAAAAAAGGAAAAGAAAAAGGAGTGCAATGGAAACAGATTCAGCAAGTCATTGTGTGAGTCAGCATTTGGATCAATGAGGAGAACGCGTTCACTGAATTAATACACGAAACAAACATAAATGCCATATTAGACAGAAACGGCAATCTAAAATGGCATTTATGCTTACTGCCAAGTATGAAGAGCTGCACGTTATATGATCCAATATTTGCATAATGGAAACGTGCATTCATTTTCCTATGCCGACTTTCTTTTCTTTTTCTTTTTTAAATGTACTTGCGCAAAATTGACATGACAAGACAAACTGGTGAACATACAGGCATAACATGTGCACATCACAAACGGAAGACAAGGTTAACAATCTTAATACATAAATCAGTTATGATAACAATAATAACAATAATGGATGAAAGCGAGATGAAAAAGTAAAGAATAAAAAGGATCTTAATCTACCGTTTCCCGCGGCCCCCACCCCACCCCGACCACCCGTCTATGCGCCCGATGCCATCCACTTTTGCAGATTTCCTGAAAATTCTGTGAAAACGTGTGATACATTTGGATGGAAACATGCCTAATGACTAAATCTAACCATAAAAATAACGACTTACATACGAGTATAACTTCTGAGAGACCTGGTTGAAGAGTGACATGAACATGAAACGCTATAACGTTTTTATACATTACAATACTAGAATGTTGATATATATGTTGAAATGCTGACATTATCTGTGGTTTGCAGAAACGTATAATGGCGGCATTTTATCCGGGTCAGGTTGTGGCCCCTGCATGTACCAGCAGGTACAATCTTGGGGATTTATAAGTGTCAAATGGAAGCTGAAGATTTTTCAGTCATTTCTGAAAGCAGTATTTTTCTCCATGGTTCCACTGTGAATAGAAGCAATATTTTTCCTCATCTACCAAGATGACCCCATCTCTGACATGCACAGTGAGTCAGAGATGGTAGTAAAGGCACAAACATCTGCCTCCTTTGAAGATTTTGTTGCCACCTGGTACGTTTTAACTAACCGTGCTTTAAGTCTGCATAGACCATGTAACCACGCAGAACATTTAACATAAAACATATACATGCGCATGGGTTCAAGGTTACTACACAACTTACAACCAAATGTCCTCTTTCAGAGCATACTGTCAGCAAAAAGGTTTGGCAAGCTGTAGTTTACAGCTGCAGTTCTTGTTTTTTTTTGTGTTACTGAGCAACAATTCCATAATTACTTTTTCAGCATATTATAATTGAAGAGGTTTTCTTGAATTTCTGTGGAAAATCTACCCCCGCGATGCAGACTTTGGCTGATCACAAGTGTTTTCAGGCAAGTAGGGGGGTTAAATACATGACTCACAGATGTAATTACAGATCACTGTTACGATTTCTCCAGACGTGACTCTACTACTCTTCTCCGTCTATACGGAAGCTTGGAAAAGTGTCCTCTCTAGGTCCGCTCAGGTCATCTATATATTGGTTTGGACTGACAGGAGAGAGCTACAGCAGGAAGGTGTGTATTTTCAAATTCCTTTTCCTCTGTTTTTGACTCCTGCAGCTTTAAAAGACCTGCACACTTAAGTAAAGCAAAAATATATATTGAACTGTTAACTATTTGACCAATTAAATAAACGAGCCAGTGCAATGGTGTTTAACAACTATTTAAAACATGTTTTGAACACGTTTTACAACCACAATAAATTCAGTTAGACAGCTTAATAAGTCACTGTTCTGCACTTAATAATGTACATACACTGCCAATGTACTGCCTTAGTTGCCATGCATTACTTTTACAGACTAATCTAATGAATGTATTCTTGACTTACTTTTCTGGTGAGCGTGACAGCAGGTTTTATTGATGAGGCATTGCCGCTATTAAGCACTAATGCAGCTCTGCATTGCACTATGATAAGATCAAAGTCAGGGTTACATGATTCCTCCAAAAAGCAGCCACAACCCCAGCTTAATTTTGCACTCAGGGCTTTTCTGTCTATGGATGTCAGGATGGAAAGAGATTTTTTTTTTTTTTTTTCATAGATGAGACCTGTCTCTTTCAACACCAAAAACCACTACCATACCTGAATAATTGAGCCCTAAAATGTTGCAGGTGCTCTATGTTGAAAGAGGCCTAGACAGACAGGGATTCAGTCAATGACATCTCTTTGCAACGCCCTATCCTATTCAACATCACTCTCTTTCATTCCCATTTTCTTCACTGGCTGACTCCAGCATTCACTCTTATTCAGTTCATCCTCTATTTGTCTGTTGCCAGCACCATTCATGGCGATTCATGTACATGTGTAACCATGGCGACTGGCGAATAGAGCCATATAAGCGTCATTCAACTTTTGTGGTAGACATCTTGCTGGCAAAATGTGCAGGCTCTGGACAGATACCATCCAATTTCACAATTACACTCATATCAGCAAAAAAAGAAAAAAAGGGAAGGTGTTTTTCACACATCTCTTTCATCTGTATGTTCTGAAAAAGATTTTAGAGAGCAGAGTTTTCTGGTTTGGTTTGTAAAGTAGTTGGTTTGTAAAACGTGTCAAACGAAAGTCAGCTTAAAACTTATTTTGGCACGGAGGGTTTACTATTTGTTGAACCCTATGAATACTAATGTTTGGAGTTAAAACAGATACATGTAGTATATATCGATTCCTTCTCCCAAATAATTACAAATATGGATGGGTACTCACAACACCAAACAAATAGATGCTATTAATTCAGTGAATTTTATTTTGAAAAAACCCACACGCCCAGTATCATTCCAGCATCTCGCCAATCCTCACAAATATTTAAATCATAAACACAAGGAATAGTTTATTTGTGGCAATGATTAAAGCATTGAAATATTTCATTAAACTGTGTGAGGCTGCCAATGAGCTTTGCTGCACTATGATGCCTGTTCTTTTATGCATCAGCTCTGTGCAGGTACAATCTATTCCTCCCATTGCTGTCTGAAACTCATCCATAACAGTGAAGGCCTGCTCTGAAAAATAAGTGTCTGCATGGTTGGAAAGCTGATGAGCTTGGATTCTGTATTTCTCAGATCGTTTTTTTTTTTATTTTTCAGGCTACTGGTCCCCACAAAATGTAAAGCTATGCTAAACACAAGAAATGCAAATGTTATAATTATGTAATATTATTACAGTCTTTCAATTACCAGTTGTTAAGCATGCTATAAATTCATAATTTCCCTTTTAGGCAGGCAAGCAATTGTCAAATCTATCCATGCATCCATAATTTAGAATAAATAATAGGGTAAATTCCAGCCACAGAGAAAATTGCATTGCATATTATTGGACATTTAGCAACGGCTTTCTCTATCAATATGAGCCTGATATGAAAAATAATAATAATAGTAGGTTTTACGTCCAGTTGACATTTTGCTGATTGCAAACGACCCAGTTGAGATTACAGCCTGTGGCTCAGATATAATTGATTGCTGTGTACAAGCAAACAACATTCACAACAAAGTTCAAGGCTGTGACGGCGTATATTCATTTATCAACCTCGGACACCTGTGGTGAACCCACAGTGACTCGTGTCACCTTTTACAACAACCTCGTGTGACTCCTCTGTGTCGACGTCAGGGTTTCCCCGTCATTTAAGCTGCACGTCCGACACGAGTCCTCCCTTCACTCATCATCTGTCTCCCTCAGTGAACCTCGTGTGATTGCAGACAAACTGGCCTATTGATGTTGGGACAGATTTAAGCAGCATCAAAGTCTCAGCTCGCGGCTCTGAATACTTCACACGTCAGCTCATATGAAACTTTCATTGAATAATAAACTAAGCTTGAACATCTCTGCTTAATGCGTATTTACGAACAACCTCCTCTTTTGGAAATATCATTTCTTCAAGTCCACTCCAATTAGTTCCTCCTTATAAACTTTGTTGGAAGTTTCAGCTTAGTTTGTATTCCAAACCTATTCATTAGCTGGATCGAGCGCTTCGGAAACAGTCTTCTTTTAATTGTTTCTTTTTGATTCCTACCAAAGCAGTGCCTATAATTAAGATAAATAGAAAGGGTGATAAATCAGGAGTTAAACTGCCAATATGATCATGAAAGTGCCCACACGAGTTGAGGTTAAAGACTAGAGGTGACTTCAGGCCTGCTAGCCGATGCTCATTTATTTGTTCGAGACTGCACAATAAGTCCTGCATGCGTAATGTCTGTGCATGATTCCATATTCATGTTTACAGGAATATTAAGGGGAACTTCATTCAGCTAGACTGAATGCTTGTCAAGAGGGGAAAAACAACAACAACATCAAAAATGTTCTTTCTTTTTCCCTGCAGCTTGGAAAAAATCCATCAGCGCAACTTTTCCACGGGGAGAGAACGGTTTTCTGCTGCCTGTGGTGATCAGATCTTGGTGCTGTACATGAACTGATGTAACTGAAACGAAATGAAAAAGAAATCATCGAAGAATGTATTTGAATCCTTTTTTTTTTTTTTTTACCTAAACGTTTTACTAAATCAACTTAACACATGTCCTTCTTCCGTGTTACGTAGATAACCATGTTCACATTGTGACAGTATCCTCTTACATTTTTCTTACCACCATAAAGGTTGCGTTATCTCCCTGCCGAGCCAGAGGCTGACCGATTCTGTTAACTGGTTAAGCTGAAAGTGCTGAGTGGCTGTTTTCTACAAATGGGTTTTCCTTATCTCTGGTCTGAAAGTATTCTGTCACCAGCAATAGATGACTCTCTTCATTTTGCACTTTAATTCATTTCCTGGCTTTCTCTTTTCCTCACATTCTTGCTCTCTGACAGGTGAGATAGATAATATACTGTGAGCCAGTTGTTTGCTGATGGCTGTCGAGGATCTCAACTTCACAAGGATAGATAATGTTAATGCAACAAACTGGAGCTGCTGATGTCTCCAAAGCCGAGAAGAAACAGGAAGGAGGATTACAGATAGCATCCACATTTTCTAATTAAAAAAGTAATACATACATTTGCTTATTTAATATGCAAATGGGAAGATAATCTTTAATTTAAAATTCTCTTTTAAAAGTCTCTGCAGCTCTATCAGCCGAACTGATTTATGCTTTTATGTTAATAGACTTTGTTTAGATTTTAACATTTGCATTCTGCAAGAATTTTCACTTATCAAAAACTACACACACACACACACACACACACACGAACCCCCCAAATTTAATGATTTTTGAACCATATAAAGGAGCCGAGTGACTGTGGGAACAGATTCGCGTCTCGAAAGACGTGGTCACGCGCATGCACACACTTTTTGGCTTTGGTACGGTGGCCTGTTGGTAAAGCCCTGTGCCAGCCGAGTGCCATCCATCTCATTATCGGCAGTTACACAAATGCTGTGGAACTGGCGAGAAACGTTGAATTCAATAAAACAGTTTTAAATGACGGGTGAAGTCGGGACACACTCAGCAAAAAAAACCCCCAAAAAAACAACACTGGCCGGCCCAGAACGATTGCATTACAAGCTGTGCTATGGTAAATGTCCAAGATTTTTTTCTTGAACTTTGATTTGCATTTGACTTTAATTGTTTTACAGAGAAAAGGCTGTTGATTTGAGAACATTACACTATATGACCAAAAGTCTGAGGACACTTTAAAAACCATCCCATATTGCTGTGAACATGTCATTTCAAACCTCAGGAATGCTGTTGCTGCTGTTTAAATCCCACCTTTTCTGGTTCTTGCTTTTAAGAAGATTTTGGAATCTGGCTACAAGGATTTGTTCCCGTTTCTTTATTGACTGGGCTTCATGCACAGAGACACTGCCATGTTGAAACAGGATCTTTCTCAGGATTTTTTTCAGCCAAGCTGTTGGGGGTACACTGTTGTCATTACATGCTGCAGCTCAGCCTTCCCTATAATTAAACATATTAAACCTAAAAAAAAAAAAACAGCTGCACACCTATGCTACAAAAAAGTGCATGATCAGGGTTGTCCTCAAACTTTTGGTCACATAGTGTAATTAATTTAACAGGACAGATACAAAGTTCCCATGGGAAAAGAGGCTCAAGTTAAACAATCTGAATTTTATACATGGAAATGTCTTATAAAATGTTTTAAATCTTTTGTTTAAGTTGCATTAACTTCTGTCTTACTTTTATATATGTTTTATGGGAAAAAAATCAATCACGCTGTAACAAAACTAGACAACGAGGGAAACTCATTCCTCAGTGACTGTAGAATATGTTTTTTGTCAGCTTGTTGTCAAACTCGCTTTAGCAGAGGCTCACAGTAGAAAAGCTAGTTGGGCTACTAGTAGTAATAGTCTGGATAATGCTGTTATGTCCTTGGCAGTATTGCAGTTAATTGACACTCCTCATGCTGCCGCTGCACACAGTCAGGTAGTAGCTGACAGGAACCCCTTTGCTAGAGTTGGCGGTGAAGGTCATAAGTGAGTCATTACAACCTCCTCCTTGCACATTTTTCAACTCTTTAATGATGCGTGCATGCACCTGCCAACAGACAGAAAGAGAGAAGAGAAAAATTGTCTGTCTCTTTTTCTGACCCTCTCCCATGCTCTAGCTCTTTTTACTCCCTTTCTCCACCCATCCAGAAATGCTGCCCCTCGCCTTCCTCTCTGTTGACTAGCTGTAATATCTCCTCCTTGACATTGATTCCAGTGATTTAAATCCTCCAACTCACGACACAAATTACCTGTAATTTACAGCCACCTCACACATAATATGCTCCGGTGAGAATTCAATGTTCCTTTTCGTCTCCTCTCTGCTCCTCGTTCTTTGTTTTGCTCAAACCTCTTTCTCTGTCTCTCTCCTTGGACTCACACCTTTACTACATTACGATTTATAATCCTGCCTGTTCCTTGTAACAAAAAAAGGCTGTGCAGGCACAGTGTTAACCCTACTAACACCCGCCATTTGAATAGACACAGGGATGTAAAGCTGAAAATGAAGTGTCAGTCCTGACAGTTGAAGAGACAAAGGCTGGATCCATCAGTACTCAGAAAAAGATAATGTTGGCATACATCACAAAAAGGCCCGTTTTACTGTAGTACCCAGAGTATTTTGTTCATCCTCTACTTTGAAAGCTCCCTGAATGGATCAGGTTCTCCTCAACAGGAAAGGAAGGGAGTAAATGTTTGAACCTACTGGAGGATATTGCCAAGTTTTAAGGGGAGGTTTTTATCCCTTTTTGACGTTTGCTGAAAAGTTAAAAGCATGAATCCTGTCTATTGTTTCCCCCAGAGGGGAAAATTTAAGAGCACATCAAAAAGCATTCTATCACACAAATTTTCCGTTAAACTTGGGACTGACTCGGAAGGGAAAAGGGGGCTGGACTGTGTCTCAAACCACTGAGTGTAAAATGTCCTTTGTCACTTTAGTGTCTGCAGGTAGCCTTGCAGATATAGCACTTCAAGAATGGAGGTTCCAATCACCTCTGAAATGGAATTACAGAGCACTTCACAGCTCAGTGGCATTTGAATGCTTTCAGCAATATGCTATGATGGGGAGGAGGCTCAGACAGCTAGAAAATGATACAGACAACCAGACGACAGACACAAAGAAACTGAAGCATGCACATTAAGTATTCTTGCCACTATATTTCTTTGTTTCTGGCCTTGTCTGTCGGTTTTTTCTCACCCCAGTCTGCCTTTCTTCCTTTTGTCTTTTCATGTTTCTCATATGTTTTTGTTTTTCCTCAACTTGCAGTTTCTCTAATCTAATCGATACCCTGTGAACTTCTAAGTTCTAGTGTATGATGCAGATATGTAGGGGAAAAAAAATAAAAAGATTGTCTTTTTCTATAGATATGATGGATGTATGTGGAGTTAATTTCCTGCCTTACAATACCCTGTGATTCATTAACAAACAGTTTGTCAATACAAAACACAATTAACAAGCTAATGTGTTTTGTTTTGCAAAAACAAAACGTTCCCGTCAAACAAATATATTTCTAATGCATCATGCCTCAGAACAACTACAGCATTTCTTACAATTACAAAATTAGAATTACAATTACGAAGAAAAAAAAAAAGGTCATGTGACTTTTTTGTTTATGCTGACGATTTTCTGCCACAAAATGTCTCATAAATAAGTAATTCACCCTCCATAACAGCAGGGGGTGCTATTTTGACTCAGCTCTGTTCACATTATCTTTTTTGATCAGTGTAGGATACTGTCATTTGATTTTTTTGTTTGTACATTGTATTATTGTTTGATAGGTATGTTATATATATATATATATATATGTATATATATATACACAATATATATATATATATATATTTTTAAAGCATTAGCTTTTGCAGTGTTTGGACATTTGTAAAACATGTTTTGCTTGTTTCTTAGGTTTTGGCAGGAAATAAGCTCCGTGTAGATGGTTATACATTTGTTTATCTTGTATTCTAAACAGTGTATTTCTGTTTTTGTTTGCTCATTAAAAAATTCTGGCAGCTGACCCTTCAAAATGTTTTCAGCAGTTCCTTTGACTGTTGAAAAAACTCTAAATATTCTCAAGGCAGTTCTGTGACCTTCAAGTGCTGATTAAAAGAAAATGTTCCTCTGTGGAAAGTAAAACAAAACAAAACAAAAACATGCCACAGATAGTGAGACACAACGAAGATGGTGAAGTATGATCAAAGATGAGCAGAAGATAAGAGAAAGCTCTCAGTTAAAGAAACACCAGTGTTACAAAGTGGGTACAACACAATCGATCTAACAACACCATAAATGATAAAGACATTGGGAACTACGATCCAGCTTGGTTAAAAAAAGTCCAAAAAAAAAAACAACTTCAGGAGAATTTAACACAATTAATCATGCCAAACTTGGATGCAGAGGTAGTATAACTGTAACCAAACCCTTCAGATTTCTATGCAATATTCTGTGGCAACACAAAAACAAAAAGATAAAGAAGGCTTCATTCACCACATGTGTCCGTGTGTGAACAAACAACAACGAGAGCGTGAACAAACGTGTTTCATCAGGTCCAAACTTTTGGTGCTTCTATTGTTTTTTTTGTGATTGTTGTTATTTGGCTCAATAAAATGGGTTGTCTGACTTGCAGAAGTTGTTTTTTTTTTTGGTCCAGTAAAGCTGGCTTGATGTATAATTCCGTATAGTTCTAAGTTTTAAAGTGATGAAATTTCGCAGGTCAGTAGCAGGATCTTGCACATGTATTGCATTTAAGCTATGGAAGTAATACCACGTATGAGGATTTCACTTTTTATGTCTGACAACTAAAATAGCAGAAATACTATTTCTGCTTGAATAGTAATAGACTGAATTGCTGCTGTGTTTTGTTGCTGTTGTGAGACTCGGTTACACATGCACACATACAAAAGTTTAATCTCTATTGAACAGCTTGCTCTTGCCTGATATTGTTATGCTTTACAAGCAGCAATCAATCCACGGAGATCTGGTTTCAGCAGCAAAGGAATAAAAATGACCTTCGACTTTCCGTTTTAGTATTCTACTGTTGGTGCCAAAGGTAACAACTCAACGCTAGTGTAATTTTTATTTGACAGTCCTACAATATGTTTCCAAATGGCCCATAACACTTTGTCCTTAACCTATTTGTAAAATCATTTATTTGTAAAACAAATTCAAAAGCTGATTCAGTCGTCTTCATGTTTCATTTACTCTGTGCTCCTCTGTCTTTGAGTTTTGCTTACAGTTCTCGTTCTGATGATTCCTTTCGGTTCTTCAGTGTAGGAGTGATGGCAGAGTAAGTCTCCTTGGAGGTGACTCACCCTGGTTTTGATCCAACTGTGTGCTTTGGCTGCTCTTCAGTTCTCCCCAGACTGTCACAAGGATATTTTAATCAGTGTCATGGATTCTCACAGGTACGGCATGTCGTGAACCGTTAGGAGGATTTAATGAGCGGTGAGAGGGGGTGAGGGGTGTAAGAAGGTTTGAGGTGACATGGCAGAGAGTGAAATGTGCCAATGAGCCGAACTAGAGTTTCAACGCAGAGATGCTGCAAACGGCTGCCGTGTTCACATCGCAGCACACGGTGGAGAAAGGGAAGAGAAAGGGAAGAGAAAGGGAAGACGGCAGAAAACAAAGGCAGAGGTGCCTTTTTCAGTGTAACGGGTCTATCCATTTACAGAATTCAGTCAGAGACACTCACTGACATATAGACCATCTATAGCAAACCAGCCGATATTTATACAGAGAGGGAGCGCCCAAAGAATCCAAGTAGAAACCAGGATTGTACTGGGAGCCAATCCCTTCAATAAACATCAGCAGCATGAATGTTACCCATATCATAATAATAATAATAATAATAATAATAATACAATGTAATACATGAAGACAGGATTGATTTGGTGGAGGGAGCCACAA
>JAPQRN010000017.1:8637856-8662179 GCA_037367275.1 Coranthus polyacanthus | reverse complement strand
ATAATAATAATAATAATAATAATAATAATACAATGTAATACATGAAGACAGGATTGATTTGGTGGAGGGAGCCACAACTGTATGTATGACAATAATATAATAATTCATTCATTCATTAATTCATTCATCTTTTATTTAAAGGTTCAGCATCTAAGATTTAGTGGGATCTAATTGTAGAAATGGAATATAATATTAATAATTATGGGGCAAGTACCATGTCTCCAAAGTGAAGGCTTAAGTAGTTTGAGTGTAATATCACTGATGGACCCTCTAATAATTTATTATTAAATTATTGCACAGTTATTATGATTTTAGAGCTAATGGAAGGCTTTGATGTCTGCCGAGTCGGGCTTTGATTGACAGGTGCGATTGACAGCTCATTCTCCTGGAGAGTCAGAAGCTTCTGTTTCTGAATCAAACATCGTTTTTTCCTGACAGACAGCTCGACGGTATTTGTGGTTAATAAGTTACACTAACAAGACTGTAAAATGTCTTGTTAATGTTTAATGAATAATGTTTAATGGAGTTTACGGTTATACCGCGTCAGTAAGCTAGCTTTTAGCGTTAGCTCGCCCATCACCCCTCACATTCCCTCAGCTCCCCCCTTTTGTCCAAATATGGTAACTTCTGACTTGGACAAAACAACTGATAAAACCAATAGAAGCTAATTCAGTGAAACACTAAAAATAATTATTTAAGATTAAAGATTAAATAAATAATATTGCCAAGAGCCATGTTATAATGCTTTCACGACAATTCTTTTTTTTTTTAAATTTCTTTTCATATATATATATATATATTTATATATATATAACCTAATGTTACAAATCAGAGATTTACAATCTGTACAAACTACAACACCCTCTGTCCTTTGACCCTTGGGTCAAGTGAGGGAAAAAAAAAAACGATGCACTACATACCTCAATATGAGCGGAGGTAAAGAGTCAGCTGATGGCTAGTTAATTTCAGTAATGGAGAGCTATAAATAAATCACATGATCAGTCAGCTAATGCAGGGTTGACTTTAGTTTTTATGTCTTGACAGGTTCCAGATCTCTGAACAATATCCCACATCTCTCATTTGATTTATCGTGTGTTACTCGCAGGGACACTGGATGTAATTTCCAGTTAATTTACTTCTAAAAATAAGCAATGTGTGATTTGGTTTAACCCAAACCAAGGCAGGAAATGAGGATAAGTAGGTTTTATAATGCTTTTTTTTTTAATGTGGTCCACACAGTCAGACCAGCTAAACACCCATCCTTATGCAAAGCAGCCAGACATAGTATCTATTGTGAGGGAGCACAAATGTCGAGCGGCTCTTTCAGTTGTCAGGATGGTAAATGCCTCTGCCAGACTATGGAATTCCATTACAGCAGTAATATCTGTTCATGATGTCAAACTCAGAAAGGTAAGGGGCCCCTAGCATTACCCAAGATGCATCTGACTTCATTTTCCCCTCAGAAACACAAATGGGACATTTCCTCTCGAGAGACACAAAGAAGAAGATGCAGCGGTGTGGAGAAGATACCCGAACAGGACACGGTATTTAACCGAAGAAAAGACGGTCAATGGGCGATGTCTTTGTCGTCCTATGTAATATGTCTTCAAATTTCCAGTTCTTTTATTTCTATTTTTTATAAAAATTGTGAAATACTGATATCTGCCATTTAGTCAAACCCTCTTTAAAGTATATGATTGATCTTAAACTGTCCCAAATAGCAGTACACACAAACAAAAGCTGTACAAAATTGTACAAAGTGCTCATGTTCATTTTCTGTAGCTGCTCACACAGGCAGCAGAATGTCTTTCAAAAATCTTTGCACTATACTGAACATACAAAGTGAAAAAAAGGGAACTTTTAGCAAATAGTATTTTTGGAGAAGCAACAAATGAGGCTGGCGTCTAATTTACAAAGTGTGCAATTTCCTAGTAAGTTCAGGCACATGCAGCATAAAATGTAATATTTCATGCATACAATTAGCTTCTGTTCTTTTAAACCTATAATGGATTAATGTTTGCATTTCAGAGGCTGGAAAGGTGTGTTCTTGTACTACAACGTAGTTCCATGGTTTAAAAAAGGCATATATTTGCTTTTGTAGGAATGCTCCATAGACGATGCAGTTATCTATGCATAATTACCTCCTGCAATATGATGGATTTCACAGCCTGCATTTTACAGCGTGTGGGCTAATGCAAGTCGACAGAAACAATTCCTCTTCATTAGGCCAGCCCAATGTCTTCAGTGACACGAGATGCCCATGTTCACACGCCTGGAGACAACAGTCAAACCACCACCTCTGCCACATGTTATTCCCCCAGCTATGCAGTCGTCATTAACACTTGGCAAATTATTCCATTGAAGAAACTCCTTTATCTCACCTGCCAGCAGCTTTTTTTTTCCTCAACAGAGGACTCTTGACTTTCATCGTAAGGACAGACGTTGGCAGTCCTTCTCAGAAACATCCAGTCATTCTGAAGCATGTTTGCCAAAATGTTTCATCACTGTTACATTTTGGCAGCTGTGACAACACACCTTACTGTCAGAGTAAAAAAAAAATCTGTGAGGCGGCAGCACTCTGGAGATATGTGATAGTCACACTCCCTTTATAGATTAAAAAGTGTTCTAAATGTATTATGGTGGCGTGTGTGTGTGCTTGTGTGTGTGTTTGGTCCTTTGGAAGGCCACTATGTCTGCAATGGTCTTCACATTACGACGTACAAAAATGTACGAGTCGGGTAAGAATCCCAATAGTGCAGCAACATCTCAACATCTAGGAAAAGTAACGCGAAGCGATTCAAAACAGTTCATTTACGTGCAAAACTAACATTCTTTCAATTACATTACATTAACTTTATAGCTAATTAAAAAAACCTCTCGCCAACATTACACTTGCTTACAGCTACTGGTGTTCAACACATCTATTTCAAGAATCACGTAGTGTAATCTTTGAGCGTTTGGGGTGAGTGCAGCAGAGTGCAGTGCGTCCATTTTCAAGTTTATAACATGTTAGTTTATAGTAGAGCTCTTGCAGCAGGTAGAGAATACATATGTTGTAAGATATACTGTATGTACTTTGAGCCCTGTTTGTCAGCTCATCCTTGCTGTGCGGAGATCATCCGGGGGCCCGTTGATGGGTGGTAATTGAGGATGTGGAGGTTAGAGACAAGGCCCCCTTGGAAAATCCCCAGCAGATCGACCATTATCCTGTGCTGAGAATTGGGTAGCTGCTCCACTGCTGACATTTCAATTTATATCTGTCGCGTTTAGATCCCGAGAAACAGAAAGAAAACGAGATAGAGAGAGAAAGGAAGGTAGAGACAGTTGTTTTAAGGCTTGTTTATGGCTGTTAACAAAAGTTTGAAGCGTCTGTGTGTGTTCCAAATATAGACGGAGGTCTTGGTGTATCGGACTGCTGCTGGAGTATGTTGAACTCTTGCCGTTCACCTCCAGAGAGGCAGACTGTTAAGGGAAATAGGATGAAGCCCAGTAGTGATTAAACCGTGATGCTGTTACTGATGTGCACTGATTGGAGTCAACAGCAAGGGGCAGCTCAGTGAGGCAAAGTGAATTGAATTATTAAGCATGCATGCTGGAAGTTTTTGTCCTTTTACTGATAGTTTTAGTGAGAAATGAAACCAATTCGGATGGAATTTCCCCCCCAAAAAAAAGTGTTTCTCTGAAGTCAACTGTAGATGTCTATAATGTCTAACATGCATTCAAATGAAACTTCTGAAACACACAGTCTGTAATGTCTAGGGGTCTCTCAGTCAAAGCAGCAACAAGATGTAGATGTAAGATGTAGCAGACGTAGTAGGTGATGTTGAGGAGAAGGGCGGGATTGTGAGAGTTGTTGTTTTCACCACCATGGCCTAGCTAAAACAGGTAACCAAAATGTTACACTGAATAAAATTACAGATTTCACTGAATTAAAGCATTGTTGGAAACATTTTGCATAATAAGTAAGAACGCAAGTCCACAAAATATATAACACAAATAGATATTTTGATGCCAATCCCTTTGCTGTACTAAAGTGTTAAATTGCTGTAATTGCAACCACTATAAATCATTATAGCAACATTATTCGTGAGTTTCTAGATAAATATTTATGAAATGAAATGCAGTTTTCAGCAGTGATGGCTCAAGTCAGTCACCAAGAAAGAAAACCTCTGTGCTTTAGAAGCTGTCATTATGTGTTATTTTTATGCTCCATGCTTGTAAATGTACTTTTTGCTTTTCCATTCTATACATACCTTTTCTCCCCCAGTACATTTACAATCATATTTCAATTTGCATAAAGCGCTCACACACTCCAACTTTATTTAAAGTTCTTTCAATTTGGTGAGATAATTGTGCAGTTCAGGGTGACAAGCAGTCATCAGTGTGAGGAAAAAAATGGAGAAGGAGGACAAGGGGGGAAAGTAGAGCAGGAGACATGCAGCAACATTACACTGTAGAACGTGAGATTGGCAAACCAGTGTCTTCCAAAGTAAACTTGGCACTTGGGGCAAACCTTAGTATTTATTTATTTATCTATTTATAAAATGGGACTTTTTCACTCAACCACAGAAAATCACCAATAAGCGCTCGGCTAAAAAGGTATAAAGTACAACGAATATCACATAGTAAATTCAATTTGATTAAAACACAGCATGAGTAAATTTGTAAATCCCCGTTTTCTCCCTTGAACAGTCTTAGCCCCAAGTCCTAGAAGGAAATAGATAATGGAGGCTAAGAACCAAAACCAAACCAAAACAGTTGCAATTTTTATGTGCCAGACACCCACAGGTCTTGAACAGGAGGATCTATCCACTTGTCTTGGTGTAAAAGGCCCATGGGATCAGCACAGTGGTAGAATGAATGAGGTGTTGTGCCTGACACCAAGAGATTCAAGTTAATAAATGGTGTGCTTGATCTGGGGCCGGCTGTGCAATTGTATTTGGACAGTCTGATGAATTGGGGACCGGGAGCTGTCCTCACTTTTTTCCTGAACAGAGGTGATAATTCATGTCTGAAAGCCTGTTGTTGTCTTTAAAATGTAGGTTTCTTTCTGCTAAAACTGTAAAGGAAAGTTCTCACACCACTGACTGGAATATAGAGTTAATTTGTTAATGATGATGAAGATGAAAAGTAAGCTGAATGACAAAATCATTAGAAAAAGTAACTTCCGTAAGTGGAAAATGTGATGAAAAAAAGAAAAGAAAGGCCAAATGTATTTCTTTCATTAATGTCATAAAAAAAAATTCACTCAAAATTGACAGTCAGTAACCATAGTGACTATACAGCAGTGATGGCAACGGCTGTAGCCTTAGAAAAACATCACATACAAGTAGAAATGCATGAGAAAACTTAGCTAGATGTGAGCCTACTATCTATGTACCTAATGTGACACCTAAAGGTGATGTGTCATATGTAACACTACTGTACATTTTATTTTTGACTCAACAAGAAAAATGTTGGAAAATATGATCTAATATCGTTCTGCATGTTAATGTTTTTTGTCAGATCGTCCAATTTTTTTTACTTTGAAGTTCAGGCCTATAGCCAGATTTCTGTGACAGCAAACTGTGGGCTATTTCTGTGAGAGAAGTCTTCAGATTGCAGACTCATGGAAAGGTCAAAAGGGGCTCCGTCTGCGAGGGAGCCCACTTGCACTTTGCACAGTGGGCCAGCCCCGAGCCCTCGCAGAGCAACTTTATCAGGAATGTGCGTCACTGAATGTAAGTCAGCGAGCCCAGGCGCTGGGATGGTATAATTGACTTAGTCCCACTCTGCCATACTGCTGAACTATGCAGACGGATGGCTTCGGTTGCTTTATATTGCTTTAAGCCACATGGTAGAACAGAGCAGATTGCTCTATGTTTCTACTTTGCCCGAAACTACAAAACTACACACCTCCTTTCATTTCTCTCCAGCTGTGGCAAGGAGTATGTGAAGGACGTCGAAGTGGGACAGGTAGACTCCACGAGAAAATACATTAACATATAGACAAACATAAGCCCATAAGCAAATACAAATGTGAGAATGTCATTTACAAGTACAGCATGTGTTGTACTCAGTACCAAAGTCAACTTTTTACCTCTTTCTACCTCACTCATTTGGTCAGATTTAAAACATTCCATCAACAACAACAAATAGATGGCTTGTGAGAGTTAGAAAGTGCAGCCAGATTTTTAAATGACCTTCAGTGTGTTGCTTAAGAGATACATCTATAATTTTTCCAATCCACACATGGGCAAAATCACAGTTTCAGCTTTGTGTTTAGATGCAAGCCTGAGTCAGGCTTTGCGCCCAGAATAGCTTGTGAATGGGTGCTAGACAGAACTCGGGATGACTATGGCTATGCCAAATTACTAGCTGCTTACATGGAGACAAAACATGAAACAGTGCTGCTTGATTTGCGTGAGTTTCATACCGGATGCATAATGCATCACGAGCATGAATAATTTACATAAACAAGTGGAGGGAATCTGTTTGGTGATGTGCCAACCCCTTCCTCTTCTACTTCCACCTAAAAGGTTTTTTTTTTTCTTTCAGAAAAACCAAAACAAACCTCCATATTGGAGAGACAGATGGCAGACAGGGTGAAGCTGAGTCTCCTATCCAAAATCACACTGTGATCGAAATGGAGGTTGTCATGGAAATTAGAAAGTGGAGCAATTTAGTGGATTCCCCTGAGAGGACGTAGTGGTCACTTGGCAGAGAAAAATTAAGGCATTCACATCTGTAAAAAAATCTGTACTTTTTGGAAGATTTGAGACAAAACAGTCATTTTGAGGTGCTTATGCTTTAGTTATGGCTTTGACCACAAGAGAACTGTCACGTGTTTGGTCATACCGCAGTGATCTGTGAGTTTTCATGTACTGTGCTTTAAAAAAAACAAACTCAAAAGCCTTTTACTCTCTGCGGTCATTAGTTTGTTTCAAAATATAAAAAGCACACAAAGATGGACACAGAGCAGCTAAAGTCATCATGAGATCCACTCACATACTGTACTTGTTTTCTGTCCTGACCTGACATAACTCTGTATTTGTGCAGCAAGTTGCGTTCAGATGTGGAAGTGGACTGGCATGGGAGCAGTGGTGAGGATGCATTTCCCAGTTTGTGTATTTTTTAGTAGGTAACACATAACACAAATGTTGTTTTCGCCTCTCTCCGTGTAGTGTCTGATTTTAATCACAGACTGATTTGCTGCTGGTGATGCTTTCATCAACTCCCATTAAGAAAAAACAACAACAATAAGAAGAGCGTTGAATACATTGTGTTGCTAGGAAACAGAAACATCATCACGATAACAATGAATTTCACCATATTTGGTATAGGCAGTGAACACACTCATTTGTGTTCATATTATGTTTGTTTGTTCAGTGACGCTACATCAAATGAAAATGATCATTGTGTAAAATTGGATATGTTTTCATTTCGACTGCGTAATGACTAAATTGATTACTGTGGTCCCACATGGTAATGTCAGGCTGATTAGCAGCAATAAAAACTAATTTCATCAATAAAATATGGAATATCATTATTCATTAATCATGCATATTTTAAAATCAGTCTTTTAGCTCCAGTCTGACCCCTTCTATACTCTCTCTATATACTGCACTGTATTTTGTACCCATGGACGCTCTTTATTTAGTAACAAACATTAGATTTTCGCCATTCCCTAAACCTCTCCTTAACAACTCAACTCAACTTTAATGATTCACGTTAAGGAGACATAGATGTTCTTCCCATAAAGGAGCCAAATCTTCACGTGACGGAGCAATCAGAGTTACATCCCCATAAAGCGCACAAAAACACTCCACACTCTATAGTCCACTTTGCAGGTAATAATATTTTAAAATTAAATGGACATTGTGTACATGCAGGTACATGTATTGTATCTAAAGGTAGAAGTTATTCAGTTTCCAACATCTTTATCTTTGAAAGTTTTGTACATTCATGTTGTTTGAGCCTGTGTCCATTTCAAGGCCAGCAACTCTTTTTTTTCCTGCTGCATTTATACTCTTCATCAAAAGCCTTGTTGGTGTTAAGTATGAGGTTCAACACATCTGTCAAAATGTAGAATGCCAGGCTGTCTCTCTCAATCAACTTTCTTTAGTGATTCAATTTGATGTGGATTGACAGCTTCCAGACACTGCCAGAATGATGAATTGTCTGCCTGGTCTCCGGTTGACCAGGTTTACCTCTCAGTTCTGTGGCAAAACAGATAGTCATGGTCACATATATCATCAGGATATAGTAAGAGTATAGTAATCATGAAATGTAGCGTACTGGGTTCTTGGACAATCATCTTCATAAGCCTTGCCTAGAGCAATGAGCTTCAGAGAGTTATCACTCTGTATCACTGCTGGGGATGAGGATAAAACCCTCCTGCAGCTTGGAGATGATGGTTGTACTGTACAATAATTTGATTAGATATGCAATCCATGTGATCATACTGCACATTTAGCTCAAGTGGGCATCTTGAACCGCTGTTCTGCTGCTGGATTTGTCAAAGAAAACCTCTTTTTCAAGTGGCTGGAGGTTTCACGGATGGCTGAAGCTCCAGATCGTATTTGTTCTTTCTTCCCATCCATGACGTCCGTCTGATGCCTAGTGATGTGAGAACTAGGTGTGAAGGCACTCTGCAGGTGCATGTCTGAATGCCAGTTTAGACAAATCACAGCATCGTGGTAGCCATTACAGCTAGTTGCCTGCTTGTTAGATGGTGGCATGATGAGATAGCGCTCATGTCCAGCAGAGTGCTGCTTCCAACTGTCACTTATTCTAGGCTGCTATGCTGGAAAGGATAAAGTGGGTACAAATGGCCGACTAACACTGACTGACACAGGGCTCCATGTTCAATTTATATCACATGACAAACTGCCATATATACACACATGCACACGCACGGAGAGACTCAATAAATTACATAGCACTTCACACAAATAGGTTTTTGACGTATTTTTCTGTTTCACGATGTTCCCTGAGCGCGATGAATCCATCCTACTCCACACTTTAATTTGCTGTTGCTTATCAGCATTTACAGACTATGCAGATATATGTGGGGTAAGACAGGTGTTCAGGGCACTACAGCAGTGAAGCAGTGAAGGAACACAAAGGTCAGTCACTTTCCAGGGAATTAATGAACAGAAAAAAGACTGATGATGAACTGACACAGTGTGTGACAAGAACTTCTGGCCATCAAGATCTTTTCAGTTCATCCTTGAGTCCAAGTGAATGTTTCTGCCAAATGTGAAGAAATTCCATCAAGGCATTCCTGAGATATCACATTTTAAATGTAAAGTGGACAAACGCGACCGACGGACAAACCTTCTGAGAGAGACGCGTGGACGCGTCTAAAAAGTACAAGACCAAGATAAACTGGAACAGCACATGCAAAGGTGGGAAGTAACAAAATGCAAATACAGTACTTACTCACTATTACATAAGCAGAGTGTTTAGGTATGAGTGTTTATTTTTTTTGACAGCTTTTTACTTTTATTCCTTAATTTTGAACAGATATATCTTAAATATCTGTATTTTCTGCTCCTTGAATTTTCTTAAGTAACAGCCTTTGAGGGGAATTATTGATTATTTTTTATTTCTGCATCAATACAGAGGTTGTGGATATGGATGGGACTGTAGCATAGAAAAGACGATCTCATACTCTATCCATCAGTCAACAAGTAACAAGACGGAAATAATGTAAAAGACGTCACAGGACAGACCAGAAAAGGAGACTGGACAGTGGGAAAACAAAGTTATAATGTTAGTGTTTCTGTTGCACTGAAAACTGAAAACTTTTATGTGTATGTGTACGTTAAGTTACAATAGTCTTCGCATTGTATTAATATGACGTACGGTTCGGGTAGAGGTGGCGATGTCCTTCAAAGGGCTACTTTTCATTTTTATACTTATACATATACATATAAGAACCCGTACTTTTTCACTTTTACTTCAGAAAAGAAGTTCAACGCAACAAAACCATCTGTACTTGAGAAAAGAATGTGTCGTTTTGTTGAGTGTGTGACATCAGATAATAAAGAGAGATGAAGAGAGAAAACAAACAGGAGACGTCACACAAACAGACCAAAGAAACTAAGTTAGTCAGTTCAGCTGCCTTTGAGACTGCTGCTGTTGGAGTTGTGGGGAAAAAAAGCACCGTAGGGTTAATTAAAGCTTCTAATCACATTAAAAGGTGGAGGTTGAGAAGGGGCTGACACCAGGGCTGAATCTGCCACTTTACACTCATCACACATGCCAGTTGCTCATTTACATCCTTCTCGGAGTCGATCAAGCTGTCATTGTTCTCTCTCGCAGGGCCAAACTAGACTGTCATTACCCCTTAACTCAACATCAGGTGCTGTTGTCACAGCAATTGTCTCCTATTGTGTGTTTGTGAATGCAAAGTCAATCAAGGGAAGCTCTAAATGTCCTACTCAGCTGTTAAAAAAAGCCTGACAGGCTGTTATTAACTCAAACCTTAGCATTTAGTTACGCTTTTAGAAGTTAAAAGACTGACTTCACACGGTCCAGATGTTATAATGTAGTGCAGTGTGTCAGAAAAACTTGTAAGTGCACGTTATTTGCAACCAGGTTCTCAGCGTGTATCGTGCAACTCACAAATGCCAGCATACATCCCAAAATCTGCAGATATTTGAGTTTGATGTTTACTGACACTGTTGTCTCACGCTGCTAGGAAGAGAAAAGCTACTGTAGTTTTGGAAAACAAAATTGACAGTCATATGAAAGTTCCTCTAACACTGCAGGGAGATTTTACAGAGTTTCTCAGTGAGAAATTGACAGTAGTGCGTTGTGGTTGGATTGACAGCTTATGGTTAATGCCTACCTGCTGTACTGCAAAAGAGTTAGATGCGTTTATTTTTTTACCAGTGAAAGTCCACCGTCAACGTGGGAATAATGAAGATAGAGAATGACAAATACCGTGAGAAAATGTAGGTTGAAAAGAGGTGATCACAACGGTGACAGAAAAATTACCTCACAAAATAACAAAACAATTACAAAATTATTTGGCACTTAAAAAGAGCAGCATGTAACACAAAGAAAGCATGAACAAAAAAAGGTCTGAACGTGGAAGACAGGACGTTAAGAAGCTTCAAAGAAAGATAGAAAAGCGAAAAAAAAAACGTCACTTGTAATTTCTTCTCAAAAGAGAGAAACCTGCTGAGAAACGTTAAGTCAAAACTGACTAAAAAACTTTTTGAGGGATTGAATTTTCTACACATGCACAAGAAATGAAGCTATAGGAGAGCTGAACAAAAAAGTCTTTCCACCCGGAGGCTTTCATTTGCCTAAATTCAATTCAAGAAATCAGCTTTGTATTTTGAAGCATATAGAAAAAAGCCTGTGAGGTACTGTTGCAGGATTAGCTCTTTGAATGCAACAGACATTTCTTTTAATTTGTTTCCAAATAAGCTGTCTATGGCAACTCAATGAAATGTTTTATATTGCTTTTGGGATTGTCCACGTATCCACCTATAAAACGGACTCTCGACTCTTTATCACTAACAGACCAGACAGCATTTACCTAATAAAAGCCTTCATAACAAAGTCGAGAGACAACAAAATACACTGCAGTTTTGAAATCTGTCGGCGCAAGTAAAAAAAAAACCCAGAAGCACTATTTTCATTTTCATTTCTCAATAAACATGAAATGGACTATAATGAATATTAAGTCATCGTGAGACTAGAAGTGCGAACATTTAAATAAATAAATAAACATGCCGATTTTCTTTTTTCAACCTCAGGGTCCTTGTTCATGCAACACCTGTCTTCGCTTTAAGGGAAATGCTAAACGCTATGAGGAAGCTGAAGGGCAAATGTGAAAACCTTTCCATTTTAATGCTGCGGGTGTCTTGGTGGCAAGGAAAACATCCTCCAAAACTTTGAAATCTAAGCATGAAAAAAAAAACAAACATTCAACATAATGCCATGAAAATTTTACGTTGTGCCTCTGTAAAAATTGATGAGGGTCAAACCCAAACAAGTACTTCTGTGATGTAACATGTCCACATCCAAGTACAGGAAGAGTCTAAGGAAGAAAAAAATGAGCACACACACCGCAAGAGGCCTCTCGGTATCTTCACATTTAGATGCTGACCACAGTCTACACCTATTCTAACTACAAATGCCAGCTTCACTGCAGCGCTACAGGAAGAATCACCAAAGACAGAATGCATCGCGTGGGAACCATGAGTATCTCTGCAAAACTTTGTGCCGATCCAATTAGTAGATGTTACAAAGTTTCTCAGGATTACTGAAAACTTTCACCAGCTGATGGATAAAGAGTCAGGAGACGACGAGGCCTTTAGCATTCAGGTTATGAAGTCAAACCCACAGAACGACACCGCTCTGTGTAAAGACACACACCATGCGCGCACCGTTCCGTGATGAAGCTATTTTTCAGCTGTTTTGGCAGGTTCAGTGCTATAGTCCTGCCATTAACTAAGTTGGCTACTGCATTGAGTTAAATCAATGCAGCAATAGATGGTAGCCTCACCGCTGTGATTTGTGAGTCTCTAGCCTACAGACATATCCAAAATCACTTTGTTAAACATTGTTCTTTACTAATAGGAGCTTTGGTTTCACATTTTGCTCTAAAAGTATCTGCACTGATCCTCAGAGAATTTAAATGTCAGCTGCTTTGTGTGAACTCCATTTTCTCCTTTAAAAGGACCGGTTCACACCTCCAGCTGTTCCCCGGGGCATCTGTATAAATGTGCTCAGTCGGGGAATAGGGTAAACTGGGCTTTTAAAGTGACAGAAAGGTGAAAACAAAATTTATTAGAGCAAAACTTTGTCCATGTTGTTTGACAGTATATCCGATATATGAACCCTTTCATGAATATTAATGCAGTGCTGTATGCACTGAGGGAAATACCGAAAATATCATTGTCATGGCTACTTTAATAATGTGGAATGAAACGGAATACATTGTGTTTACAAGTTTATGAAATGTTGATGTTAAAGACAAATGCACAGATCATGATCTCCAAAACAATCTGAGATAACTGCTTTTCAGTTGTATTTATCTACTGTATGTTATAATAATAAGGAGGAGAAGAAGAGCAAGAACAAGAACTTTATTCACATAGTACCTTTAAAAACAAAAGCGCTTTGACAGATGTAACCGATAAGGACGGGAAACTGCAAAAATAGAAAGCGCACAATGATAAGACCAAACAAATGCAAGACAGGGATGATAATGTTTACAACAAGAGGACAAAAAGAGGCACGACGCTACATGGAGATGCGAGAGAGTCAGAATAGAAATTCAATAAATGAAAAAAATGAACGAAGGTGGTAAACACAAGAAAAAGCCAATATCACACCACAAAATATAAGAAATAAAACCAAAAAAGACTAAAAAAAACAGTAACAGAGAAATAAAATTTGATAAAAGATCCTCGCCAAGTATGTTGATATGTAACTAGGCTAAGGGCACGGTAACGCTGGGAGCTGATCAAAGCATGAATGAATACATGTCCTTCAACAGTCCTACACCTACAGTCTGGTCAAACTATAACGATGCTTTGAAATACCTAAAATACAAATGCACCTTAGCTAGCTCAGAAATAAACCCAGGCTTTGTTGGACTAAGAAAAAAAAAAAAAAAAAGAGAGATTAGCTTTCTTTCTTCTTGTGCATGGGGTCTGTTTCTTTTCCCATGAGAGCAGGTGATTCTGTGGGCAGGCGGGGCTTCGGGGAGCAGCTCCGGGAGCTTTTCAACAGCACCGCTTCAAGGAGTGACAGGCGGCTTTAAAGATGCTGAGGCAGAAATGAGTCGAAACCCTCAGCCCTTCTGCTGGCTAAAGGCCATTCATCAAGAGAGACATATTAGAGTAATTAGGGCCTCCCCGCGACTACGTGGATTGTCTGAAAGTCACCTTGGAATCAATGCTGCCTTGCATCCCCAATTTCCTGCCATTGTGTTTTGATTTATTTTTTCAATCTTGGCTATAATGTAAGTAGTAACTAAGTAAAGTAATACTCATAAATAATACATAGTAATATGTTTCATGCACTAGGCACAATTCTTTCCCTGATATCAGTATTTTGTGGGTTCCCATGTTTGTTATGCTGCATTGGTCCGATAAAATGTTTTTTCAGCGTATTCCTCAAAGCACTTAAGCAAACACAGATTTATAAATTTGTAATCATATATTTTTAAGTACTGCTGAATATTTTCTGCAGGGCATGTGCTGTACAGCAAGGCAATTCATTCATGCTCTGTTTTCCACTATCTGTGAGTAATCTCGTCACACTCTGTAACGTGACAAGACGATAACACGTCTTGCAAAATGTTCTTTATTTGTACTTTAATGTCTCTTTCTAACACATAATAACGTTATAATCCAGTGGCCTCGTTCATAACATTTGTAAATCAAACTTTTTATGGTTCAAGGTCAAGAAACGAGTTAAAAAGTGAAAACATTTGAGCTGCTGGATGCCACTTACAGCGTCTGTGGCAGATAAAAGCAAGAGCCCCTGTGGCTCAATTTGTAGTCGCCTCTGAAAATGAAAAGTCAAAATGGAAGGATGACTTTGGATTTGCTGAGTGTTGCTATGCGTATCTTGATTCGAAATGTCACACTGCCCCTGGCTGCCAGCATCCCATTTCATTCTCTGCACTGCATGTGGTCACCGGAGTGGCTTTAGGGCCGAGCTAAAATATCGTGGACACTTTTCAGAACAGTCAAAGAACTATAAAAATTGTGTTACATGTCCACCGCTACTGCTACAAGTGCTTTTTGCACTCTTTAATACGATGGTCCAAGGTTACGCAGTTTCAGGCGGAAATCTAGCGCTCAAGTGTGATGACGACTTCTTCAAACGTTTTAAAGGGGATGACATTAGAGGGAGTTGTAAAAGAACTTTATATTTCCTCTTAGCAAGCATTTGTACAACAATAAAATGTTAACAGAGTCCAGGTAATAGTAATCACACATTATTACTTGTACAGATTGAGTTTTTATGTCTTTGCTCTCGTCGATTGCAAAGGTCATTGCGTTTTAATTTGAAAGAATATAGAGACACACGATGCTGCAGGAGACTTACAAATTGTTTCCCTTTTAGTATCACTGCCAGGAAGGAGGACATATTGTGTGTTTGTCTGTTTGTTACTATCTGAGTTCAACAGAAGGCAATGGCATTTGAGGAATGGCCAAGGAAGAAATGATTCGAGAGCGGATTTAGATCCCAGTGCAGATCCCAAAATGTTTAATGGATTTGTCAGAATCGTGCCATCAGTGTATTCTTATGAACGACTGACTCTGCATAATTGTACGTCTTCCAAAAGGACGGCCATCAGCACTCTACGTCAGAAATGTTGCTTCTCCTACACCTGATAAAGAAAACTCCTCGAGTTATTTTTTGCTTATGTTATATAATCTCTTCTTCCTGAATCCCCTTCCTGTCAACCTGTCATATCAGCTTATTTTTTAGTTAGTGATAGTCTACATTTTTCAGGATGGCTTGCAGGATTGTGAACCTGTTCTAGTTACTTCGGAGCTACAGTAAGGACAAAGGCGAGATTAGCAAAAAATAAAAGAAGAAACAAAAAAACTAAACTTGTACCGTGTTTGCGACTGCTTTGAATCGTTTCCTATTGAGTCAAAGTACAAATATATACAGCAGGCGTTTAAATAGTGTGTATATGACTGCGCTACAATAAAACTAAAACAATAGTCTAGACATGAATCAATCACAATTAACCTGATGCAAACTGCCAAACTACTTGGTGAGGTGCCAAAGTCAGTCACTGAGGCCAGAATTACTTACAGCCTCAAATTGCTTTTAGTGGAGAAACATCATGATAGCGCTCTCTGCTCAGCAAGTGTCATGATTGAGAACCCAGACAGAATAAATGATATCATGAGCTCCAGCAGAACAGAGACACTGCAGCCGTTTAGACGTTTTTCTCTTCTATTCTCGCCTTTATCTCAACCTGTTCTCTCATCCACATCCATCAGATTCTCATCAGTGACAGTGAAATCGAACCAGTGCAACTCTAGCATCTCGCCTATGGATTCTTCATTGTGTTAAAGTTAAAATATGCTAGATTTTAAATAAAAAAACAATATATAGACTCATAAAATAATAACCCCCCTCAGTGATCACTTATGACCCACTAGAAGTGTGTGGTGGTGCATTTACCTACGAGACTCTGCCCTTTGCCTCTATTTTCCTCTTGTTTTGCTGTATTGGGGGTGTTTCTGGCTGAGGACCTTTGGGCAGTGAGTGTAGCCTCCAGACAATTACAGCATTGTGCAGGATATACGATCATCGCCGTCTCCTCTCTCCGTTCTATTTTCAGTTTTCTGCAGGTATGTGTGTCTGCGAAACGAGGGGCTGAATTCCAGCAGACAGGATGAAGCTTGTGCTTTGGCTTCATTCACCCAGAATCTTCCTGTATGGTTGTGCGACGGCGTGAGCCTATGCTTGTGTTTTAGAATATAACCAGACAATAACATTTTAGTATTTCTCTGTTTCACTGAAACAGAGAAATACTTCACTTCTCTCTCTCCTCATTCACTCTCTAGCTCATTTGACCACTACTGCTCCTTCCCTCCTTCATTGAGCGGAGATGAGTGTTGAGAAATGTTACATATTAGACCTTTAATGATTGTTGAATATAGAGCTTTGCAAATAATTTCTAGACCACGTGGGATTTTCTGTAGGAATTCAATATAACAACCTTTCAACATGACCTTTTGACACTCTGTTCTTGCAATATTAATTGTTTGTAGATTGTTTTTCAACATCAGCAAGTTCTTAATTTATGTTTCTTGTTATTGAGAAAATTAGGTTTTGTTGTCATTGATTCAAATACAGCTCTTTTCTTCATTCAATTTGTAAAGCCATTCATGTGTCTTTTGTCAGATCTTTTTGCCTCATATTTATGGCCAAGAAATCCCTAATCGCTTTACAGTCACATTTATGACAAATGTTGACTTTTCACTACTTGATAGATTCAGCCTGAATGAATGAACGGATGAATGAGGAGTTATTCTCTGGATCCAAAAAGTGCTCCAAAAATAACAGTCCTACTTACAGTAAGTAAATGTTTCACCACAAGCCTCATATTTTTTTTTCCTTTCTGAAATATCACTTTAGAGCAAAAAATACACTATCAACCGGTGCGGTAGCCGATAATGTAATAGAACTTAACAGTTTTATGTTAGAGTGCATGTCTATCCAAAGCTATTACTGGTACAGCACATAGACATGTAGCAGAGAGCGCTCAGATCCCTCACCTGGGAAGCTCTAATGACCTTAAAAGTGGATGGCCAGTCTCTCTGCAACTAAAAAAAGATTTCAGTGAAGCTACACTTGCTTGGCTGAGATAGTAGTGAGGGGGAGTCACAGCTGTGAGCCGTGCCTCTGCACGCTCTGCCATGGGGGTCAGGCAGCAGCCGCAGAGTCCATTAGCACATTACACGGCCCTCTCAGCTAGGAAACGAGAAAAAGCCATTGAACATCCCATTCCACCCTGCCACACAGATTAGAGTGGCCCTAATGCAGCTGCAATAAGGTATGCTACTCATGCCAGAGTGGAAAGAGAGGGATAGTAAAGAAGAGGAAAGAAGAAGAGGGTAAGAGCAACAGAGAGTGGGCGAGTAAGGGGGAGGCAAAGAGAATATAAGAAAGAGAAATGAGGGAGTAAATGAAGTGTGCAGCACTGATGATCATTCTCTTTGATGGTGTATCGGTGTAGCATCCAATAGACCGCACACTCATTAGGGGCAGAGAATAGAGTGCCATTTTCCTCCATGTGCATATTGAAAGCAGGCCAGAAGTTAACATAACAAAACCTTAAGCAGGGCATATCTCTGTTAGCCCTGCTTTATCAGCACAATAGTGCAATTCTGTAGCTGTCGATCTTGTCTTTTAATATATAGGCCCACTGATAACAGGTCTTCAGAGGAAGAAGTAAAATATCCCACATATATCCCCACAGGAAAATGGTGTTGAACATGTCCTCATATGCTTAGGTTGAACAGTGAGACACTATATTTTATATCCTTTTAAAACGGGTGTACCGTTAGTGGGTTTCTGGGTCATTGCGGTATGTGTCAATGCATTTGTTGTGTATGATGTATTGTCCAACTCCCTTGGATGTAGGAGTTTAGAATATAAAAAAGCCAGTACATGCTCAGGGAGCAGCTTCAAAATGACTCTAAAGTGCTTTATTCACTTGTGGCAAACCACATGCCACCATTACCATCACTGACTTATTTTCTTCCTCCTCTTTCATCCTCTGGGTTTAGTTTGTCCTTTGATTTGTTCTCCTTTCATTTATTGTAATGAATATTTGTGAGAACACATAAAACGGAAGTTGCACATTTTTATCTAAAAGGCAATGTAATATCAGCCGGAGGCTTGGTATTATCATGCCAACAATAATACAAACTGCCTCAGAGGCAAATGAAACCAATCCATTTAATAAACTTCCTCACCGTCTGTGTATGTATTCCCAGAATGGTTCATCAAAGAATAGGCTTACAAAAGCCTTCATCATGTCTGCCTCCTTCATCATTTTCATGAAATCATTAAATGAATATCACATTTGTTCTTGCATTGAGACAAGTCATCAATGTTGTATTTAAAAAAAAACAAAAAAAAAACATCATAAGAGGAGGAGAGTGAAAGAAAGCTGCAGAAGAACTGGGGGTAGATGGGATGCACAGCGATTCATTAAAAAGGATTTGTAAGCTTAGACGATTTCTCTGCTATCTGACCCCGCAGACACAAAATGCTCCGGGCTATATTTCAGTTATAGCGTGATGATGTGATATATTGGGTGTCCTGTCGAATAAATCCACAGATAGACAAACAGGTAAATGGGATAGCGGCGACAATCTATAATCACCCTTAATATAGCTCTGCCTGCTCCGCCTTAGATTAATCTATGAAAATATCTGTCCTTGGGAGCTGTGCAAGCGTACAACCTTCACAAGTGGCTGTAACGTTTGACCCTCTGTCCATCTGCTTAGAAATAATCAATTTGTAATATGTTAAAAAAAAATGTAATCAGATTTAGCGGAAAACATATTTGGCCACTGTGTCACGCCAGTAATTTTATCCAGGAACTGCCACCATCTTTATACTATTCTACTAAAGTAATAATCAGTGAGCTGCATGATGTGTTGTTATGAAAATATCATACTTCCCTGTTTTACCTAATTCATGGCTAGTGTGGATATTTTAGGAATATGTTGAATGTAACCATTTGTCCAAACACTAGAAACAAAGTGTCGATTAATTAGCTAATCAAGACTGAATGGATCCAACTCAGTTTATATGAATTAGTTCTTAATTAAAGTAAAAAATCTTTATTGCCACCTGGAGTTTTTAATAAAGACTGCAGATTTGCATTTCAAAAGCAGTTCAGGTTTTCTTTTTTTCGGTTTTCATTCCAGAAATAGATTGATGACCGGAACATAAAAACTTGGTAGAATGTCCATTCATTCTTATTGCACGCGCATGGATGTGTGTGCATGCATGCTCAAACAAGACACAGTGGAATAGCCTCACCTTCTCATCTGCGGTGCGTTTCAAATCTAGCACACAACAGAAGTTGACATTTTCTCTCCTAAATTTATCTCTCCACACAGAGGCTCCTGCCTCTTGTTCCAGACGCAGAACACTGGAGGCTCATTCATTTTAGGAGAAGTCTGTCAGTTCCCATAACACGCCCCCTATGACTTAGTTGAAATGCCAAGAAATGGCAAAGGTACTGCAGAAACACCTCCTTTGTTTTAATCATAGACTTGTCAGATGGAGAAAAATTACAATGAACCGTGAAGGCTCTCTCAGATGAGCTGAACTGTTTAGGATTTTATTGGAAAATACATCCTCTGAGAAACAAAACATATCGGTGGGTTTAGCATATAAGTCTCATACATATAATTATAAAATGATCCTCTGTGAAAAGCTAATTTCATGAATCACCCTCAAAGTAAACAGAACATCTGCTTAATAGAAAAATAAAAGCGGTGATTAAAATGAATGGTGTTCCTTATGAGAAGATAGATCATACGCACCCTGCATAACATCTCACACTTTTGACAACTGTAGAGTATCTGCTGTGAAATAGAGGTTTTACTTTAGCAATTACGCTATGATTTACTGTATGAATTACAGTCCATGAAATATACCCATGATTGTTTTGCATTCAGCTGTGAACACCAGACCCATACCAACAAGTAATGTTCAATATTTCATTTACTCCTCAGTGCCGTATTATGCTATATGTGAATTGTGCGCCGACGGGAAAAAGTCAAAGTTACTGATTCAATTATTCATGACCTTATCTGCTTGCATCATAAATACGTGTATCCATAAGCATAAAAATAATATGAACAATGTGAAGAACAAGGCAAAGACAAAGAGAGACATGTGACTTGACTGCCAGGTGAATGACAGTTCAAGTAGCTTACATCAGTAGTAATTCCTTTGAGAAATGTCTGTTTGTAATGAAAAAGCATCTCTTGGAAAAAAGCCAGGCTTTACAAAGACACCAAGTCCCAGACAGGAAGGATAGACACGAAAACAAAACACATCAAAGTCTGATGCCAGAAATGCCGCCTCTCATAACAGTCTATTTTAACCACTAACAGACACTGTCAATCTCAATCTGTCACTCAGAAAGATGGCATTTATATACTGTTTTATTTTTGGTAATATCACAGCATTTGAGGTAAAGGTAGGATGCATTAGTAGCTCATGGGACACTGCTGAAATACGGCATGAAAAGACAACAGGCTGATTTAAACAGGCGATTTGGTTGACAATGTTCTGCTGTTTTAAAAATAGCCTTACATGTAAAGCCATTTAAACGGCTTGGCTTGGTCTGGGCTTATTCATTTAGCCTGTTCAGCTTTTCAGAACATAATGGACCGAAAATTGCCTCTCCCTGCTCGGGGAAGAGGATTTTGGAAGGCAGGAGCAGAGTGGGATCGTGCTAACAAACAAACAAACATAATGCTATTTTTGGACAGATTGCTCAATATCAATATTGTGCTGATTTTCGAAAATACTGCAAGTCGCACAGACAAAAAAAAAAACAACACATGGATTTTACTTTTCGTTGCATTTATTTCGTGGAGACTTATCCTAACCTTAACCATGACCACAATGTGCTTAAACCTAATCTTTACTGTAACCTTAATCTAAACCTAAACCTAGGTCTTAACCCTGAAATTGAAGGATTTGTATTACGGAGATCAGCTTTATGTCCTACATATTCTCACTCCCAACTGGTCACGTACTGAAGCCTCGGTGCGGTGTCACACTCCGATGCATAGTGTACCCTAAGAGTGTCATTTTTCATCATGTTGGGGTATGTGTCATTTTTCACTAAAATTGACGTTATACCGGTATCCTGGGCGTTGAAAAGGGACGCAAAGGGCTCTTGACCGTGCGACAGTATCAGACGCCTCGGGAGTGAGAATGGGCTCTTATGTCCACACAATGTGACCGTTTATGTCCTCATAATATAAGAAGAACACGGTCACTCACATGGAAAGCCTAAGCTCGCATAGCAACGCACACAAAGCGTTGAATAACAGGTGTATAATGATATGCAGCTCTGCACGCAGGTTTAAACATCTAAAATAAAATAAAAAAAATCACATATAGCTCAAGTTATTTTGCTTGTTTTAAAACAGTAAAGCGTATGCTATTCATGATGGCTCTTCATGGGGAACTGAATACTTTCACTTGCATCTATAAAAATACAAGCATAACATAAAAATCAAGTGCAAATTTACTTCACACTTTAAGGATGAACCCCTCCTATTTTGGAGTTTAGTTTCATGATAGGGGAAAGGCATGAGGTGAGAACGCCTCTAAAAATAACAGAAATGGATCATGAATACTACAGCATTCAGTACATCCGTAAAGGGTATGACAGCCTTCAGAGGCTTCAGATTTGTTGTCTTGTATGTATGTATATCCTGTGCTCTGATACACCAAATTAGTCAGTGTCTGAGTCACATCTCTACATGTTGTCAGAAATAATATTGGAGCACTCAACATCATTTTTAGTGATTATCTATGACATACCTGTAGCAGGGCAGTGCTGGAATACTGATAACCTCTGACTGTTGACAAATCAGTAGGAAAAAAACACAAACATACGACTGAATAAACCTCGCCTGACAGGACTAATGGTCTGGCAGCTGAATTAATCAATCAATAAAAATGGCAGATGTATAATATTCACAAAAGCCAAGCTATGACTCTCTGTCTACTGAACCATAAATGATGTAAAAATATAAAAAGTTGCGATTGATTTGGTTTTGTACGCACGCAGACTTGCTAATTCATCATAAGCTGCCTTGTACGAGCTCAGTCCAGCTTTAAATTGGTTTGCGGCAGAATAGGGAAAAGCAAAATTGGTAATAAATAATGACTTAAAATAACAAAGAAGATTACTTAATTAAAAGACCTTTTGTTGATACGCTTTTCCCATTGCGAGAAGTCAGCCAAACTTCCATTCATATTTCTGAGGACCTTGTTGCAATCTCTTTTATGGAAAAAGTAAATTACTTACAGAGCAGGAACTCAACTATTCACCCATCCCACCAGTTCCCTTTACTCCTCGGTCCCGGAAAATATATAACACACCCTGGCGTTATGCATGGACCAACACCAAGTCTGACATTTTAATTGAATTTACAGAGAAAAGGCCTTGGCAGACAGATTCGTCGAGCATGGTATAGTGACTCCAAGTTAAGTTTTATTTCCAATATCCTCCAACCTCTGGCTGAGTCACTCAGTCATAATCTCAGTAGCTGGAGGGTGTCATCACTTTCTGCAAAGTTAGAGGAAATTTATTGCTCCATACATAACCCCTTTAGCTGTCCATATATTTTACAAAGAGATTAGGCTATATGAGAGAAGCTAGATGAGTATTTAATTTGATTTGGCGAACATACCACAAACCCATTCCTTCTTATCGATCATGACCTTTGACTTTCAGTTTTCAGCAAAGCAATGAACGTACACCTGAAATGGCTTCTCGTTCATTTTTTGTCAGCACAATAAATTCTTAAATTTATAATCAGTCACTGACATAAATATTATAAACAGAAAAAAATGGCTATGGAATATATGAAAATTGTTTAAAAATAGATTTTCTGTGTCAAGAACCTAGTGCACTGTACTCTTTAACCTGTACTGCTACTGTGGTGAAACTGTACTTACGTAAAAGTAAAAGTACTTCTCTGAAAAGCTACTAAAATAAAATAAAAAGTATGTACTTTACATATTTAGTGGTCATATTAAAACGTTCATTTCTGTCATTTAGAGTCCTGTACAGCCTCGTCTGAGATGACTTTCTGTCATGGCAAGTACTTCATGTAGACTTTAAAATTCTGTAACAGAGGCAATTTAGATTGTAGTGAAGCAAAATACCTCAAAATAATGTTTATTTAAAGGTTCAGTGTGTGATATTTAGTCGCCTCATTTGGGTGCTAAAAATGCAAAAACACTCCCTCTCCTGAGTCAGTGTTCGGTTTGTCCATTTTGGGCTTTTCCACACTCTGACAGGCGCCGGCACCTCAACGCTTGGTGCCAACTGCAGAAGCATGACGCCAGAACGCGGTGGACTCTGCGGAGATGACCGCCTCCTGTAGATATAAACAACTCATTCTAAAGTAACAAAGGCATGATTCTTATTTTCAGGTAATTATACACTAATGAAAACATAATTATGATTATTATATTCCATTTCTGGAGTTAGATCCCCTTAAAGCTTACACACTGAACCTTTAAGTAAAGTGTACAAAAATCAGTGACGAGTGTAACTGTAATCCGTTATTTCCATCCCTGACCCAGTGGCAGAGCGGTGGTCACTATGTTGTATAAAATCACTCTTTCTTGTTTATTTTAATTCAGTTAGTTTAAGTTTAAAAGTTAAACTTTCCCGGTGAAGCCTGAATCTTATTTCAAATAGAAAATGATCTCAGGTTAGACAGCTGGATGTAGTGAAGTGTGAACCTGTTCTGTGCCTTAGTTTGGAAACATTACAGTCTCTTTAAGAAACATTATTGTTAAATAATAGGGTTTTTATTGTGCAAAAAGTATTTTGATCTTAAAAAGGGTCAGCTGTACCAAACAGCACATGAGTAAATTAGGAAAGAGCCAAACCATCTAAAGGGAGGACCCAGCCGGACCGACTGGCCTGAGATCATAAAGGTTGACGGAAACCACCACCGGTACTGGCACGATGTTCTCATCAGTTCTCATCAGTTCTCAGCCAGAGCTGCAGGTCTCCCCGTCATACAGGAGACGGGTTGAAACCATGC
>JAPQRN010000017.1:8626208-8637756 GCA_037367275.1 Coranthus polyacanthus | reverse complement strand
GTTCTCATCAGTTCTCATCAGTTCTCAGCCAGAGCTGCAGGTCTCCCCGTCATACAGGAGACGGGTTGAAACCATGCAAGCCTAAAGACAGTGAGGTTGTTTTAATGCATAATGAGTCATGGCACAGCATCAATAAACACAAGTATTCTATCAGTCACTTTGACAGACGGAGAAGATGACATTACCCCAGAGAAATAGCATCTAAAAGTCTGAATTCATGATTAGAATGTTCCTCAGGGGAGCTGCATGAAATATCATGTGTGCCCTTTGACTGGCATTTGGACACGCTGCTCTACTGATTACCCAGGGTAGCCAGGACTGTATTCTCTACTAATAGGGCAAAACTGGCATGTGGTTCATTAGTAGGAAGCCTTGTAATCAAAGCTACATAGACACTCATTAAACAGTTGCCAATCATGTATCTAAGATCTTCACAAGTCAAAGATAGTCATAGGAGGCTTAGCTGAGCACCAAGGAGTGGTAAAATTAGGCTTGGTATTTCTGACAGGCACCCTTCTTTTATTTTAACATGCCTGCTGACACATGCAAATGCATATGGTTTTGAGTCTGAATTTGCTTTTATGCTGTTTCTTAATTCCTGAAGAAGCAGGATTTTCTTTTGAACAAAGCTTAAACGCGCTGGTTATCTCTTCTGAATGAAAGGCACTGTGACAAATTAAAAAATGGCTAACTTATAATAGAATAATAGGCAACGTTCTACCTAGCCATGTAACTGTTACTAAAAAAGTATTTCAATTTAGATAATTAAACTTAGAGTTTAATTAATTGCCAAATGACTTTGCTCCTGCAGTCATTAGAATGATTGCTCAATTTGTGGTTCAGTATTCACTGGTGGCCAGGTGTGTGATTGTTAAGTAGTCATTAGGGATTATCCATGGTCACATAAAGGCTGGAGAGTCACACTCAGGCACAAGCAAGCAACCAGCGCAGACAGGTGGTGGCATCAGAGATTCAGAAGGACACACTAAATAGGACACCTGAAGCCTGGCAGTGATGAAAGAGAAGGTCCTGATCAAAGAGGAGGAGTTGTCGGTGGAATCTGCTTCCAAATATCTGCCATAACGGTTTGCACAAATCTGGTACAGCTACACATTGTAACATTTAAAGCATTGATCGTCAAGTGGAGGCCCATGGGTCACATCTGTTCCCGCCAAAGCTTCCCATCCGCCTCGTGGAATATTAATACGTTCATAAAATGCGAAGAGGAAAACTGCATTCTGGTATTTAGGATATGTAGCATTTTTCTCCCTATATTGAAATAATGCAAAAACACATGAGTAAAGTAAGAGTAACTTGGAATCATTTACTGACTCTGCGCATTGTATGGTGCATTCAAGTGAGCCTCGTGAACCTGGCAATCTACCTCGCTTTGTATGTCAAAGCGTGTGGACGCCGACAGTAAATGATTGTGTATTCAAACACACCTCATAAATTCAGAAATGTAAACTCAAATGGCTGCAAATGTTGCTTAAAACAGTTTATTTTTTTTCTCATTTTGAATATTGTTTTAAGTCTATGTTCTAGGTCTAAAATCTGAACAATATCCCATTCAGATCTACATATAGTGAGTCAATTTCAAACATTCTACTCACAAATCACCACAATATTCTGGTGCAGCAGATCCCCAAGTACCTGCCCTTGGACATACGTACGTCCTCTGATGTAAAGGTTCAGGGTGTTTATAGTTTGTGTTGGAGTCTGTGTTGTGCTGGGAGTTTCTTGACATCAGCCAACTCCATTTCTACGCTAACGGTACCTAGTGTTGCCGCAATAGAGGAGCAGAAGAGAGGCATTGAGGCACTCGGGGAATGAGCATGAGGAATTTCCAACACGTCCTTATGTCTGAATGACAGCATAGGACTCCCAAAATGAACTATATGCATGACATTTGTGGATATAATATATCATTGATAATGTTAAAAAATACTGTTGGATTTAGGGTTTTGTTAGGTTTAGGCACAAACGCGAACACAAACAAAGGGTTCACTGTGTGTAAGTCGACAAAGATTGTTGTTCCGCCATATCTGTCCCCAACTGCCTCCTTCTAGGGACGACATCAGCTGGCCTACTTCACTTTTTCTTTCTTCCTGCACTCATTCGTACGACCACAAGAGGCTCGTAAACATGGGTCATGTTAAGTCCTTTCGCAGATTGACCCATAATGTTGTTTTGGTGGCGTCGTCGGGCTGGGATTTTCATGGACCCTGAGTGTTCTGCATAGAAAGTGAACAGACCGTGACCATGGATGTAAGCAACCAAGACAGTTGTTAGCTTAGAAATGGAGTTGGCTTACATCAACACATGATGGGCTTCCAGCACAAACTCCAAAACAAACATGATTACAAATCCAGCATATTGAACCATTAAGAAGAGAATAGGCTTCGTGTTCACAAATGCAATCACAGCGCTGTATGTTACATGCATGCATATTCAGGCAGATTCAAATAAAAAGAAGCCCTGAGGCTCGCTGGGAGCTTCAGTAGGTTCACCTACAAGCCAACTCATCTCATTTTTCCCTCATTTTCTATCACTAAAACAATCTCCTTCATGTTAACACTGTTCTATGTCCATCTTTCTTAAGAGGGATAATGGCACATTATTCTCAGTGATTGGCTGCTTTACCCTTTCAGTTGGAACACTGTCCACTGAGTCACATACATTACATGAATTGGTTCTTCCATTCATGACAAATCAGTGATTATTTAATTCTCTAATCTTGAATGCTATTCATTAAACTTACTGACAGTGAAGAATTACAGTGCATGGCTGAACTGAGCAAACCGTGTTCACTTTGCTCTGACAAGTGACTTTGTGGTGAAGGATTAATCTCACTCTGAGTAGGTCTACATGCCTCACTTAACTCTCAGCTTTTTATGTCTTCCTCCATTTTTATTCTTCATAGCATTCTGTAAAAGATATCAGATTTCAAATAACCCACAAAGAGATCAGTGTAACCTCTGTGCAGAAGTGAAAATGAATGCAGTATAACACTATTTATCATTGCAACGACCATAAGGAAACGTGGAATATATTTGTGTGTCTGCACTAAATTCACCGTCGAACCTTTCTATGAGAACAAGAAAGATTGTTAGTATTACTTAAACACAAAGTATGTCATGTCTGCCGCTACGGGGTCTCTCAGTCAAAACAGTGACAAAAGATGTAGTCTGATAATGTTGTGGAAAAGCATGGGGTTATGGGAGTTGTTGTTTTCACCACGATTACCAATGAAAATCTATGTGATGTGACAGGTAGAAATCATGTTTTTGTAGCGAGGAAAAGTATTGCGTTTAGAGGCGTATATCACGTTATGCCAACTCGCTCTAATGCAAAAGCCACAGATCATGTTAAACGTTAATGTCAGCGTTAGTAAAAGGGATATAACACCACTGACAGGTAGCCAAAAGAAATGGGTTGTTTTTGTTGTGTTACACATTGCAGTTTTACGTTACTTTCATGTTTTTCTTGAATGCAAGGGTAGTAAATAAAGAATAAATGGATCTCTACGGTAAAATTCATTCTTAATGCGTTACTTTTGAAGGCAGTAGGGGGACAAAATATCATTCTCAGCAAGGAATCAAGAAACTATTAAAATGGGAAGGTTGATGGATTCCCAGTGAAGCTTGTTAAAAAAAACAAAAGGCCGGTTACTACGGCGCTTACAAGCAGCGCTTACAAGTAGAAAAACAATTAACATTTGACAAGAGAGTGGGCAACAAAGCACATTCGAGGAGTGTTTTGATTGAAGACTCGCCTCTAAATCAAACTGTGTCCACAGGCGTACATTAAAGACCTAGAGAGGAGAGATACTGCATGTTTATACACGGTCTGGTTTGAGAGCTTCAATGCTTTCTCCAATAATCTGCTATGACTGCTCTATTCAAACAAGAAAAAAAATGTATGAAAGACCTTCAAAGTCCTTTTGGACAGCATGTGTTCAACACCGAGGATGGGTCCACTTGTAGATTGATATTTTTTTTCCAGACCTTTTTTGTTCCCCATTTCTTTTGATGGAGAACACAGAGGTTTGTTTGAAAAGCTGCTGTGATCTGGTCTCATTCAGATCTGTAAAATTCCATGAATGAGTAAAGAAAGTTAGAGTAACCTGAATATTAAATGAGATTTCATTTTAATTACCAAAGCACACGCCTTGAATTACAACCTCCTTGTAGTCAAAGGATGTAAAAGCAATTAAAACATACTCAAACCTTTTAGTTGGTTGTCTTTGTGGGCTGAGTTGAAAGTGATATCAGTGGTGTGATGATAACGCCCAGGCACAAATTTTCGGTCTTCTGCTTGAAATTCTCTTAGAAAGTGCGGTACTGGCGCACAGGTTTTAAGTTATAGCTTAGTGCAAGTGACTGATGTTCTTACCTACTGATCTTACCTTCAGCAGGGGGTTAAAGCGATACGGAGCCCATAGAAAACATGTTTTTCTCTTTTGTTTGTTTACCTTGAGGTGGTTGTGTTTTGTATGCGGCATGCAAACAATCAGCTCTTTTCAGATAGCTACATTAAAGACACTTACCTACCTTGCAGCTGTTACCATGAGATGACTCTTTAGCCCGAGGGTCATAAATATATTCTTCTGGAAATAAACACTTTTGGTTTGGTGGATTTCGAATAACTTCTGCCCTTTATATGCAAATTCATACAGACAGATATATTCCCTACCACAAATAATTCTTTAGTTTTATTTATTGCTTGGCTACTTATTGAATATATTGCAGAAAATTTACAGATGGCTTAAGTTATTGGAGTTATTGTTTCTGCTTGTTGCTGCGGAGCTCTCCTGGGTTCTCCTTTGTGTGGTAATTTGCTGTAATGCATGTTGATTAATATGTGCAGGTAGCAAGAAACTAAATAATGCAGAGAGCTATACTGTATGTCTTCTATGCAGTGCATTCATGTTTATGGTAAAGAGCATTTAGGTTCACAAACAGATAATAGATTTCACTAGTATCGGCAGCAGATCATTTCTCCTATTGTGACTTTAAGGATCAATACGTTAGATGTGTGTTTGTGAAGTTTGTGTTGGAGCGGGCCGTTTGTTCACTAGTGTTGTACGATGTTGTCGCCGTGGAGGACAAAAAAGGACAAAACCGACCCGAGCTCTCTACATAGAAATTACAGTGCACAGGCTGTTATCATGGATGTAAGACAACAGAGAGAGTCATTTAGAAATGGAGTTAGCAAAAATGACCGGCTCCCAGCACAACACAGATTCCAACACAAGCTTCATGTAAGCACACGCGAGTCATATTGAACCTTTAAGAAAACGATGACATACGGTATCTAAGATCTAAAGTATATATGTATAATATATACACATCAAACATATATTTAACATACGGTGCAAACACAGTATAATGCATGCCAGTTTACCCTCCAGCATTATGTAAACATCCCCATCATCTGTTTTGGTTGAACGGAAGGTCGAGTTTTTCAAAACTTTTTCACATTGGCGCTCATTTGTATTCCCTCCTGTTCCTCTCTGTGAATGTCTGCTCAGAGGTAAGAGTGACTGTAGATGTTGTAACTCTGAGCACGACAGTGTAGATGAGCCCTATACCTTCTAAACTCATTTGGGAGAAGGTCTCTAAAGGTGACTGATGAAACCATGAGGGAAAAGACAGAAAAAGGTGTGAGAAGAACAAGGTTTATAAAGACAAGGTACCTGAGGTCTTAAAGAATTCCCTTCATGTACCTCCTGTTATCCCAGCGTGCCCGTCTCCTGTCTTGAAACAGACCTGTGAGCTGCTGAGCTCAGGGATATTAATTTGCAGCCTTAATGTTCTGTGGCAAAGGAATTGAAATTGTCTCAATACAAACAAATTGGATCTCGCAGCTAATCTGAAATGCAAGGCATGCCTGCAGGTAAGGTGGCAGTAGCTAAATGACCACCATCTATACAAAGCAGAGGAATAAAGAGGAAATTCTGCGCCATGAAAGAAATTCAGTGGTCAAACTGGGTTCAAAGTAAGGGGATTAAAGGGCAGGGTGGAAAAGAAACAAAATCTGTGTATGATAAACTAAGGTTTGTGATGAGGTCCAGATTGCAGCTAGCAAGTGATCTGAATCTATTTGTCAAATAGGATTACAATTATATTGAGTTTGGGAAGAAAAGGCGGCAGTGGATGACAATATGAAAAACATGTGAGGAAGACAAATAACAGGCGACACTGCAGGGTAAAAACAGGAGCTGGTTTAGCAAAAATGTTGGAATAGAGGTGTGATCAGTGTTTCAGAACACTGAAGCTATTACACAGCCCGACAGAGCCACCTCCCTCTGCACTTGTCCTCTTTTCTCTACCCCGTTGTCCATCCTCTGGTCATCCTCAGCAATGATCAGTGCATCTACAAGACAATATTTGATCCTCTCCCTCTCCGTGGTGACCTTTTTCAGCTCTCCCTGTTGTGCAGAGGTTCAAATGCCAAGCGCACAATATTGTACATGAAAGGAAAGATGTGTAAATACCAAAAATACTTCAGTGCAAATAGGAGAGAGATTGTGGTCAGGACTCCACTCATGTGCTCCTATGAAGAAGATTCAGATTCCAGATAATGATATGGCCTTTTTTTCGGTCCGGTGCCTGGCTACCTTTGAAGTTCATCCACTTGAATGAGCTACCGACATGTAAACTTCACATTAACCCCATTCGGGCTGTCTTGAACTTTTTGAACAGTTACTTTCATTTCATGGTAACGATGTAAACCACATCTAGAATTTAGAATCGCAAGTTTTTATTAAATGTTACAAGACACAAAATACATAAATAATAATAAAAAAAAATGTTTAAACTTAGATTAACAATAGTTCAGAGAGCAGCCTGGGTGAAGGAAAGGCTCATATGCATTTAAAAAAAAAACACACAAAAAGCATCAAAGCAGCATGAATAAACATCCTCAGTGTCTCAATAAGATGCGATGAGTTCAGTAATGAGAGAACCTTCAAGTCCACTATTGTAGGGTTGTGGCTGCTTGTACCATGGAGACCAAGTCCAGATACTTCTTGAGCCAGTTCTCCAATCTGGAACAATTGTGTTTCCAGTGGATAATTATAGTCCTCTTCACAGAGAGACATGCTGGTCCAGTCAGTCATGCATCAAATCTGAATTAATTGCATCTCCCTTCCTGCCCAGAAAACACACTTTAAGAATATGATCGTACACTAGATATTTTTTTTTTTTACATTTATATAAACATTAAATGAACATTTACACGCGTGTCTTTATTAGCATTGATCCTGATCCACTGCGCTGATGAGTGACCCAGCTTTTTCTAATCATGCCACACTTACGATAACAAAACTACCAGCAAAACGACACCAGCGTAAATGATGCCATAATTACGGAGTACACTTCTTCAGCACAACAGCGGGCAAATTGCTTCACTCTTCAATGTTCATTTCCACACAGCATTAATTGAATTCCCTATCACTGAAATTCAGTTGCAAATATTTGTGAAATTGTGTTTAACAGCAAAAAGGCCATTTCATGTGCCATATTAAAAGTCTGGCTTCAGTTGAATTCCAAAAATATGGAGCAGCGACACGATTTGGATTTGTCAAATCAAAATGAACAAACGCAGAGTGTGTTTGTGTGCCCCTTGCATGTCAGACTCAGCTCTGCGTTTTTCTAAATTACCATATTGGCAGCATATACTTTTACTTGTCGTATACGGTGCCAGTAATGTGTCTTGATAATAATGCTGTGAAGGAGAAACCACCACCGCCACCGCCACCACCACCGAAGTCTACCTTATTTGCTACGTTCTGAAAGGAAAAGAGTGAGTAATTGGTTAAAGGCTCAAGCGTTGGATGGCAGAGTGTTTCCTCTGACATTCTTTTGACCCACTTGAACTAATTAAACCAGCAGGCTCACTACAGACATCACCGTCCACTCGCCTGTTTAAAAAGGTGCTTTGGGTGCTGGTATTTGCCTGCAAGCCTGTCACATAAAATTAAAGGGTCTCAATGTACGAACCAGGATCATGTTATAACGTAAATTCTGTGATAACTAAGCATGTCGTTTCTAACAGTTTATAGTTGTTGTTGTTGGTTTTTTTTTTTTTATGTTTGATGATGCTTTGATTTGAATAAGGGAGTGCCTGTCTCTAATTGTCTCCAGGAATTACAGGGCATTGGATAGCACTGCTGCCTGGCGATCATTTACAGGAAGAAAAAAAAAAAACACCCACTGAGAGAGGAGTTATCTTCGTTTACACATCGGAAGTGCTAAGTGAAACTAAACGTAGTCTGGGAGGGTGGACGCCGGCTTTGCGCGCGTTGGAGCCGCCGGATTCCTCTCCTCCTCCCTCCATCCGCGTCCGCCTCTGTGAACCGACACGCACAGGTACTCGTGTCTCTCTCCATCCCTCCCTCTCTCCCTCTCCCTCTCTCTCTCTCTCCTGCCAGCGGAAGGTGCGTTAACTTTCCAAAGGCGACAACATTTCAGCCGACTCTCGAGGTAAATGGTTTATCAGACAGAGACGTTCATTTTTTTTTTTTAAGAGAGAGAGAGAGAGGAGAGAGATTACGAGACTGTGACGGCTCTCTTTGCCGAGCCGAAACCTGTTTGCCGAAATGACTGGCTATTTCTTCAAATGAGAAAGTCTCAGAAATGTCCTTTTTTTTTTTTTCTCCTCTCCTGGGCGACACCACCATCAGCACCCGAGCCATAATGTACAGGCGGAAAGAAGCGAGTCTTTGCGTTTTCCAAACAATATTTGGATTGTCAAGAACTCAAAGGTAGGGGAATAATTTATTCGTTAAAGCTAAAATAATATATCTCCAGAGTAATTTAGATTTGATGTATTAATAGTTTGCTCGTATTTTTTTTTTCCTGTTTTAAAGCTGAATAACGTTATCGCGCTGTAATTGTTTAATACCGGGCAGTAAATGTTATTCCATGTTCATATCTCAGTGATAAATACAAGTAAGTGAAGTGTCGCATTGCACGTCTGTGTTGTGATGTAGGAGGTGGAGGATGTTGATAACGAACTCTGCACAGTTTCCACCTGCGACTGCTACGAGCACACATCTCGTTTCTTTGTTTGCGTCTGTGTTATGACACGCTTTTCCCACGAAGTCACCAAGTGCGACAGCGCCCGTTTCTGTATATAAACGAGAGTCCATTCAATATAATCTGAACAAAGAAAGTCGAGGAAAAATAACACAGAGTGGCAAAGAAGTTGTTAAGAATCTAAAATGAGATATCTGGACCTTTTTATGCGTAAAAGTCCGTTTTTATGGCGCTAACCAGGATAATAGCCAGGATTATGGTTTCATTTAAAGATTTAATGGCTGGGAAAAATAGAGAGACCTGCAGCAAGGAGCTTATGCCCCGTCCGTCTTCCTCTCTCTCTCTCTCTCTCTCTAACACACTCAGCTCTCAATCCCCACCTTTTCCCTCTGAGCTGCAACAATTGGAACTGCACAAGTGGTGTCAGGTCTGCAGTCCTAATAGATGGAGCTCAGAAAGTAAAAAGGACACTGGCTGGTTTTCGACTCACGATTCCAGCAGAGTTCTCATAAAACCTGATGTTTCTAAAAAAAAAAAAAAATCCATTTAATGACCTGTTTCGCAAAAAACACAGTAACTAGCGGCTGTCATCAAAAATGCATGCTCGAAACAAAGCACAATTTAGTTGTGTCATGCAATAAGCTGCTGGAGACTATAATCAATAGGATAAGGACAAGCGAGTGACAGCCTGACTCTCAGTAACAACAAACCAAGTCTAGCAAGAGTGTAGATGGCTGCTATCGACAACACTCTCCCATTGAATTATTCAGACACATGTGGCTCAGATTTTCCAGTGGAAGATTTACACATCAAGGAACACTTTAAAATGATCTGACGGAGGTGTGGAAAACACTAAGCCAAGTAGTGCTACATGAGAGGGGACAAGGTTCCAGAGGAGTCCTGAAGGTTTTTTTTGTTAAGGGGTTAATATTTTATCACCTCCACAGATAGATTTGACACAGTAGGGATAGACTGTCAGCAGCGGCTGACGACATAGGAGTAGGATTCAGATTAATTTGTGGATTATGACATTTTACACAGTATCCTTTGATGATAATAGTTCATAAAAGGATCAGTCAACATGGTGTTAAGCCCATTACTCACTTGAGCCTATTCTGTTGCGTAATCTGTCAGTGGACTTTCTTGTGCTGAGGCCAGGTTCCCTGACAAATGTGGTTTGGGATGTATTTGCATTTTCTGCAATGAGCTCATACATTATCCCAATCTGTCATCAATAACTACTTGACATTACCTTATTATACATATTACACGCCAGCCACCGCTTTCAGAATTAAATTACAGAAAGATGAAGTTGTTGTTCTCAAGCACGGTGAGCAAATCTCCACATGCGGTATCCAGGAAAAGCTGGGTGAGAGACGGAGGCTGAATGAAATGGGTTGGTAAACATGTCCGACAGATAAGACACATTGGTATTCAGCTGCGTCTCGCCATGCTGGCCTCGAGGTCCGGCTGATAATACCTGCTCTCGGCTACAGGGTCAGAGGTCTGAGGTTGATTGGCAATGGGCTGACATAGGGAAATAGAGTGTGCTGACTGGAGTCTAATGGGGTTGAAGCACACAGATGTATCAGTATGGCTGGGGTGTTAGTGATGCCAAGGTCCCATTCTTACCCTCCCTCTTGCTCTTGGATGCTTACAGGTTGTTCACTAATCTGTTAGCCCTATGTCACACACCTCTGGGCTCTCCTGAACAGCAGCACTGCAGCACAGCACACAGACCTGTACTTGTGCCACCTCTGTCATGCTGAATTGTTTTCAGCATTTGCTCTGCCTCATTCGCTTTCAGCTGTACCTCCCAGCTCTTTATACCTCCCAGTCGCTGCTGTCTACTAACATGCCCAAACGCACTCAACCAGAGAATCACACATAAGTATGATCTCTCTTTCATTCCCCTCCTCTTTCTCTGACTCTTGGTTACATTCTCCTTCTCTCCAACACATCCACCCACTCATACACATGTATATTTACTCACGCCGTACAAGCTGAAAACACAAACGCCCACCAACAAATGTGCACACAAACACACACACACACACACAGGATTGTGATTATTTCTCTGACATTCATCTTCACTGATTCCGAGGTGTCCTACATTGCTGAGCTTGCACTGAAATGGCTTATTCACACTTAAAGTGCCCAAAAAAAAAACCCCTGCTCTGCATCACCAACACAGCAACGGTTTTGGAAGTATGACAACACAAAAAAAATATTTTTTTATTGCATCCCTTAGTAATCCGCTGTCAGCTTGTAGCATTTGTGCAGAGTAGGAGTTTACAGTGGCAAAGTCAGGGAAGTACTCAGAAGAATACTTATTATGCCTACAGTATATGCATGAGAGCTGTTGCATCCGGTTCCTGAGAGCAAGTCTGAGTGAGTGAATTTCAGTTCATTAGCATTGATCTGTTTTCGATACCTGATGCACTGGTCTGTTTGAGAAACCTTATTCAAGAAACAAGGAAATGTGCAACTTTGTCCGGGGCTCC
>JAPQRN010000017.1:8607737-8618007 GCA_037367275.1 Coranthus polyacanthus | reverse complement strand
CTCCCCAGTTTTTGACTTTCCCCAAATTGTGTTGTGTTTCACTCCCTATTGTTAACTATAGTTACGATAAATTGCTCAAAAAAAAAAGCTCATGATAGAACTTGAGACATTAATTTATGAAGAGAATTACTTAATGCAATGACAGGGGACATTTTTGTTGGCTAGAAATTGTGTACGGGTACATTTTAAATTTGGTGGTTTTAGGTATTTCTATTATATCCACTTCTATTTAACCATATATTATACACTCTTTACAAAAGAGAACTGTCTGTTTATTTCATCAGAAATAATTTGAATCTTCTACTAAAGATAACATTAAATCTAATGCATTTTATTTTGAAATACCGGTGACAGGATGTAGTATATTTGCACATGCGTTTGACATGCATGCACTGAGTCACTAACCACCAACTGGACACTAAAAAGACCTTCGTTGCTCTGGTTACAAAAAGAAGGAAAACATTGGTAATAATTTTGTGGTTTGTTTGGGGTTTATTAATATTGCGGTACTAGAAGAAGAGTGGATTATTGGGCTTGGCTGAGGTCTGTGCTCTCTGAGTGCACTTCTAATTTTGTTCAGGAATTTGTTTCCTTTCCTTTGAATTGACTAGTGGAAAGCACACACCATCCATTTAATAGAAGGTCCATATGTTTGGAAGTATTAGCTTTGAAGTGCCCCTAAACAAGACACCGAATGCCTCTCAGCTGCAAGGTTGCTCTCATGCCTTCTTGCCTTTATGTAGAAGATGAAAGCCAAGAGGAGTTTTGCCTTCAGAGGCCAACAAACCAAGAGTGAGTCTTTACATGTTACAATCTCATATGTCTCCTTTTATCTGCTCCAGTCATAACAAGCGTACAGTAAGCACCAGAGAGCTGCCAAGTGGATCCGCTGTATCTCTGCTCAGTGGCAGATGAGGCCATGTCCGCAGTCAGCCAGATGCATTAACATTTCTGATCTTATGTGCCCGAACATCGCAAAAAAAAAAAAAAAGACCAGTGTTTTGTGTGACGAGGGCTCCGAAATTCTCTAAAATTGCGATATTTGGCTTCTCACATCCCTGCTGTGAGTTTGTGAACTGTGAAAGATGAAGATGGACCCAGAATTTTACATAAAAGGCTTATTTCAGATGGTGTGATGGTCACTGGCTGAAATTGCGCTATGAAAACCGCTCTTCTGCAATGTTTCTGGTAGCATTTTGTGCACACTTGACAGGAAAGTTTCAATTTCAGGCAGACATTTTAGTCAGCAGCTTCCATAATGCCTCCCAGCTGTGTTGACCATTATTATCTTTGATCCTATTCATGCATTTGGCCCATTAAAATTTTCATGCATTCTCACCTGCATAAAAAATAGCACTTGAACTAGAGATAAGACCCGCCATTTCTATTTGTCTGCCATCTGTTACACCATCTCTGGCGCATGAAATTTGCATTTATCAGGACATTTCATATTCACATAATAATTTGAACATGTGATAGGTTTTTTTTTTTTCCCTGGGTGCAGTATTCCAATAGACATGGCTTCTTCACAGCTCGTTTGACTATGTCACCTTTTTTTTCAGCAGGCATTGGTCTGCTAAAATCCCCGAAGTGGGTGTGATATCAATAAATAGATCCGTTAAAAAAAATAGATATATAATTCTCCCTGGCTCCTGACTCTGCAGCATTTCAAATCAAAACAGTTTAGATTGGAGGGGGTGATCCAATCTGAAGGGGCCCTCATTAAATACAAATTGTAGTTATGCTTCAGTTCAGTGCACACATATTGTTATATTGTTCCTTTTCTGATAGGTCCAGCACCCAATATGAGCCCATGTCACATATTCTACTGAAATCTTTCAGAGATATCCCATTTCTCATTTTGCAGTAAATTACTTACCAATCTCTTGGATCATTTCAATTCAGTAGAAAGCAGGTCAGTCCGGTGGATTTTTAAGCTCTGCTAACTGTGGATATTTATCCCACGGTTTGGTGTGAGCTACAGAAAATGTGATCCGGGCACTGTGGCTCGAGAAAAGCACTGGGAATTGTGACATCTCGAAAGATATGCTGCTCGGTCTTTTGTCTGTAGATTCACCAAAAAGAAATAAGTCCTTGACTCTTGTTTCCCTGATGGCATGAATCACATGAGTCGAAACATATTGAAAAATCCCATGAAAATAAAAAAGGCCAAAATACTTTTCTATTAAGACTACTTGACATTAGTCTCACATCTCTTAAAATACAAAGACAAACGTGAAGTGCGTACTTTCAATACAGTCTCAACATTTCACTGGTGCTGTCGGTTTGTTGGTGATTTATCCCGACAAATTGAGAGCACAGTTACGTCACCACCAGACTGCCGGATGTTCAGCTGGGTTTGAAATGTCAAGGATTTTCTATAACTGTCCTTGGTGAGAATTGTAGCCAAAATGACATATTATTCAACACTTCTTAGGGCTGGTCAAAAATGGAATCATGATAAATATTTTCACATCGGTACATATCGATAATTATCACAATAAATGTCAAATCGCAATGTCGTTGCGGTATAAAGGCTGATTTTGGGTACCCTGAGTGAAAGTTGAAGAAAACAGACTATTTGTGGTTTTAAACTATTCTTTTCTGTCAAAACATGACAAACACTTCAGAAATCTAGAGGTAAAACAATTCTAATAACAAAATGCTTGTGTTTTAGCCGACAATGTAAACAAAATGAATTCAAAAGACAAAAGAAAAGTTTCTTGCCGCAATCATCTGTATTGTTTTATCACCCAGCGCTACTGTAGATGAGCATATTCGAAGGACTGCGGATATAAAATATTGCTAATATTATTTCAAAGACAGTCGATGTCCCTTTGTAAGTTGAATTTGCACTTCAGAAGATGCTGAATGCTAATCTTTCTTCTTAAGTTCTTTTAGAGGGTAATTATGTCTTTGCAATGGTTACAGTAACACCAAAGGTCCTGCAGTGGCTTCTGAACAACTCATCATCATAACAGCATGCTTGTGATTCAGTCTGATTCAGTGCCTCGACGTGTTAATTTGATCTGCTCTCCTTCACTTTCCTCTTGCAATATGAGCACCACACATCATCCTGCTGCATGGCCACTTGCGGGACAAGGGGTTGAGGGCGAAGAAAGGTAAAAATGAAAATCAGAAACACCAGTACGGTCACACAAGGGAGCAAACAAAACAGTGTGCCAGAATCATAAAAGAAAAACGCCAGTGCGGAGACTTGGATTGTTCCCTCTGTCAGGGTCCTTCGCGTCTCAAACACAATGTTCACACTGGAGCCGGAGAGCGACTGAGTCCTTGTGTTTCCAGACACTGGTCTCGGTGGATTTGTTGTCTACACCCTCTCCATCTGTCCACATCATCTAAACTGGAAGGATCATGGGAAAACAACAACAACAAAAAAATCTGCAGAATGGGGAATTTAATTGTAATTTTTGTCTTTTTAAATGTTTTAAATGTAACAACCTTGCTCACATTTTCAACCCGCATTTTCATTAGCGTGTGAACCACATTGTTCACCTAAGAGCTAATTTGTCTGGTCTGGACAACGGTTTAAGTAAAGTAAATTATACATATGAAATGCGCTTGTAACATTTAATTAGAAAATAATAAGAGGAACGTAGTCTTTTTGTTGGTTTTGAATAAGGCGCCTGAAGGAGGAATAAATCAGCTCAGTACTGCCTCCCTGCCAGACGTCACCGGTGCCTCTTTAATCCTTGTCTGAATGGCAGCTCAGAGTATTAAAAACTGAATAAGACAGTGAAAGATGCCCCTGTAATGCACATGCAGAGTTCTGAATAATACCAGCCCTTCGGGGATGATTACACATTACAAATCTCAGCAGTGTTTTTGGGGGCAGACATGCAATGATTGTCAATCCATCTGCTGGCTTTAGATTGATTCCGATTTTTTTGTTATTTAAAACTACGAAGGCCTCTCAAACTACAAAGAGAGGACTGCACGATGACAACCAGATGGTAGTTTCCATACTTAGCTATTTAATCTTACATTTCACTTGATCCTTTTCTGCTCTGATTTGATATCTTCTCCCAGTCTTGTAATATCCCACGTCAAACAACTACAGGCGTACTAATCATATACTGACTGATTCTGTACACAGAGAAGTGGTGTGTTTGTTCATTTGTCAAATGTTTAGTCCAGTCTTTTCTTTGCTAAAGCCTTTGGGTAAAATGTAAAGTGTTTTCACTTCATGATGCCAGCTCATGCTGCATTATGATGCTCTTTGTTGAAGTACTATAACTACAGTACTTTACAAAAGTCTTAGGCCACCATTAGGTTTGTTGTTTGTCTTAGCAGGTTATAATGGACATACATATGCATTTCTCTGTATCAAGATACAACTGGGAATATACAGGAAATGTGTAAACGGCATTAAACACAAATTTCAGAAAAAAAAAAAAAAATTCCACAGACCAAAGATACAATATGTAACATTTACGTGTTAAAGTACCTAAAAACGACTAGGTCTGTGTTATATATTTTGTTGTGTGTTCAAAGTGTTCAAAGTCTGCAATTGTACTCACTTTAAGAATACATTTCATTCAATACAATTAAATCGTATCCCCTTTACTAACATGTACTGACGTCTGCATTACTTGCAGCTGTTTCATTAATGAAGTGACATAACATGGAAATACATCAGTAAACATAATGTGAATAAAACATGATTTCTGCCTGCATCATATTAGGTAAATGTTCACTGGCAGCGGTGGTGAAAACTCCCATGATCCCACAGCGCTTCGCAACGTCATCTACTACTACAGCTTCTATTTTTGTTTTGATGGAGAAGCTTCCAGCCACAGAAATGTGAACATACTGTGTGTCTGTTTCATTGCATTTCTGCTGCTGTGTTTTCTATGACCAAGCTTTATTTGTGTTGATCAGCGGAATATGAAAGTTGTTTCTACATTCCCGGGAAAATGCTACGGGCATTTCGATTTCACAGGGAGCAAAATTTGTTTTTATTAAATCAAATGGAATCACTGATTCTCTTGTCCATTTCAACCTGTTTACAGAGCATGATGCGAATACTAAAGGTAACGTGGAGTGTTTCCCCGTCGTAGCCTCTTTACGACATCCCAAATAGTTTACCTGTTGACAAGGGGCCATGGGCAATGAAAAGAAAAAAATAGCAAATATTGTGGTCATTAATTCACAGCAGGTAGTACATCTCCCAAGGAGTGTAATGCGTGTTGAAGAGGACTGCATGATGACAAGGCTCTTATCATTTTGATCACACACTCTGTGACCGAGTGCCTCTGAGGGTCCTGAGTGTAGTGGACCTCATAGGGCTGCTGAGCCCAGTCACTGTGTAAATCACAAGGTCTTATTAGCAGCTTGGTAAAGCTTGTATTTCTTCTTTTTTTTTCTTTCCAGCCGTCCCCAGCAGTAGCACTTTATCACACTGGCTGCACCCGAGACACATCTGGGGCCATGGGCTTCTGCCCTGGCATAACTTAACATGACCATCTGGAGCTCGGACACAGACATGTTGCATTGATGCTGCATTGCAATGCAGAGGGTGAATGTGGTGTTGGCTAGAAGTGCCCTGCGACAGATAGGGATGGCAGATGACTGTTATGCAAAGTAAACATGCACCGGCGTTTTGTAGAAATGTAATTAAATGAAAGCGGACAATTACGATCCTCTTAACAGCTCCCCTTTTCCCTTGGCATGTTTTCTAATTGGGCACATATGACAAGAGAGATCATAAAATTACACTATGCATAGTTTTTGTAATTTCCCATTCTCTGTTGTAAATGTGCTGAAATGTCATTTTGTGCTGTATTGCATCTTTAATGCCCTTTGCTCATTAACTTTGCTTATGCATTCAGCCACGTAATTAAATTCCCTTTGGTTGTGAAGTAGCTTCTTTCTGCATCCACACCACTCTCCATACTTTACCTTTGTGCAGCCTCGGAGTAAAGCAATTAATTCGTGTAATCTCAACTGCTGCCTTCTTCTTTACAAAGTGGTTGAAAAACAACATTCCACGGGTGCTTTAATTTGCTTCGGTGTGGTCAGTGTTTTTCAGTTTGTGATGTACGGTGCTGTGTGTTTTCTGTTTTGTGACAGGATTCTCTTCTGCGACCAAACAAACATTTGCATTTCTCAGATCTAAAAAGCTTTTCTTGTCTCTCTCGAGCCTGTCTCCGGAACTTTTGATTGTGCTGGTTTTTTTTTTTTTTTTTTTACACACTCACTGTTTGATTTGTTGAGTAGCACGATGACAGGGAATAACATATCAAATTTTTCCTCTTAAGAGGCCTTTCTTAACTAACTAACCCATACATCTCATTTTCTCTTTTGTAGATAGTGGAGCAATAGAGATGCATTCAAATTCATCTTAGCCCACATGTCATATGATTTCTCACCATTTCTAGTGCACACAGGAGTCACGGTATGAGACAATTGCCTGACACAAAATCAGGACAAAACAGTAAAGAAACACAAGTAGCGGGAGGTGAAAAGTGAACGGGGCACAGTTCCTGCAGGTTTGTAGGCACTCTGGCAACACATAAATTATACAAGCCCTCCTCTTGGTGAGGCTGTCATGGCAGAGTTGTGAAACCATCCATTAGCTCTTTGTTACCTGTCGACCTGTTGCCTCATGTTGACAGGATTTACGCCCCACATGACATATCTCAGCACAGTGGTATGTGCATCATTAGGGCTTTTGTGCTAAATGGAAGGCAGAGAATGAATGACAACACACGTACTCATTAAAAGTTAGGCAGAAAAATGGTAAACAAAACTGTTGTTTACTTTAAATCAAATTCAGCCTGTAAACCCGAAGCCTCTCGGAGACTGAGTGGTTTCATAAACTGTAACATTTGCACAGGTTTCTGTGAGTCTGATTCTTGAGCAAAAAAAAAAAAAAGATTGAGGGGAAATCACATTCTTGCAGGATTTTTTCTTTGTTTTTATTTATTTATTCTTTCAGTTTTTTGTTTTTTTTTCTTTCAGTTTCGTTTTAGTTTGCGCATAAGTAGTTTTATTTTTATTTTGTGGAATTGACTTTTTGGTTTACTTTAGTGTTTTACTTTTTCAGGTGTTGAAGAAAAAGCCTCGATTTAAAGCTGGAGAATAATGAAAACATGCATGACATCAAATATGACTTTCAAAACCATTGTTTATTAAAAGTCCCATACTGCGCAAAGCCAGAGCTCCGTAATTAGCACCTTGGGCTAAATCAAAGGCAACAAAACCGAAGCTGATTTCATCTGCAATTCTGTTTCATTTTAGTTTGTGTTCCATGGTTCAATGTCTATTTAATTTTGTTTTGATTGATTTGTTTGTATTTTTATTCACTGCTGTTTTTAGTCTTAGCTTTTGTTGACTATAATAACCCTGGATTGAAGGCCACACTGGATTTTCTGTTTTTTTTCACCTTTTCGACCTCCTACAACTCTTTCAAAAGTTATAATAAGTTACCTTCCTGTACTTCCAGACAGACGTGTAGCAGGAGGCTACATGCAGGTCTGTACTCCCTGACTCGAGTTAACTCCTTTATTGGCTTGTTTTACTGCCTTCCTCGTTGTCTCTGACTTCTTTTTCCAACCAACCAGCTAGGATTCCCTCGATGATGTGTGTTTTATATTCTCCAAACAGCTTGAAGGCTGTGCAGATATCGTCAGTGTGCTCTAAGGCACAGCAGAGCAGGCCTGGCTCTGTAGAGCAGTATAGCACTTGCTTAGGGCGATAAAGGCAGAATTGCATTATGCAAAATGCATTAAGTTCATGTCTTATGACCTTTTTTCCTTCAGCATTGTGCCACGAACAGAATGAATGCCACATATTATAACATGTCTGCAGTGGGCTTAAGAGCTTTTAACGTGCTTTTAACAATGAAGTCAATCCAGAGCACTTTTATTGATATAGCACTGAATCACAAATTGTATTAAAAGGGCTTTACTTTCTGTACACCAAGCAAAATATATGCATTGACCCTTGATAAAAACATAAGTCCATTTTGCTTGCTGCGTTTTGAGTTTAATAATGTTGTTGGCTGTTGTAAAGGTCTGTCATTAAAGTGAATAAATCCAGTGTTGCCCCTACCATTAGAGGGTGGGACCCAACCACCCACTGACTAATCCCCATCATCAATCAGGCCATATGACTAAAAAGGAGGCATGTCATTAAAATTCATAGAAAACTGTGTCAACCGCTCAAAGCAAAAGCACTCACAACACTTTAACCCACTTATATTATAAAGCCAAAACCAAGGCTCTGAACTCCTGCTCATTGTATGGATGTTAACACAGCAATTCTATGTTATTCTATTCTATGTTATTTTTCCGCCATTTTTCTTTTTATATCTATTCAGGAGTGGCAAAAAGCCCCAAAAGTGCAAATGTAATGCATCTCCCACATTTATGTTCAGAGTGCCTGTATTTTCATTTGCTCAGTCTAATGCTTGGCTTTGCACAGTTGGGATTTTACAGCAGCTAATCTTGAGTCTAAAAATGGTGGAGGGAGACATAAGTCTGGCGCAAGTCAGGCAAAAAGATGCCTTCTTTTTTTTATTCGAGCAGCAGCTGCCACAGAAAAAACCAGCATGTCTGTGTAACGTTGACATGGGAAACGCAGGCCAACGCACAGCCTTATAGCAGGAAAGAGTGACTCCATGTAACTGGGTGAAATATAACTGTCATCAAGGGGAAGCATGGAAATCTGTGAGAATAAAAGTCCAAATTCATTCTCTACACTACAACCACAAAATATAGTCTGCATACCGGGACACGGAGGTGTAACACAGTGACAAGATGCCAGATTGCCTTCTGTGATGGTCTGGCCGTTTTGATTTCGTGTACGCCTCATCCCCATTTTTAACACCATATTCTCCATCGCTGTGATTGAAATATTCATCTGGAGTCACTTCTTTGACACAATACACTGTTAGCTTTTATTTGTATTTTTTATTTATTTATTTTTTTCATTTATTTTTCGTGTTCTACCCACATAGGGGATCATCCTTCAAACAGGATGATGTGCGAAGGATGCAGCTTAATGGCTCGTACAGAATCCGTGACCTCAATCTGTGGTTTCTTTTCATTACAGACACCATAGATAATAAATTGTTGCTATTCTTACTCACCCCTTTGATGTTGGGGACAATCAGCTCTAAATTAGTGTTTGTGTATATATTTTTATAGAGGCAATTAGAATATAGAGTATGGGGTCATAACAAACTTACCTTCTTATGCATATGAATGAACGTCTTTTCTTTTCCTCAAGGCATCGCAGTTACATGTGAGGAATGTTGCATGGAGCGTGAAATAGTTTCATAAAGCTTTAGGGAGGAGGTGTGTTTGATTCATAACTATTTCACATCTGAAATGAAGTGTACTTTCAACCGTGGCTTTTTTTTTTTTTTTTTTTTTAATGCCATCTGTTGTTTAGATGCCAAAATATAGGAATCTGCATATCTCAAAACTAATGAGAAACTAATGGGCCGTCACAAAAAGTCCATGAATACGGGCTGTGACATTACGTGGAAGCAAATGATCCCGAATGCAGTGACTCGTCTATGTTTTGTTTCCTATTACACAAATGCCCTTTTCTTTTGTGCACATTCTTTCCTCAACCCAGTCAACTTGAAAATCACTTCTACCTTTTCGCACAGTGTTGTACAATTCAACCGAAAACTTTCTCCGTTCATTTTTCTTTACAAAGTGGCCCATGATTACGCACCTCTGTATCTGCAGATCTGCTGCATCCAAAATCTAGAAAAGGGATGCACCGATCAGTCTACAGAGGGGACTGTAAATTTGTTTACTTGCAATGTGTTAGTTGAGGATGAAGAGAGGAATCAAAGCATCGCATTTCTGAATGCCGTTAGATAATGTTGAAACTGTTTGTTTATCGTATCGTCATAATTGTGTTAATAAATGTATACTATGTTACTAAGGCTACGTTCACACTGCAGGCAAAAGGTGCCCGGATCTGATCTTTGCGCTCACATGTGACTCAGATCTGTTTTGTTTTTGTTTTTTTCATGACAGTGTAAACACCACAAATCACACGGAATCTGACCTTTTTTTTTCACTTTCGATCTGAGCCGCTTCCTTAAATCGGATACAGAGCTGATCTTTTTCCAGCAGTCAGGTCAGGATTCATGCAACTTTTACGTCACTCTACATTGAGATTCACCACAACTCCGAACTGGAGGGAGTCGCTCAAATACCATGAAGTAGTTCAAATGAGCTCCACCTTACGCGACATGCACGTTAATGCAGCATTTAATATGAAT
>JAPQRN010000017.1:8575983-8607637 GCA_037367275.1 Coranthus polyacanthus | reverse complement strand
AGTCAGATCTCACCAGTAAATCTGAGATGAGCACCTAGGCTTGCACCGTGAACGTAACTGATGCGTGAACTGCTGCATCTTTGCTCACAATATGTGTAACATTTTTGTTGATATCCGGTCCAAGGTGGATGTGTTTTGAAGTGAGTTGCTTTTCTCTGTGCAGACGGATTGCTCCAGCGACAGTGAGAGTGAGGACAATTTCATAGTCGTCCCTCCAAGAGACCACCTGGGTCTTGCCATCTTCTCTATGCTCTGCTGTTTCTGGCCTCTGGGGATTGCAGCATTTTATTTCTCACAGGGGGTAAGGACACACACACACACACACGCACAGTTTGCTTTGTGCGCAGTTCTCATCAAAGTTGTGGACTGTCACACATGAATGATGCAGCATATATTTGCAGAGATGTAACATAAAACAACTGCACCCACGCATATCTTTGTGAACACCTTTGCATGCAAACCTGAAGCCGCATACCCACACATGCACATATGCATCTCTGCTATGTATGACTTATCACCACAAGATTAAGGGCTGTCACATATAAAAAAAAAAATAATAAAAAAAAAAAAAAAAACAGGTCAGACAGATGGCTTTCTTGCTGTCAACGCAAGGCCACGTTTTACTGAGCTCCCCATCAGTAACACAGGGCTAATCTGTAATGGCTGCTCGATGCTCAGTAAACAGGTTCAAAGCTGCCTTTGGAAAGAGTGTATGAATCATTCTCAAGGATCTATCTGTAAACTCCCAAGAAAGAAGGTATTCAAAATGCTAAAAAGAGTGAGGGCCTTTGAACACGACGCGATGTTCTCAGTGGGACTGAAGATGAACCCAATTACAGGTGCGTCGACATATTAACGGTGATAAGCCCTTAGAAACATGAAACTGATGTGTACTGTGGTGTTTGAAAAGCAGAATTAGGCCGAGGATCTGAACACACTAAAAACATTTAATCTCACGACTTCAATGGAAAAGTTCCTTTACCTCAAAGTATCTGATTTCATATTCAGAGTGTGAGCGTGATGGGTAATAAATTGGAGTTTGACATTTTTAAATGAGGCAGCAATCTTGGAAATAATATTGCGACAATCTAATATAAAGATGAAGCCTCACAAAGACACAAACATGTTTTGCCGTCTCTCAGAAGATAATTACTAAGGTGTGAAGAAAAAAAAACAACCCTTGTTTACAAACAGCAGTCAGTGTGTAATGCATTAACTTTCTAAACAGCAGTGCAAGCTGTCAATGAGTTCAAAGCGAGACTGTTAATTTTGAAGCCTTTGTCAATATGTTGTTTATCTGGCGAACTGCACTGCACATAATGGTTCTCTCATGGATTTCAACCTGGCGTCTTTTCATCTATTCAGCTCTGTAGGAAACATCTTCAGTGATGATATGTAGTCAGTCGCTGCGAATCTCTTCTCTCTCTCTCTCTCTCTCTCTCTCTCTCTCTCTCGATGTGTACCGTCAAAAGGAAGGAAAAAACACATTCATAAAAACCATTAAAACCATTAAAAGCAAACACATATGTGATTAAAAGCTCTCACGTATGTGCAAGAGACAGATGACATAAGCTTTTCAGTAAATTGTTCTGGCTTTGACTATAAATTCTTATCAAAAGCTCAAGCATTTAGCTGTCTTATCTGCGGGGCGCGAGGAGTCCGAACCAGATGAAGGCAGTCAGTGAATTATCTTGTCAGAAGCTAATTTGATTCTTCCTGGGTAATTATGGGGAAGTGATGGCTGTGTTTAGGGATGGATGGCTTTTCTGCCAATCTCCCTCCTTTAGAAGGTGCAGTCCAGAAGAGCTGTCAGGAAAAGATATGGTGGGAGTCTGGGATTGCTTCATTTTTATAGCTCAATAACCCACTTCACTGGGTTTCATTTCATTCAATCCTTCAGGAAGTCCCAAACTAAATGAATTAATTCTGCACGATGAAAGAGTTAGCGTGAGGATATTGTACTTTTCTTTCCTTTTTTTTTTCTCAACCGAACACAGGAGCTTCCAGGCCTCCTTACTGAAAAAGGAGCTGCGAGCTGATGCATTATGGGATTCGACGGGGCAGCAAAGTTTAGAAATGATAGCACATCAGCTTCACCACTTACTTAGAAGACATTTACAAACAAACCGGCTAGCAGCTGTAATAGAGCCTGCGGACGGCAGATCAATAGCGTTTTCGTCCCACTAGAAGGTCAGGCCTAGTCAAACAGAGAGAGAGGACTCGAGCGCCGGCGCGAACGTCAACAAACACACACATAAACTCACATGCTTTCATACACTGTTTCAAATCTTTCACATCCCATTTGGCAAAGACTGCATCCGTAATTCTGTGAACTATCAACATGGTAAATAGCGCTGCACTGTTTGGGATTAACTGCCCACACACACACACAACCGATAATGACTAGAATGCTGTGAATATCTGGGGAAAATTAGCTTTGAGCATTTGATTGGGAAGTGGAATTGAGATTCAATTATTGCCACTAATAGGGTGAGTGTTTTGTTTGGAGATGCTGATAAATGTTTCTCTCAGCTCTGAGACATCTGCGCTGGAAAGTACAGAGTTGAGAAGCCACAGCGATTCCTTTTATGATTATGCAAATGAGACTTCCCTGAAGTTATCTTACAAAATACAAAAAAGTCATCATAATGGATGGAAATGAACGAGCTAATTATTGTGGAACAGCGTATGTATGTATGTATGTATGTGAATGTGTGTTTGCATAAGGGAGACACACATGCAGACACAAAGAGAGGGAGAGATTTTGAGCTTTATGTGTGGGTTATTTAAAAGAAAAACCTTTTTTAAATGTTCTGAACTGACATCCCCAAGCATGTGAGAATAGGAATCTCTGCATAGCCAAGTCTGAGACCTTATCTTTTTTTCCTGTGACACGACATTTCAATCACTTTGTCAAGGTTGTGTAGATAAAGACGCTAATGGTTCTAACCATTTTGCCGTCGAGGGGATTCAAGGAAAAATCTTCACATTGACATACACGGCATATAACCTGTATCAGCTGATGCATACAACGACGAGCGCGGCACACAACCACACATATCGTCTGTTTTGTGCACACTGCAGTGTTAGTATATTTAATCTTTCAAAATCCTGTTTCTCAGGGGTGCTTTGATTTCATTGTTTTTTGCGATGTGGAGGAAGAGATTGATAAATAAACTATGGCAAATCCATTTCATTTCAAATCACTGCACTGGAGAAATGCCGTAACAAGCGTGTGCCTTTCAACTTCCTGCAAGTGATGGAGAATAAAACTGTCCACTGTCCGTTATGACTCACTTTTTAGGAGTGTCTATCCCTACAGACCTTGCTCGAGGCATAAGACATCCTCTAAAAGAGAATGTGTTTTGTCTTGTTTTGAAAGAAAAGTCAAACCTAATTTCCCATAAGGCCTCCATAACGGCGCCTTTGTTTTCATAATTACTGTATTGACAGTGAAGCTAAAGACCAAGCTTTAAACACGTCTAGATTCGCTGACCTTTCAAAGCGTTTGTCTGAGGAGTCTCTCTCTTTCTTCGCCTCATAAATCTGTTTTTGTCTCTCTGTTTTTGACACTAATAAAACGCTTTGCACATAGTGTAAAGAACTATCGCGTTTTAAAAGATATTGATATTTTTTATATTTTATATATGCTGTGTTATTTAACTATTTTGGTTACATATGACATGAGGTACAAAGCTGGTTGACATGTTTTGTAAGAAAATATATAAACTGTACAGCTTTGGAAATAATTATTAGACCATCTGTTCTTAATTCATGCTGTATTTCCTCAAATAAAAACTGAGTCAAATAAAAGCCGGGTCTCTAATAATAGCCGGGTCGAGGTCAAAAAGCTGGTCCTCAAATATAGGCCGGGTAAAAAAATTATTCTGGTGCCTGTCGTGAGCGCAATGTGTTCACTTCTACAGTTTTAATTTAATACATTTAACAATAGAATCCAGCTATTTTCAACACTTCGCTGTTCTAGAGCATCTGAAGTGTTTCGTCTGGTTTCAGTCACTGCAGGTGTGCGTGTCGGACTTTTTCACTGAAACTTTGATTTGTAGGAACTTACAAGCGCGACAGGAAGACAACAACGTTTACACAATTAAAGCTCTGTTGAGTATATGGATGGTTTCTATCCACGGAAACGCTAGAGGGTTTTTATTTTGTAACAGAAGAGGAAGCGACGCATTTGTGGAATTAACGAGTTAAATTACAAGCATTTGTACTGATCAAACAGATGAAATTAGAAATACAGGATGCCTCTAATACAAGCCTCCTTCAAATACAGGCCTGGTGCCTCCTGCAGCTGAGAGAAATAAAGGCTCCGGCCACTGTTTGAGGAAATATGGTCTGTTACTTGTTATTGAGAAAATTGGGTTTCTGTGGCTAATATGAATTCACATCCTTCAATTCAATTCAATTTTATTTATATAGCTCAATATCTCAAATCAAGATTCGCCTCAAAGGGCTTTGCAGTCCGTACAAGGTACAACACCCTCTGTCCTTAGACCCTCGGTTCGAGGGAGGAAAAACTGCCCAAAAAACCCATCTGGGAAAAAAAATGGTAGAAACCTCAGGAAGAGCCACAGAGGAGGGATCCCTCTTCCAGGAAGGACAGACAGCGCAATAGGTGCTGTGAAAAATGTTTAACTCTGTTATTTGATGATGTAAAAAGGGTTGATAGAATAGACAGCTCTCTCATCTACTGTTATCCTTCACATGCGCAGCAGGAGGCAAATCCCAGTCTAGTTTCAAAACGTTTGCACGCAATTTTAAAGAAAAGCCTAACACGGTGAAAAGGAAACACTGTAATCAAGAACTTGCATCTCATTCTGCAGTGAACATAACAAACCACTTAAAATGAGTAAGTGGTGATTATTCAGTGACACTTCCTTTGACAATGCAGGAGGGAAAGATACTAATGAACTAGTATCCCTCTTCTACTGTTCAGCGGTCTTACACAGGAATACTGTATCTGTGCTGTCTTTGTCTTATAATACCAGTATTAACGGTAAATGATAAAAAAAATGTTGTTTTTCTCATAATTTTAGGTAAAATACATAGATCAAAAGGCAACAGTAACTGTACTATATTGATGAAAAGGAACAAAATCCACATAAATATCAAAACACGGGCTTATAAATAAAGTAAATAGAGTACAGTGCTAGTTAATGTAGTGATACGTATTGTGATGGAGGCGTTGCGATTCAATATATTATGATATATTACATTACTATACGCATTGTGAATCTAATCTAATTTTGGGGAAACTGTCATAGTATTACTCTATTTCCTGTCTCAGCTTACATTGTGATGTCGGAGTGGAAGAGGCAAAACTATTAAGGCAACACAAAATGAACAACTGTCCGTCACATATCTTTGCCTGTACACTGTGAATTACGTAAATTATTGATTCAGTGTTTCCGAGAATCAGTACAGTATCACAAAACATTACCCAGCGAACCAGACTGATCTGCCGGAGCAACTTAAACATTTCCTCCGGCAGATCCGTCTGGCAGTGCTCCCATTCAAACTGATTTCCAAAGGCTGGACCAATCACGTGTTGTCTACTACTACGGGGCGGGGCCGATGATTGGTTGACACGATGACTGACTGAGCATTGGCTTTTGTTCTGCGCAGTAAAGCCTACCAGTCCTACCTTAGGACGTGAAAATAACTTGAACTCTCTTTCTGTAAAAAGGCTGCATTGCATTGCGTGTTTTGTTTTTTCCTTGAGCAACAATGATCATCTATAAATTCTGTCTATTAGCCCCTGATGCGTGTGTGAAGGACATATATGTAACGTATGACCCGTATGTTCTGAATAGACTCCGTGGCAGATCTTAACCTTGGTAATTGTTAGTGAATTGGTCGGGAAGAGTCAGCTTTGTTTGGCAGTAGAACCATTGGACTTTATTCATCATATGCAGCTCATGCTCAAAAAATCATCACTAAAACTTGTGCCAGTGTTTTTTTTCTGATTGCTAGAGATCAAAGAATAAATTAAAAAGGAGCCAATCTTTGTACTGAGCAGCCAAATCTGATTTGACTGACTCTAGTATTTTCCAGAAAAAAAGAACAAACAACTGCACTTAAGCCTTAAAGCTGCAGTGCTTCATAGTTTTTTGACATCACTGGCCAAAAATTCCATAATTACCTTTCAGCATATTGTCACTGAAGTGGAGGAAACATTTCTACCCGGTTCTGTGGAAAAATCTGGCGTTTTTTCCCCCCCGATTTCGGCTCCTCCAACTGTAATTGTCAAGAACGATGTGTTCCCATATTTCCGACAGAATTTTTTTGAGTTTCATTTACCAGCCGGCTCTGATTGGTTGTAGGTCCAGAGGCATTTTGGTCTGAGCCGGTTGATAACGCCCCTTGGAAATGATAAAAAATAACCTGAGAGGTCCCGGGCTGACAAAACAGAATATCACAGTGTTCAAATGTATCGAGTTCTTCTCATACTCTGGGTCAGGTCCCAGGTGTCAAAAGGTTGACCCCTTCCAGCTCCATCTGGAGAGTGTCCACATGGTTTAGCAGGGAGTTTTCGTCTCCCTAGTGTGTGCGGGATTCACCTTATGGCTCCAGCTCCAGTCTGCACAACAAACCTAAAAAAGAGGTACCAGTCCGAACAAACCAGCTGCTCTCACTGAGGACATGCAGTGACTCGATTCCAAAACTAGCGTTGATTTTTTCAGCTGTTATGCAGCACTCACTCTGAGAGCTTGAGTGCAGAGTTGAAGGTCAACAAAGCATTTATAAAAACATTGCTTTTAGATTTTTATTCACCACCAAGGTCACCCACTATGTATGTCCACATCACTGCAGATGCTGCGTCTCCTAGTATGTGCCACAGCTGCTCTTACCCTCATCTGTGAACAAGAAACGTAACCTTGTCTATTGGGAGCAGCAGCTCACTACTGAAATGAATGGCACAGGTTTTTATAAGAGTCGGAAGCACTAATTGTGGTGCCAGCTTTTCACACTCTCACTCACACAGCATCCAGTCGATTTGACAGAATAATCAAGGTCTTGTCACGTCACATGCTCACGCAGTACACTTCAAACGGGCAGAGATTCAGCACAATAGTTGGACTTCGTCATCCGCGGTTGTGTTTGAGCAACGTGTCAGTATTTTTATTTTTTTATTTTTGAAACCTTACCAACTAGAAAATAAGCGCATGAATCAATTTAAGGGAAGACGACGGCAAGAGAAAGACAAGGATAACACAAAGGCCACAAAACAGCAGTGTAACGTTCTCTGCTGTTGACTGTCAGCGCTGTATTAGACTGTATCGGTAATTTCTGCTTCACTGCTGACCTCTGTTTACTGAAAACAACAACTCAAAATCAGCCTGTGTGTGTGTGTGTGTTTTCTCCATTTCCCTCCTGGCCAGTTCATTCAAATAGGCAAAAGATAAGCAGGTCACACAGCACTGTAAACACATCAACAATGGCCAAGATAAGCCATCATTGTTACTGTTTTTTTCTCAGGGTTTCATTCATTAGATAGTTTATCAAGGACTTTGCTTTGCAGCGACTGTTTTTAGCACCTGGTCTGACTAATGTTAACTTACTCATTAATAGAGATTTACTACTCTGAGTAGTATTAAATACTACAAACAGGCAGCTGATATAAACTTTTAAATGTATTTCTAGCAAAATATTTAATCATAGGCTGTGCGTTGTATTTTTTGCGATTGTTATTCAGTGGATCAGACTGCAAGCCTGCGCAGCTGTGGCTCAGAGCTTTTTTCAGACATCGACCATTTCTAAGTGAGTCATCAGAGGAAGGAGACGACGGGGCAAAGGGCCAGCACCATAATGAGCTGCAAACACACTTTGTGACCAGTGTGACTTTGGTCTCGTTCACCTGCTTGGTTTCATTCTTGCTTGGACCAAATGCGGAATTCAAATGAGGGTCTCGATTAAAAGCGGCAGATAGCGTCTTTGCAGACAGTTGTGTCGGAGAGAAAAATCAATTATTTTTCATTTTAGAGTAATTTAGGAAAGGGTGGTTGATGTATGCAGTGCTGTCTTCTATTCTCAGTTGCTGAATAAAAAAAACAAAATCGCAGAGCATCCGTATGTGATTATCGTGGGTTATGAAATGCACTATAGCCTTAAATGCTGTACTTTAAATGGGTCAGGCTGGGAAATGGTTTGAAAAACCCTGTTTCAATAGTTATATATATTTTTTTTAGCTTTTAGTCATTATCCTAAGTTGTTTTCAACCATGAAAATGCACTGGCAGTATTTCTAGTGTTATTTCTGTTTCTGTTTTTAGTTTTTCCCTGCTCAAAAGGGCTTTGTTTTTGGGGGTTGTAATGGAAAACAATGATTTTATCATGCGTTATTCATCATTCAGTGTAAGCAGCGGATATGATCAGTCCTTGACATTTTCACACTAATTGTCATTTTTCTAGTTCAGCTTTGCGTGATGAGCTCTCCTGGGTTATACTGAGCCGCTCGGTCAATTTGCCCATCCTCCAACTCCAATCTCTTTTCTTTTTTTTCCTTTTTTTTCACACCGGCAAAGAAATCATAAACAGCTTCTGTAATTATGGGCCCTTTGAAAAATGGGTCACTCTTTCTCTTGAGGTCCTTCAAAATTGTATCTGACTTCTGTAACACTTTCTCTTTTCCAGACCACCAAGGCGGTGAACAAAGGTGACTTCCCACTGGCCAACATCGCCTCCCGACGGGCTTTGTTCCTAGCTGCCCTCTCCATCACTATAGGCACTGGTGTGTATGTGGGGGTGGTGGTAGCTCTCATTGCCTACCTTTCTAAACCAGGACACATATAGCAGCCGCACCTTCCCTACACACCTCCGGGGAGCCCAGGAAGAGAACAAGCCCCTCTAGGGATGGCATTGCTCCTGCAGACTTGGAGGAAAGTTTTTTGGGGATGTACAGTTTTTTCCTCCATCTTTCTTTCTTCCCAGCCTCCTCTCCCCACAGGCCCTCTGTCAGCCAAGATTAGTCACACTGACTGGAGAGAGGTCAGATCAGAGGGTGAGAAGTAAGGGAATTGGGCATAGTTTTTGTTGAGAGAATGGGTTTATGTAATGGGAATTTCTCCATGTTGGATTCCAGTTTGCGTCCCATTGACTTAAACCCCTGATGGCAAATCGCTTTATGTCAGCGGTTTTTAACTTCCAAGACCCATCCGGAAACTTTGAGGAGAAAAGACTGAGATAAAATCCCGTGAACCCAAGCAATTCTTCAAGAGCAGAGGTCAAAGTGGGTTTCAAATTAACGCAAAATCATCCCTAAACCACTAGTATGTTGATGTTTTTTTGAGCTGCAGTCAAAATTGGAGCTAAATTGTGGAGTCCCTTCTCGTGATGTCTCCCATCATCTCCACCTTGACTCTTTTCATGGACCGAGTTAATCAAAACTGCCTTCATCTACGTAAAACAGTGGACGAGATAATAAATACGTGACCACACCCACAATTTCTTAAATCCTGATAAAGGAGTTCTTTCATTTGCAGAAAAATATCGAACTACTGATAATGATTTGATCACAAAGAATACAGACTAAAGGTCTGAGAGGTGGGGGGGGGGGGACCCATCAAATACGACCATGAACAGAGGCTGCTTCTTTCATATTGAACAATATGCACTGGCATGGATTAGAAAAATCTCGACGGCGCCTCAGGCCTGTATTTTGAGGGAGTTACTGTCCATCCATCAGAGACAAACCCTGAAACCTAACAAAATCTATTCGTGCCAGAAATGGCTTACGTACACACGTGCAAAGGTGCGTTGTTTTGTCTGTCTTTTTGTGTTCCCTGCTGTCTAAAAGCACCTTGATTAAGCTGGCTTTAAGGAATATTCAGTTACAGCCTTTGATGTAAAGCACAGATGTGTTTTAGCCAGATGGTCCTAAATTGAGAGCAGCGATGCCCAGTGTCTCTGTATGAACACAGTGTGAGACGAAGCAACAGCCATTCACAATGGATGAGGAAGTTTTAAATCAGGTAGATCATGTCATTAAAAGGCAGGCCTTACTTATCCTGCAGGGCTGCACGTATAAACCAAGTGTCACAGTCTGACAGCTTTGAATTCACTGGGTATCAATTATTCTTTGCATGACTCTAGCTGTGCCAGCAGTGAACTGCCACGCATGATTGATTGGATTTAGAACTTGTTTTTGGCAGATCATAAAAAAGCTTAAATTAAAATTGATTAGGATTTGAAGGGGTCATATTTTGTGCAATACTTTAACCCGCATTCCTCCATTCAGCTCTTTAAAACACATGGCATTTCATCATAATAAAGCATTGAGACAGTTCAGTTTGTTCTGTGACCATTAGGTTTCCTCACAAATTTTCAAGAAATTTTGGCTCAACCTTGAAAAGAAGCATTTGTGCGGAAAAAAAAAAAAAAGATTGACTCGTTGTACGAAGGGCTTCTTAATCACTGAGTTTTTTTAAGTTTGTCTTTTATGCTGTAGATTATAAGACAGACGGATGCTAGTTCAAGCCCCAAGAGGTGACATTATACACTTAGTTTCCTTGCACAGGTCGTGCATTAGTCATACCTGACATTTATGGTGCACAATTAGCTTCCCGTAATGGCTTTTTCTGAAGGAATGTGTACTCTCTGGAGCATAGCCCAAAATAGCACAACCACATTAATTTCAATAATAAGCTACTTTTGGCATCACTGGCTGCTGTCAAACCCAGTAAGTAAACAATTCATTTACACATCCTCTGAACATTTTTAAAATAAACATATAAGTCAATTCTGTTGTGCTAATGATGAGTGAATATTGCTCTTGTTCTCCACGAGTGGAATTTTCTAATATTTTGCTTAAATGAAACTGTAGCTCGGACCCAGAGCTTTTTTTTTTTCCTTTTTTTCTAACCCTATTTTTGGCTCCCTGTATGAATAAACTTCCTCTTTTGAATAAGGCGGTGGGAGAAAGATTCAGCTCATTGACTTTGTTCTTCCTGGTCATTACTGTCTATGTTTGGCCTTATACCTGACTACATTCCAGTGGCAACTCATGAGATTCATGTTTCAACATCTGTGCGGCACACACCATGACCATCACTGTAACTATACTGAAAGACTCTGTATGTTTGCTTTCATCTCTTAGACAAAGTTTTACTGATGATAATAATGAACATGCTTTGTGTTACGTAGCGTGTCATTCAAATGATGTGTTTTTTATCTGGCTTCTTTGGCAACCTGGTATTGTGCAATGTGTTACAACAGTAAGTGCTTTCAAAGCTGTTGTGTGTGTGTGTTTTTTTTTTTTTCCTCAATTTGTGATGAACCTATGTACACATCGGTGTGACAGGTTTTTGCTGAATGCATTTCTCAATGCCAGGGTGATAGTGCTCTCTTTGTGTCATGTCCTTAAGCAGAGTCGAAGAGTCTTTTTTTTAATTACATTTATGTTTTGAGATTTTTGATCTCAATGAACGTGTGTGAAGGCTACATGTACATAGTGCAAATAAAGACATGTTCAAATGTAATGACAAATAAATCAGAAAGGAAGGATGACCTTTCTTAAAAGGAAAAATGTTTTTCTCTTTCTCTCCACATATGTTACTATTTATAGTGAGAATTTATAGTGAGAATCATATCCAGAAACACTCCACAACCGAATATTATTGGTAAGTAATTGAGATGCTTGAGTTGTCCTTAAAGCAAACGTAGACTGAGTCATGGAGCGTAGGTGTTTTTTTTTTGTTTTTTTTTTACAGAAAGACGAAGGAGCAGCTCTGAAATCTGTAGCTGTAGTGTTCTCATAGCTGCGTGTAGGAAAGCACACCTTTCTTGGTGCTGTCACCATCATTGTTATGGAACATAAACGCAGGGCTGCACTCAGCTCAACATCTCACAATGAACAGAACAAGTACAGCATTTTAACACAGGGGCCTTTGTACTGAAAGCCACTTTCACTTAACAGAGCAGCGATTATGTTTTATCGTGTTGGAATTGCCAGGTATGTGGTTTCTTATCACAACAGGGAAAGCTCAGCACAAATTCACCCCCAAAAGGGACTAAACCCTGCACGCACCTGAATTCTTCTGATTCGAGGATGCAGGCTTAACATGACTGGCTTACATGTACCAGCAGCGTTGTGCGACTGCAGCACCAGCTGGAAGAGCTCTCATTGCAGGAGTGAATAAGGAGTGAGTCACAAGCTGATGTCTTTGTCTGTGAACACGTCGTAGCACAATAGACTATGTTGAGATCCTTGCCTAGTCACCAGAGGTGAAAAATGCTCCTATAAAACAAAACAAAAGGCATGTTCTACCTTTTTTTTTCCAGCAGGATATGCTAAACAAGCAATGCTCAACACCAGACTTACTGGCAGATTGAATTAATAAGGAGTATAGATCAAAAGAAGACTGTTCTGTTTTCCAGCGTTCTGCGAGTTCGTCTAAACAAACAGGACAGCGAGCTGAGCTGGAAAATATTTTGCTTATCCTCTGGTGTTCTGTCTGATCCAAAACTGTGTATGAGAGATTGCATATGCTCCCCTTAAAATAATGCAAGAAGTTATAAATGTCTTCGGGAAATGGGCTTGTTATGAAGCCCCAGATAGAATCATTACAAGATTTCAGTAATTTCAGAACATTTAAAGTTTTTTTTTCTTTTTTTTTGTATTTAACTCAAAATAGAAGTGTCGGGCATCTGACTCCAAGCTCCTCTCATCTGCAGATGAGTCAGTTTTCATCACTTCAACAACCACTCCCTGTCTGAATTAGTGAATCACGTCAAAGATTGTTGTTGGAGAGAAATGAGGCTGGTTTTATTTGCTCACCTTGTGTTTCTAACTGGGAGCTACAATCCTCGACTGCAGTGTTTTCCTGCAAGCGCAGTTCTTGAGATTGTTTATTGTATTTTGCTCAAGGATGGTGCAATACACTGGAAATATCCACTTCATGAGCTCTCACTCTTGCCCACACATGACAAAAACTGCAAGTCTGTGGGGTTTTACAACAACTATCCAAGTATAATGTAAACAGTTATAGTGTGCAGGTGGATTTAGGAGGTCTGGAACTGCTTTTATACTGTGAAACAGTTTTAATTTCCTAGCTATCATTTCACTGCAATAAACATTCGCTTGTTGTTTTTTTTTTTCCCACAAAGGTGAAGGTGGAATATTTTTAAACTAGAACAAAGCGATATGAGCACAAAGAGACAGGAATGGAAAGAGAGACTGGCAAACTGCAGGGAATCATATTGTTTTTTTTTCCCGACCTGCCAATGGAAGAGTGGGTGGTGTAATAACTCCCCCTAAATTTTTTTGAGTTCTGTTTGGGGAGATAAAGTGCCTTCAAGACATCCTGGGAGAATGCTGAGGAAAATAGAGAATGAAAAGCAAGAAAGTAGCCTCCTCCCACTGAGGTCAATGCTTCTGATATTTCAGCACAGTTGAAAAATGAGAAACAACGACTTCGTTTCTTTTCTTTTGGGTTGGAGGTTATCTTAGATTGACATGATTCTGAAAGAGATTTAAACAACCATTTAGTCAGAATAAATGATTATTGATTATACTAAAGCAACGCCCCTGTAAAAAGCCCATAATGAGGTGGGGGATATGCTTTATGAGCCATTCTTGACCAAAAACACTGGGGGTTTATAATGGCGTGTTGTAGCAGTGAATGCTTTTGTGTCAGTATTGAATCCCACAGTCTCAGATGTTTGTGCTTTTTGTAAGAGAAATATTTGTTTTGTACAATGCTCTAGATTAATATCTTTATTTAGAACGCTTTGTACCTTACTCGTGCCCTTTTGAGAGCATTTCACAGAACAGATGTTTATATTTGGTTCCTCGTATAGTAAATAGAAGAAGGACGACTGCTGAATTTCCTACTCGGCCAAACAGACCTTTAAATAGAAAACAATGACATGAGTTTGGTTATAGCATGAGTGGTGCGAATATATACATTTTAACATAGATGATTTTGATGTTTAAAGAAAGAATGAAAAGGAGCTTAGGTTTTCACTGCTGAGAGGTTTTTTTTTGGAAAGACTGCAGCCTCACACAGTCTCATTTAGCTTATATGACTCAGGCATTTCTGAGAACCGCACAATGAGATGTTGGTTTTTTAACATTTGAATTTGTAATGCAAGACTAGAGAAGTAAGAGAACGAAGCTAAGAGGAATTTGCTCTTCTTCTTCCTCCTCTTCTTCTCCTTCTACCGAGAGGAATCAGAATGTCTCAAAAGCTCCAAAACGTTCAAAAAAAAAAACAAAAAAAAAACACGCAGATGTTACATTCTCTGTGGTCTCAGCTCAGATGACGGGACTAGCCAGGCCTCGGGCTGTTTCGGCTCCATTTTCACAGGACTCCCGAAGGCTATAACTATAGATCACAAAAGCATTCTGGTCATGAATAAACCCCTTTGGTACAAACTTATTTTCATCTCTAAACTCAACACTTTACCCACCCCTCCACATCCGCATCTCTATATTTAGACTGTTTTTACTTCTGCTTATCTCTTCAAATAGAAACCCGTGGTGGAAGGAAGAAAATGATGTCCTTGCGGAATCAAATTAAGAAGACTGACTGTAGTATTTGTCAGTTATGCAAGAGAAATAGTTGGGAAAATTTTGAGAGAAGCGAGAGGCACCCATTTGTTGTTTAAACTTTGTAGGACATGCACAGTTTGTTCTTCTTTGATTCTAAATTCTAAACATTGACATACTGTACAAACGTAGACGAATCGAACCATCCATTCCAGCATCCGGTCATAAAACCATAAATTATTCCTGTAGGTTTCGGAGATCTGCCCACACAAAAAGTGAGCTTTCGGCCATCCAATTGAGAACAGATGCAGAAAAGACCATTTGAATTAAATTGGCCAATTATTTGCACATGTTTACTGTCCATAAAGCATCGAGATCATTGTTTACCTTGCAGCAGCAGTCTCTTTATACAGGCGACTATCCCGTCTGTTAACTGTTGTTGAAGAGCCAATGAATAATGCAGGCTTGGCTGAGCACCTCTCACACAGAGAAAAACCTCTCCTTTCTAAAAGCACAGGAAAAACCCACTGCTGCTGCTCTGCTTGGATCCATCCATGACACTGCAAACCTATCGAGTGGAGGAGGCGTTGCGATTTTCTAGGAAAGCCCTTTCAAATGCAATGAAAGCAAAGGATTTCATGTTTTCACATAACTCTGGCTTTTATCTCACTCCTGCACTTGTTGGTTTGTCTGTAAGCAAGAGGAAAAAGAGGGGGAGAGATGGAACTAATTTTATGGATTTTGAAGCCCTCAGGAGCACCAGATAGCCTCTGTAAAGATTTATTTATCAACTCAAAAGCAAGCAAGAGAAAGAGGAGCGAGAGGGTGGAAACATGAGATTGTACAGAAAAATCTATGTATGTACAGCTATTCAGCGTCGGTCAGAGGCAGTAGTTATTCTGCTGAGGGAAACGTGTCTTTTTTGGAAAGATGAAATAAAATAAAAAGCTAACAGAGCAGTTATCAGAAACAATAACAAAATCATACTACAAGGTATATTATTCAGCTTTATAGACCCACTAACTCATAGGAATTAGGTTATGTTGCTCACATAAATCTTTTCTAAGACAACTAGAAGGTCACTCCGAGAGCGCTGACCTCTGCAAAGGCCAACAGTCCACTCTTCTTACCTTAACACAATATTAGATTATTCCTGTACCTGTTTCTGCATCTACTCTTTGCTCCAGTGTTCGGAAAGAGTGAAAAACGCTTCCAGCCTCCACCCCTTTTTTATGGATCTGCTCCAAATCTTATGCAGTTTGTCCTTGGCCCAAGTTTCATGAAAATCAGTTCATTTCTTTTTGCAAAATCCTGCTGACAGACGGACGGACGGACGGACGGACGGACGGACAGGCAAGTGGAAGGCATCACGTAGCCCCCTTGGTAGAGGTAATAAATCGTATGCTTGAATTCTGTTAAATCTGAAAGGTTCAGGGTGTAATATATAGTGGCATCTAGTGGTGAGGCTGCAGATTGCACCCCTGATCCTGAGCTACGGTGGCCGCTAAAAACATGAAAGTCACTTGTTAAGAGCCAGTGTTTGTTTTGTCCATTCTGGGGATATTAACTCTGTAATGTGAATAAAATACCTCTCTGTAAATATGATCATCAAACAACAACTCCCATACTCCCATGGTACTTCATCTTCTTTTGTCTTTTTTGCTGTTTTGTTTGAGAGACACGCAGTGGCACAAAGTACATAGTGTGCATTTAACATTCGGCGAATTCAGTAGAAATGAAAGTGGTAATCACTTTGGGTTATCTGGATTTTCAGGTGTATCCGATGCTACAACGCTTAAACTTATGTCCTGCAGATGTGTAATTTCCTCACAATTTGTAAATCTTGGATGATCCCACCTTCTAAATATGGTTCAACTGTTCACCTAAGGCCTCAGACACATGAGGAAATGTATTTATTAATTTGAGTATAAATATAAAAAAGTGTTAAAGTTTAAAGATACTAAAAGAGATTAGTACAGACTTTAACATCTTTAGATAATTCATGCCTCAAAAACAGCTGATTAACATTCTGACACACACACACACACACACATACACAACCCCAAAAAATCCACACAGTCATTTAAATCTGTTGCCTGTGGCAGAAGCGCATCAGTTCATGTTTTAGCAGAAGTGAAAACTAATCTCGTTTCCCCTCTATATTGGTTTTTGTGTGTGTTCTGGGTTGTCTGCCTAATAAACATTTACGCTCCAAGCAGAGTCACGACTGTCTATGAAATTCTAAAGCTATCTTCCTGAGGACAAAGGGGAGCAGTGTACAGATGAAACGTAATAAAATGGACTGCTCAAAGCGGCCTGCTCAGATAGCGCTGTGGGTATCTGGTGACAGATGCCTGTCCTGAGGAGCTGCCTTCAGAAGGTATTTCTATTTCTCTACCACTTTGGTGATAAAACAGGCTGAATTTAGACTCTTCCTCCTGCCTCCACCATTAATGCCCGTGATGGCAAGGCTGGCATCACATACACGAGTCTCGATGAGGCCTGAGTAGGATTAAAACACTATTTCATTAACTGAAACATTAAAAAGGAATCAGTGCAGCATTTAAAAGAGCTCAAACCATTCACACAGTCAGAGGTATTAGAGCTGCAGCTAATCAAAACCAGCAGTTTGCCTCAAGCAGAGGTACACTGCAGGGGAAATATGGCCATCCATTGCTTTTATGACTGTATAGTGCCAATTTGCACGTGTTAATTGAGAGCAATTGGATGTCTGCAAGGCAAAGCTGACTTTCGACTGTCAAGGTTAGCAGACTACGACTCTTGAATGAGTGAAGACAGGTCTTTTTTCTTATTTCTTTCTTTTTCCTTGTCTCACATGCCTTGATACCGGTGTGCATTCATACGTAGTCATTAAGAGCTACAGTGGTGCCCGATAAGAGCTCTAGATCATTTATGTAACAACACACTAAATAGTAAGATAACAATCGAGGCAGAGGAGTAATAAATCTATCCACTTTCTATACATTAAGCTCGATACGTGTCACATTAATGATTTCTAAATGATTACAGTATTTCAGACAAATGACATCTGGACCTCCTTATTTCAATGTGCTTATGCTTGATTGAGTTAACAGCGTCACAGCTGGAGTTTTATTACAGCTTCCCTCTGCAGTCTACATGAGGCCTACAGTACCATGCAGCTATAGAGAATATGAAGTGGAAACATTAACGCTGAATAATGTACTGGCCACCCACACACTTTCTCTTGTCATTATCTTTAACAATACACCCAGCTCTGCAGGAGCATCCACTGCAGCCGCCACTCGCATCTTCTGCTGTTCATCTGAACACCACTTGGTTTGTACAGCAGTGTCCCCGTTGTGTTGGCAAGTTTCAGATAGCCGACTCTATTATCTCCACCTCAGCTGGTGACAGCGGTACACAGAGTTTCTTTAGATTAGTTTCAGGTCTGAGATTTATCTCATTATTAATATAGAGACACATTTGTCACCCACTCAGTTTGTAACTCAGGAAACAACAGATTGTTTGCAAGAGGCTGCACCAGGCACTCTTAGTTTATCCAGCACGAATCAACAGTTTGATTATGAGCCTTGCAAATTGCTTCAGCATTACAAATTATGTTGAATGGGGACATCTAAGGTTTGTGAGCAGTTTGTTATTGCCGAAGCACATAAACCGGTGTATTTAAATGACTGTGAAGCTTATTGACTGTTTCACAGCATTGTGTTCGTGCTTTTACGCACACAGAAGCCTACGCTCAATAGAGCTTACCAGGATAAACGCAGCTTCAATCACGCAAAGATTTTACAGTGACAAGATTAAAGGGTGTTAGCTATATACACGAGTCAATGTGTGTAGCCTGAGGAATGTTACTGAAACTGTTTGGTCTTTAAGTGCATCAGTCGTGAGTGGCGACGATCACCTGGTGGCAGGGGGAGGCCTTTCAAATGGGGACCATTCACTCAGTTGGACCTGACCTGGCGAATGAAGCCATCATTTTCCAGAAGGTTGTAAGGAAGAACAGAACAGTGCTGCACGTAAATACCATCAGTAAGAGCGACATGAGACAACGCAAGAGAGAGACAGAGACACAGAGAGTGAAGGGAACGAAGAGTAGACCGGGACAGCCAAGGCCACCTGACAGACAGGTAGTGATTTACTGCCTTCCTGCTGACTCTCATGTTGTTGTCTCTGACTCTAATTGACAGTCAATTATCTCCCGATGACAGCACCATCCAAAAGGCGAGCCTAGTCTCCGTGAAGGCTTTGTTGCCGTCCCCAGGGCTCAGGCCAAGTTTAGGAGGCTCCACTCCGGTGACAAATCAATCCTGCTTGTTGACTTCCTTTCTCCCGAGACTGGTGAAAGAAAAAAAAAAAAAAAGTCCATTGTAGTATAACACGCGTGAGTGATGTCTGAAGAAAATGCACACCTAGTACAGCAGAAAGAAAAGGTGTTTTTCATGGCTTAAAAGAGGCTGATTGCAGGGTGTGTGATTGTGCTTGATTATAATGTTCTACAGGAATGGTTAACAAATGATGAAAAGAAGGAAGAGAATGGATGTGTTCTTTTGAAAATGTCAGGTCATGCAGTGTTTGGAGGCGGACCATCCAGCTCTGTTGAGTGAGTCTGTAAGTTGGATATAATAGACCTTAGCATAGCTGCTGTTTTTCTAAGAGAAAACTTACTGTTAGACTCTGCTTTGAAAAATGTAGGCCTTAAAGGTTCAATAGGTAAGATTTGCATGCGCTTATGTGGCGCCTGTGTTGCCGCTTCTAAGCTAATGGTAGCTAGCACACGGTTGTCAGCGTAGTGGAGAAATTGGGATTGAGCGTGAGGGTTTTCACACAAAAACTGACCTGACTCCTCTAGAAATCAATACACAGACTGTTATCATGGATGTAGGCAACTGAGATAGTCATTAGCTTAGAAATAGAGTTAGCTCATGTTAACAAATGGGTACCAATACAACACAGACGCCAACACAAGCACAAATCACACACAAATCTTATATTGAACCTTTATGAGTCCAGATATGACGCACAATTTGATGGTGCCTGTGGTTTGGCACATGACGCATTAGCATTTCAGCTGCTAATCAATTCTTAATTATGCTGTGGGAAGAAAAATCCAGTTGTTTGGGTGTTGCAGAAAAACTCTTAACCTGGGTCAAAGGGTGGTGGTGGTGAAGCCTAGTGGCAGCAGAATCAATGTATTGACCATGTTGCAGCAGCAATATCACAAGAGTTTCAAGCATAAATAAGCACACAACAGGGAAGTGTTCGGCACAGTGAGAGCGCATGCCTGCTTTGTGCGCGATGTTTTATGTGCTTTGAGTCTTTTTGTGGTCCTTGAGGTGCAGCTCAGGTCCCAAGGTTCCCTTCAATCACAGCTGTTGTTGTAAATGGCTTCTTTATGCAAGGTCTCATCTCCTATCATCGATGAAAACAGCTTGATAAGGGTGTGTACTTGACTGAGTAATGAAAAGACGTGCTGTGTGCTGCCAGGCAAAAAGAGTGGTAGCAAACTCCCCACCCCCTGACACCTGTCCAATCAGCCCACAACACCAAGCCTTAAATGTTTTCCATCAGTGCTGCTGGTGTTCAGGAGCTTTGAGCTCACAGGGAAACGCTAGTAATTGGCTTCTGTTTGTTCCTGGCCTTATCAGTGTATTACTTTCATGGATAACTTGGAACTAATTAATCAGGGTATAGAGGAAGGGATGGGATTTGCGTCTCTCTCACTCTTTTTCATTTTCTTTTCATTTTCTTTCACTGACTAACTCTTCTCATAGTGCTTTTTCAAGCCCTTTTTGAACAGTTGGAATAAAGATATGGACCCTGAGAAGTGGTGGAGATAAAAGCTTTGAGTATTTCCCAGTTTAAGAGGCTTTGTTTTTACGTGCATAATCCTATGTTTTGTCTTACACGGTCACCGTTGTTTTGTTTTTAATATTTACGATATGTCTGCTGGCTTCCCCGCAGCATCTTGCACTCATTTGAATGCAAAATAACAAGATTTTATTTTTTTTTAAAATCACACTGTTCAAATAATTGCTTTGATACAATCTAGAAACTTAATCTATTAATGCCTCAGGAAGTACTTTAATGGAAATTGACTGGGAGTTGTTGAATAATAATGCCGGAATCTCTTCTCTGCAGCTCAGAATCCCATTGTTACACATAACTACTAAAAATTATGCTGTAATATAAAAAGATACAGAGTACATGCTTGAAACTTCTGGTTTATTATTGCATTATACTTCAATTCTACAAACTACAATGGCTATCATTACTATCATTCTTTATTGTTGTAATTATGGATCAATCAAGAACCTTGGTAACAAATACAAGTACCTGTACTAGTAATGTCCTATTCTTATTGCTGTACACCATTAAAAACCCTTTAAAACCTGGTGCTTCTGAATTATATCTGTAAATTGTGGTATACATTATATAAACCTGATATATACTGTATATATGGCTATTCACAGGTGCATGAAAGCCACTTTTGCTTTCAATATGTGAACAGACACTCTCATAACCCCAAGCCCTGTGTGGGGCAATAAATATTAATGAGCAACTGAAATAAGTTCTGTGCCTTGTATTTTGCTGCAGTGCTGACCCTGTACAGAACAACATGACCTCTCTATGCATAAACCAACTACCAACCCACATGAAGTATGTGATTTTAGTTTAGACAATATCTGCTTTTGAGGTGGTAAAGATATTCCTAGTCAGGGCTTAACCCTTCTCTACCCATCATCTACTTTGGGTAAAACAGCAGCAACCTACGCAAATATCCCCTAAAGGTCTGTTTTGCCTGAGCTGAGGATCTGATACTATAGTAACATATTAGAAGTAAAGGCAAGACCAAGATCCTGCCACGCAGATGTCTACTACGGATGTTGCACTGAGCAGAGCCCCTAAAGTTGCCATATTCTTGGCAGTAAGCCTTCCCTCCTGGCTATGTGGAGGCCTTACGAAGCCAATATGCGAGCTGTTGTTTGAATAGTGTCTTGCCACAAGCTTCTTCACCATAAAAGATGAACAGCTGCTGTGAGCTTCTTGGGGAGGCTGCCTGTTCAACATAACATGCCAAAGTACATACAAGACATGAGAATGGCATTACCCTCCAGCATGAGTTGGGAAAAGGCAGTGAACTGCACCATCTCAGACCTAAAATAACAGCTCATGCTGTTGCTCTGTTTGTTTGTCTGATACACCTGAATTAAAATGAGAACTAATATGAGGATTATACGACACTGGTCAAGTCAGTATTTCTTGTATACTGTATTGCTCACCTGTTTACCTGCTCTTAGATTTAGCGACAAGACATCAATCTGCTTCTATGGAATGGAAACAAAGAGAGGAGGAATGTGAGAGTGCGACCAGGTTTGTTTCTGCAGAGATGAATCTGCCGCTGCCCAGCAGGAGAGTCTGCACACGAACCATTAACTCCAGGAACGGAGGGGGAGTGCATCGTTACACACTGGACTTTCAATATCTTCACAAATATGAATTCCGCTTTAGGCACATGATTTGCATATGTCTACATTTTCATGGTGCATGGACAAGTGTTTTCTGTTCAGTCTATTTCTCCTCTTCATCCATTGTGGTTATGTATTTCTGTGATTTACACGGCTATGCTTGAGACAAATAGCACAACAAGCAAGACAATATTTTGAATCCACTTCAACTCTTTTTGGCATTACATGCTGCAGCCTGAATGTTAAACAGTATTTGATTTTTTGAGGTTTACAGGTGAAGTATAAAGATGCATTTTTGCATTTTTTGCTGCACAATTACCTGCACCAAATGTACAAGAATGATATGTTTTACTGTAATGAAGAACTGCTGAGTACTTGGCCCTGGCAAAAAAGCTATATTTTTTTTATTTCTAATAGCTGGAAATCTAATGCCATTTCCAAATAATGTAATTTGAGTATTCTTTCATCCTTCATTATTAAAAGGGAATTCATGCCTTACGGAGATATTCTATTATTTAAGAAACAGCAGGGAATATATTTGGGGCATAAAGCACTTTGACACATTTCTTTGGTGATGAAATGTATCCTTATGCTTCTGCCAAGCATGAAACTCTTTCACTACAAATCTATCATTTGAGTAGCATCCCATGGGAGATGTGCATTGTCATTTTTCCTCTTCTTTCTACTCTGCCTTACAGTGTGGGAGGAGAGCAGAAGGGTTTTGCATTAATGCCTTGCGCTTTTAAATGGAAGCCCGTCGACTGGGGAGGTGTGTTCATTTCATTTGCTTGATATCTAACTCAGAAGGAGGGATGGGAAGTGTGGGGATTAACAGGCACACAGACAATCACCATGGAGGTCTGACTGGCTTTGCTGACTCTGTGGGATCCCAATCGGCTCTGCACACACACACACACACACTCTGTAAAATCATACTCTTATGTACACATATAGGGCTTGCATACATGTACAGCCATGCCTGTCTATGTACTCAGTTACATATTAATATTCTGCTTGTATATATTAATATCTGTATGTGCACACGCTGCATTCTTTACTGCTGTTGTCATGCTCTCCTTTTATTTGGAAGTAAAATCATGTCAAATTTTTCAAGCCCTCCTGACATTAAATGGATTTGAATGCTTTAGCTTTAGAAAGCAGATTGACTCCCACCTACACAAAGCTGAGTAAAAACTCCCATTTCTGAGTGTGTATGTGCTAGATCTAATGCTCAGAATTAAACACACATTACCACTCTGATCTCAGAGAGGTCAAAATGCATTTTACATGTTAAATCTTTTAATTCACTGTTCACATTTTAATGGCTATGGTGCCTAAAATATCCAAAGTAATCCAGTACACAGTCCAAAAGTTAAAGCACTATTTATTGTCAATGATAAATGGATACCATGCTCGGAACTTCCAAACTGGAAGAAAATAAGGATTGCAAAGATGAACTAAGGATTGTCTGAAACAAAGCAGGAACAGTGTACGCTGTTCCACCTGGACTTGAGTTTTTGAGGTCTCTTCCTGCTCAGGACAGAAATACTTTCATTGTGCCATTGTAAAAGGGTCTATTTTAACCCAACCTATAATCTTTTCCCAAACCTAACCAACTAGTTTTGGTGCCTAAACCTAACCAAATTGCAACTGAAAACTGAAAATAATAATGAACCAAAAATAAGCCGATCTCTAAAAGTCATTCCCGTGGGACTCCAGCAGGACAGTCCTTTGTACAACCCATTCATGCTCCACCTAAAACTCCATTTCCACTGACGGTATCAACTCGCCTCGACGTCACTCGTCATGGCCTTTGCTGCGTACGTGGTAGCAGGTGTTGCTTTTAGTTCCACCTTTGCTGAATTTCCAAGCAAACTGACGAGGTACTAAAACGTGACGGGAATCCATGCAGAAGCACTATACTACACCTGCAGTGGAAATGCAACATGTTGGTACCAAAACCAGCACATTGCACCAGTCAAGTAAAGTCCAGGCGAGTTGAGTTGGTACCATCAGTCGAAATGCACCTTTACACCTTTATACTGTCTCGTCTGATGTCCTAAAGCTTTTCTGCTAAAAAGCCCTTGTCCCAGTGCCCATCCAGGAAGCATCATTTGCCCTTATCTACAAATCTCCCATCCTTTCCAACCATTTGACGGAGTTGACTCAAACAAAAAGTAAGAGTAAGAGACACTGCGGACCAACATAATCATTTTGGCTCCTACAATATATAATAATTCCTACTTTAAGCAAATAATCCCAAACACTGTTTCCTTTATCTGATAACAAATGCGAAGATGCGATGATGTATGACAACGTAAATAACATCCCTTGACATTTAACGTCCACTTGGTGACATTTTTATTGGCTATTGGCTGTGTTAAATGTTAAGATGTTCGTGTCTATGTAGTCTGAAACAGAGGCATGTTTGGTCAGATGGTAGAAGCTAAATGTCAGCGCATACTGTTATACATTGATTAATGAATGTGCTTTTCATCCTGGTAACAGATCTGCATTAACTGATTCATGGACACTTGGAGGCAGTGGTACAGGCTGTCAAAACAACACTGACGTGCAACCTCCAGGCATCTTAGAAAACAGCTTCCTTTTTACACATCGACCAGATATGTAGTAATACTATCATCAATATCACGATGTACTTGACAACCTGATGAATGTAGGTACTTTTTTTCTCATCTGTGTTTTTTGGTCATCACCAAATAAGCAGCCAAACTCCCCTCTGTCTGAAAATTATGTAGATTAAATCAATGAGGCTGAATTTAAAACTAAGGTCAGTCAAACCATGATTATGCCGCATTTAAGGAATAACTGCAGGAAACTATATACAGCGCTCATTAGGGTCTCAAAGTAAACATATGCTTTTTTTATAAGCTTAGGCATTGAAATGTACCCGATACACTTTCTCTTACATTATAATAGTTCAGTAAAGTAGCAGAACAGTTCAATTCTAATTGTGATTAAAAAACTATAAAGCTGTAAGACAATTTCAGCACCGCCTGCCCTTCCACAACCTCCCTAGACTTATACAGCAGAAATATATGTACGTGCACCTGTATGTGTGCGTAGGTGCAGTCGTGTGTGAAGTTGAGTCTGTGCATGTGAAGAGTGCAGCTGTAGGTGCAGGTGGTACATTGACCTGACTTTGTGTATGTGTGTGTGTGTGTGTGTCTATGAGCACAGCTGTGGCAATATACTCAGCATCAAGTTCAGCTCCGGGTATTCATACATCATCCCCACAGTTGGAAGATGCTACAGTCGTTTGCAAAGATGCGCTCTGGTAATCAGCTCATCTTCAGTGCCACTTGTCATCCGTGCGCTTGACAACACTGAAATGATGGCTCTGGAGGCCTCTAGCCCTTTCCTGAAACACCTTAACAAAAAAATCATGCATTTTTAAACTCTTAGATGTGATATTGGGCTTCACTTGTCCAGTCATACAGTTCTTTGTCAGTAATTATTTAAAGCTCCAGTAGTCAGAAATCAGGAAAAACTGCCAGAATTGGAAAATGCAACCTTCCTCCTGCAGCTCTTCCCTCTCTATCTTAAGCATAGATGGTATATAAAGATATATGACCATGGCCATTTTATGCTGCTATTGCTTCTATGATGAGGCACAGGTTGTTTCTTAAAGTCAAGGAAGGATCCTTCAAGGCTTCATGTACATAATGCTATGTTATCAAATTTCACTGAAGGACTGTTCTATTGTCCAGGACGGAGTCCTTCCTTCAGAGAATTTTCAAGGACGCTTCTGTGGATCCTTGTCGATCTTCTACGCTGTTTAAGCACACACAATCCTAAGTGTGAGTCTTTTGAAAATGCTGTTTAAGAGCCAACGGTGCCTTTAAATATAAATATGCCTTAAACTTATGAGGCAAGGCAAGTTTATTTGGTGGTGAGTGGCAAAATAGGAGGCAGATTCAGAAAAGTTTCCATAAGAAAAATGTGGTTTTATTTGTGGCTCAAGTGTTAAACAAGATTTACAAAAATCTAAAAATAAACGGTTCAAAGGGCTTTAAGGCAAAGTATGGAACATTTTCCGTAAAAAAAAAAACACTATATGGACTCATACAATAATAATCCTTGTCAATCATGGCTTCTGACAGTCTGTCAGTGTGTGGTGGTGCATTTACCTCTGCCTGTATTTTCTATTTTACTCTTGTTTTGCTGTGTTCAGGATGTCAACAGGGGCATGGACCTTTGGGTAATGTGTCTGTATGTCCACCTAAGACTGACTCACTGGATGTTCTGTGCCGGAATAAAGGTGAATATTTCCATCGCACAGTGGCAGGATTTTCATTCTCCTTATTCCGCTGTCTGTGTGTTATCGTTTTGAAAGTCCCCCTCGCTACAGGAAAGAACAACAACCCGCGAGCTGCAACTACACCCTGAAAATGGTACGTTTTGACAAAGACACACATCCTTTTATGTGCTGTTTTCTTTTGTAGGGATTTAGTCATTTTGATACCACAACGCGCTTCCTCATGCGCACACGTTCCACCAAAACAACAAACCCCAACACTATTTTGCCACTACACTGTTGCAGCATCCTGATAACAACCCAGATAGCATTTACCCTTATTCCAGACCGATAGTGAAGGGTGCCAGACCTATCTACAGCACTGGCACAGAACTAATGAAGTGTGGAGATAGGTGGCTGTGCGAAACTATCTCCAGCAAATAACACCCTCTTGCAGCGTGTGCAGGCGCAACAATATAAAAACGAAGTGACTCCGGTCTCCTCTTTCTGCAGCGGGGCCAAGTTTGAACAGTTCTGTTTACAAACACAAGCACAAAACCGGTGCATACTTTGCCTTTAACTCAACAAAACTCGACTCCTAATAAAGCAATTTAAATGAAAGACATGTGCACTAGACTGTCTCTCCCTTTAGAGCAAAAGACATCTGCTTAAAAAGGCTCTCCATCAGCAGGAGTCACTACAGGTAAGGCGAACCATCATCACAGGTGCATCTCCTGACAATAGGTAACTAATAAAGTTATTCAGTTTCCCATTTTCCAAACACAAGGTATACAATACTCACATTTGCTTAGAGCAGAACTTGTTTACATATAATTGAAAACAACCCACAATGAATAATAAATTCATACTACCCTAAATCTCTACATCCCCATTGGTTTTACCCAAAGACACCCGTCATGATGTAACCTTATCTCTGCCACAAGGGATAATTTAACTTATGAAATGTGTAACTCTAACCCATAAACAATAACTGTGCATTACAGAGTATATCAAATCAAACCAAAAGAGAATAATGCAATTCAAACTTAAGACACAGTGCTAGCAATAAGACTTTCAGTGAGACAAGAATGAGGTGTGATTACAATCACAGGCACATTTGGGGCAAATCTGAGCTAAGTTTGTTCCACGTTGCATGCAACAGAACAACTAAATACTGCTTCGCCTTTATATTAAGAGTAGGCAACTATTAAATACTACTGTCACGGACAAACCGGCTTCAGTTTGCGAGGTTGTGTTTGTGTTTTCATTTTCACCTGTTAATGACTGTGTCACATATATGCATTACTGAAGCGCGAAATTGGGAGCAAGACCTTTTCAATGACGCAGCCTGCGCTCGCTAGACCGTTCCATTCATTCATTCATTCATTCGGTAGGAAGGACTCTTGCTTTGCCTGTGAAGGACTCGACTTGGAAGGACCCGGAAGAGGAAGGAAGGAAGCGCTTTGTGGAACAGCTACAGAGTCTTGACAGCGATTGGTCATTACAGCTGTCAGTCGCCCTTTTATCTCCACCTCTATTAAAAGACTTGTGACTGGCCCAAGTCTTCTTCACGTGCTAGATTTTCTAAAGCTTGTATGTTACAGTATGTGCACTGCCTACCGAAAGCTTTAGCATCTTAGAAATTGAATCCGTTGTTTTCTTTTGTGCAGCGTTCACGCAGTATGTGTGACTGTAGGTGTGTCTGGATACATGTTTGATTATGGTGCTTGATTCTGTACATATATGCAAGTGTCACTGCATTGTGTGATCATGTGGGAGGTTTTGTTTTTCAGGGTGGGGATGGAAAGCTTTATTATTTTCTCACAGAGATTTATGTGCAATCTTCCACTGTGGCTCAGCCAAGCCTGATAATGGAAGGCAGTAATCTCAGCCATGGATTTAGTGGCAGGATCTCAAGGGTCAGAAACCCCTTCATCCACACAGGACTCAATGTGGAATGGATGACTTAAACGTGAGGCATATTTTTGTCCGGTTGTCAGTAGCAATAGCCTACATGTGAGCACCTTAAATGCCTTACATGTCCTTTTTTTTAGAGACGAAGATATACTTGGGCGTCACAGTCAATCAACAGTACCGTCATTTTAAAAACTGTGGATTTTAATGTATCTCTCTGAAGATTTCGCATCTTTTCCCTTTGTTCACGTTTTCTTTACTGAAATATATGTGTTGAGTCCAAATGGACGATGATACTTTAGTAGAAGTAGAGCTAGTAGGGTTTTTAAAAGTAATACTCATTTTGATACAATCTGTGGTGGCAAATGTCATTTTAAAATGGATGCGTCTCACGTAGCGAAAGGTCTCCATTGAGCCTTGAATGAACACCAGTCTTATGGACACATTTATGTAGAGTCAAGTTGCAGATTTCCTCTCACACATTCAGCAGTAATAAATTAAAATTAAATTATATCTAATGCCACTGACAATTTAGAGCCACACACACGGAACAATTTTAATTTCAAACAGTTAAGGATCCCTGACCCGCTTGAGGTCATACGTTTCAACGAACGTTTAGATATTCCGATTTGCAGGTGCTCACTAATAAAAGTTAAAAGGAGTTTTGTTGTTATAAATTGGACATAAATGACATCAGACTTACCCCTAAAATTACTTTGAGTAAATAACTTTCCGTTTCTGATTATTCAGCACAGCATGCCCATATCTCTGAACGCTCTTCCAGGGATATAGTTTGAAAGCCGCCGGGACAATTACTGAGACACATTGACACGAAAATATAATTATAATGTCATTAAACGATAATTAAAAACGCTGCCATCATAATCCCAGCAGGGCCAGCTACTCCACATTTGCCATCAGCATAGCCAGCTCAGTGGTCTGCAGGGCCTGGAAGTCACATGCAGACAGTAAAGACCAAAGGCATCTGTTTTAAAGACGTACATTCCACATGTGTACCCAAGCATTTAACATGTATTTAAGGATTTAGACCAGACATATCACAGGCTTTACACATATCTCGGATCCGCAGCTGCGCGCACATCACTTTTATTCTAACATTGTATCAGACTTTTTCATACATACATAACGCCAGTTTATCGTAATTGCCTGCAGCTATATTTAAATTAACTTTACGTCACCGCTACTTCACGAAATACATACAAATAAATGCTTACAGTAGTAATTCACAGATGACATGGATAAACCTCAACCGTGTTTTATTCATATTTTTGAACTTCATTGCACATTTCATATTGCAAAACTGAAACTGAGTTGTTAAATTTATGCTTGACAGACTTAGAAGTTGGTGCCTGTTACGTGGGCTCTGAACTTTCAACCAGCCCACAGACCAGATTACCCACACTGCAGCAGACACTGATCCCGCTCTAGAGACTGAAGTCTTAATGTTGCCTACCAGGGGTTTTTTTTTTATCTGCAGTGGGTCCATTTTGATTGCTGTAGTTTACAAAGGTGAACCTTAGATGTGTTACTTCTTTGATGAAGATGAGAGAAAACCAATCCAGCCAAAGAGGAGGCAATTCTCTCTTGATGCTCTCTCCACTGCTTCTCCAGCAGAAGTTTGATAGCTTAACCAACAATAGTGCTGGTAGAGGGGTGAATGCCAAAAGCAGTCGAGACTTTCTGTCTGAAAGAATATGAAATACCAAACATTTCGAACTTTGTGCGACTTGTACCATGGAGAGATCAGTGCAGGTCTTGGCTGAGTAATATTTGAGCAAATTTAATTAGATTTTCCACCGTAAATAATTTCACTAATCATGGCAGCAATTTTCAATTTCCTCTTGTTTTTTTTTTTTTGTACTTTCCTACCTGTGTTATCCACTCACCTTGATGTGTTCAAAGAGCTCGCTCCAAAACAACACATGTACTTATTAGCCAAAAGCCATGAGCCACATGTCTCATTACCTCATTAATTTTTACAACAGAAATGTTACAGACTGGCCAGTTTGCCTTTTGGCAAAATAACAGACTTTTCTAGGGCCGTGAGATGTGAAATGTGGGATGTGTCGGCAGCCAAACCTTGACTTACTGTCGATTGTAATCTTTTCAACTCGGTTGCAAGAACATTTCTATCTGGCTAACAGTAAGAGCAGGCCACACACAAGCTCAGTGTGATGCAGCTCAGTGGGGGTTGTATGTAGCCTGTGCCAAAACATCAAGCCACTGCCATTTACTTGCTCTATTGACTGTTACACAACAGACCGTAAGTGTGGACCATGGGAGCAGCTCCTGGTCTGCCTATGTGATAATAAACAGAATCTGCTCCATTTCACTCTCTTCAAATTGGTCTCCTGGCTCCCACATCTTCAAGCAGCCATAGGAGCTGGACATCTGCATATATCTACATTTCCTCGAAACTGGCAGTGCTTATGGTGTTATAGGGATTACAAATATAATAGTTGACCTCCTTTAGCTGCAAGCCAACATGTCAGTAAAGACCGCTGTATGTGCTCCTTTATATTTTCTATGCACTTTGCATTTTTTCTCCAGAAGTGTGAACCATTGTATTCATGGTTACCAGCGTGGTCAGTAACCACCATGCATCTGTGCCATTTAATCTTGTCTTATTACTGTAACTGTCTGAAAGGTCCGCACCGCCACCAACAAGGAAGGAAGTCGACACAGAAAAATTGAAATTGCTGTGACTCTTTTTATATCTATACATGTACACTCACATAATCACGTACAGTTTATCCTCCTGCTCCCGTTTTCCTCTCATAAAATAGAATAACTTCTTCCACAGTGTCGGTGACATGAATTTCTAGACTCTACAAGTGGCCAAAGAGGGCATCATCTCTTGTCTGTTACGGGTGTGTGGAAGAATAATTCAGGCAAATGGAAAAGTAAACAGCCGTGGGTAGTGAGAGTATTAGAGGAGATTATACAGGTGGCAGGCTGCGGGGCTGCCCCGGCCCCATTAGTATCAATACCACCCTAGCTTTAGAGCAGAGGCAGCATAGTGCTCTTAAGCCTTGCTTCTGGGGCCCCTCACTCCACTCCAGATGTGTGGCTCTGCTAAGCTTGCATCAAGCAAGGGGTGATAGAGGCTTAGCATCCCACTTTCAAAGCTGGAAATTGAGGGTTGTGTGGGAGGCAGCAGGATCATAAATTAAATTTGAGCGTTAATCTCTTATTTTATCATGGGCGCCGACTGGTAAATTCACATTTAAATTTAAGAATTTGATTTTTAATAACCTTGTGCCCTCTAATAAATCCCAAATGTCCCAGGAACATTTGCTATGAGATTTGATTATCCCTTCTGTTCTTTTTATGTGACTCATAAAGAGAGTTGCTGTAGCTGAGAACAGCATGCTATTGATTTTTTCTGTCAAAACAATGTTTATGCGTGCCAAGGAGGTTATGTGATCACTCCTGTGTGTCTTTCTGTATGCCCCTCTGTCTGTCTGTCTGTCTGTCTGTCTGTCTG
>JAPQRN010000017.1:8550623-8575883 GCA_037367275.1 Coranthus polyacanthus | reverse complement strand
TCTGTCTGTCTGTCTGTCTGTCTGTCTGTCTGGCAGCAGGATTACTCAAAAACTACTGCACCAGATTTTAAGAAACTTGGTGGACGGGTGGGGAAGGACGAAGGACGAACACCGTACATTTTTGAAGCAAATCCATAAAAAATGGAATCGTTTTTCCACTTCCTTCAACATTGGAGAGCCCGAGGCTAATTTAGAATAGTAACAGTGGATTAAATAAATATATAAACTAGTGCACCTGAGAGAGCGCAGGTCTCCACCGAGGCCACTAGTCCACTCTTCTTCACTATGTTTTCCTGCTTCAGTTAACGCCACTCTAACTGATTGTTACCATAGTAACATAGTTATAATTTGTTAATTGGTGCCATTTTTTTTATTAACTGTTACTAACTACGAAGTTCGCCTCGGGTTCTCCAGTGTCACAGTAAGTGAAAAAACACTTCCAACCTTTGCTCCAAAATTTAAGGAGTTCGTCTGTGGCCCATGCAGTAGCTTTTTGCGTAATTCTGCTCCCAGACAGAGAGGCGGACAAACGGGAGTGATCACATGACCGCAGAGGTGATGTTCAGATCAAACACGAAGCCAACTTTCGCCTGGCATTACCGGCACAAATGTAGCTCCTGGGGTATTCGAAGTATTTCATAAGACACGAATATTCGCCCTGAACACCCAGTGGGAGCTATCGCTATGCTAGCTATCACTAGTGCTAACTCGGTTCATATAAAGTACAACCATTAGTTGGAATCAAGTAATTCTCCAGTCATCTCCTTTTTTTATCCAGTTGAATTATTGAGCTCCAGGTGGACAAAAACGGTGACAATAATCCAGAATGCCAAGAGGTGGCAGGTTGTAGTAGCAAACTTCATGGACATTAGCTAAAATCATACAGTTACACAGAATCGCTCTGGATTTTGTCCCATTATGTTTAGTTGAAAGCAGGTTGATGATCCCTGTGTTGCCCAAACACACAGTAGATGACCACACAAAGAGATGCTCTGCATGCTATCAAAAAGAAAATGAGATGGGTGAACGACATCTAAACTGATCCACTGTCAAAGTCGCCCCTCCCCACAAAGCTTTAATCCTCTATTTTTGATTTCATGTAGTAGAGAATTTCAGTTCAGATTGTCTTTCACAAAGCGGCTATTTTATATTAAACGCAATTTTTGTTTTTCCTGGAGTTGAAACATTTTCAACAAGTCGAGCATTTGCGTCTATTCATACTGGCCGATGCAAATTTGCACGTTTTCATGTCTTTCCACTGATTTTATATGTAAGCGCACCTTTGCGTTTGGTCTGAACGCTGCATAATAATTACACTGACCAGTAGCTAAAATAGAGCTAAAAAATGTGTTACCATGGTAACAGTCAGTTACACTAACCAGTGCCACCAACTCACAAAAAGGAGGAAAACATAGGTCATATCTGTGGTTTGTTGTGTCCAAGACACTCAACTTCTGTTTATAGTTATTTCTAATACCACTCTCATTGCATATGCGGGTCCTGTGTTATTCATAAGACAAGAAAGATAAGAGAAAGGTCTTTTTCAAGATTTATGTGTGTATAGATTGATTGCCAATTAGACAGGCAGGTTGCACTCTTTTGGTTTAGGTTTAGGGACAGGTATTGATGCCCGAGGCCCTCTTGCTGTGCCTTTGTCTGGGATTTTTTGATAGTGTGCATTTGTGTTACCATGGGGGCATAGAAATGAACCTTTCTCTTATTTGCACTCCTCTGTTCTCTCAGAGGGAGCTGCTTTTTGAATGCTAAGCAGTGTTGCTATGTCTTCAAAAGGCGACAGTGGATTGATCCCCTTGAGCAACAGAAGACTTTTCCATCAAATCTGGGATCAATTTACCTTTGTACCCCACCCTGCTTCAACTATCTGAAAGTGAAAATATGCACCTAATATCAGATCAGGACCCAGGCTTACACAGCAATGTTCACTTTGTTGTGGTGTAAGAAGCCAGTTACCTTCTGTTAAAAAAAAAAAAAATATGAAGGCACAGATTCCTAAAGAAAAAGGAAAAAAAAAAGGGCTGATATTCAAACAGCTCTTGAATTTATCATTCAGCTCATTGCTGAGAGGTTGATGTTGTAGGTAGTGGGTCAGGGGCAAATAGGTCTCATGGCTCGTAGCTTGTATGACAGGAATGCTAAACCTTGAGCTTCTGCATTTAGACCGTCCTTGTTTGGCTGTTGCACAATCTGCAGTGCATTGTGCCATCCCTTTGCAATTGTCTCTTCGTGTGGACTTTTTACACGTGGGATTGTGTCGGTGTATCGGTGCGGTAGAGCTGTCTTCACACTGAAATTACACAAGAACATAGCATTCCAGTACGTTCTAACGTTCAACTGTGGTCGTTACCTGTACTTCTGCAGATTAAAGGGGAAAAGAGGGAACTATTATCACATGTATTAGTCTAATTTTTTTTTTTCCTGTTGTACCTTAAAAATGCCCTGATTCATTAAACTTCTCTGCTTGCATTTAGCACATTACAGCTAGTCTGTGAGAAGGAAGAAGGACAGGTGATAGATTTAAACATCTATGGACAACAGCAATTACCATACGTTTGGACAAGTCAAGAACCACAGAATACACCAATTGTCTCTTCTTATTGCATCGTATCATATCATCTTTCATTATCAATTTGTGTCATCTCATCTCTTACTATCCTATCATATCCTAGTATCTTATCATATTATATCAGGGATGTTTCTGCAGTTGTTTGACTGTATCCTATCGTCTCTTGTATTGTAGGGTAACAGTATGTTTGTTTGACTGTCGCACAGCATATTTTATCATAGTGCATCGTGTCTTGCCTCTTATCGTGTTTGTCGTATCAATACGTTTTCGATTGCGCAAACCTTCCACGAGGTCGTGCCTGACTATCCTGCTGGAAAGGCAAAAAATGAACCCAGTAAATGGAGCGAGCTGCAGATTCCGATTTTTTTTTTTTTTTCCGAACTGGGATAAAGGGAGGCTCTGCGGAATGGATGAGGACGGGGTGCACCTACTTTTCTTTCATGCATTCCCTCATTTCTTTTGGTTGTTTGGTTTACTCAAGAGGAGTCATTGTGATGGCCTGTATTGCAGCTCAGATTGCAACAATAGAATTCTTTACTATTCAAGTGCTCCTCTTCTCATTTGACAGTCTCCGCAGCTTTGTATGTATGTCTCCTCTTCCTCCTCTGTGACATTTGGAGGATGCTATTCACAGCGACTTTGCATCCCTAGTTCAGACACTGGAATCTGATAGTTCTTTGAAGTTCAGACTTTGCAGTGATACAGAAATATTTTAAGACTCATTTGACAGCCAGAGTAATTACTGTTTTCGCTCCTTTTTGTGCGTATCTCAAGCCATTTCTTCCTCTGTGTTGTTTGGAAGGTGACAATGCCTTGGTGGATATGCAGCACAAATAAATCATACTTTCTTAGTGTAAACAAAGGATAGATAGATATAGTCATGAGACAAAAAAACAAAGTGGATGAAAGAAAACCGTACCCTGTTTTTATGTTTGAAATTCCTGAGAGCACTTCATGGCACGCATCCCAGAGTTTGTTTTGTTCAACAGGTAAAAGACAAGACGAGATGAGATGTTCAGTGTTTTCTGTGGGGAAATCATGTTATAAATACAGGGAACAGATGTATTACGGTCCATTAAGGATCATCTTCTAAATTTGCCTTGTCTTTATTAAAGGCTGAAAACGACTTTTGAAAGGCGCAACGAAGTTTACCATACATTGATTTTAAAAGTATACTAACTTAGAGGCGAAACAGAAAGATTGCTTTTACTGCATTAACAACACAACCATATGTACAATGTAATTAAGTCTAATTTGCAATGATTGCTTTAGGTTTCTTTGTGTCTGTGTGTGTTTTCCATCAATACTAAATTATTTCTTGCCCTCAAAGTATGTTACACGTATAGATCTGCATTGTGTTTACTATTTTTCTTCCTTAAAGTCATTTTTATTGGGATGGAGTGCTACTGTAACTTGGTGTCTTGGGGCTCTGAAGTTGGTGTCATCATCTTGTTTTCTTCACCTTCCGCCTCTAGACGAGGAGAGAGCAGCGGTGAGAAGAGTTGATTAAAAAGCCATAAAGCTACAGACACAGAGATAGACAAAGAGAGACGGGGACAGATTATTTAAAGCAAAGAAAGAGAGACACAGAAAGATGTATGATTGCACTGGGATCATATTCTTGTGGCCAGACATCCTCTTGAGTATTGCTTTTGATGGCTGACTTCATTGACTGTGAGTTTACTAGTAGAGACACTCTCGGCTGATAATGAGTAATGCAGTCAATATTCTCCTGACAGATAAAGACGATTTGGATTGGACACACAGCTCTGCTATGGTTGCTTGCGTCAAATGAAGGACCTGGCCCAGGGGATCAGTTGGTCATCTGTTGCATGGCGCCCAGAGATTGTTTCCAATGCTAATAAATCAAGACAGATTGAAGTTCCAATGCCCAGGGGAAAAGACATTTAATTTACAGTTAATGAAAACAAAGCAATTCTTCAGTGTTTTCTCCTCTTCGCTTGGAGAAAGAGACTGTATTTGTACTAAAATAAGTATTTGATTTTCAGTGCAAAGAAGAGGTATATAGTCAAATGTGTTGTGGCGCAAATTCAATGCATATGCGTACACATGATAGTTTAGCACATACTGAACATACTGAACACATACTAAATGATGTTCATGTGGTTTATTTTGAGCCTGAAGTATCAGGTGGTATTGTGTACTAAAAGCCATAATCAGTAACGGTATAGTCAGAGAAACTTGAAAATTATTGGGTTTCGTATTTCGTATTTATTTCATGATTAAACCAAGGCAAAATCTCCTTTCACCTCGTTCATCCTTTGAACCGCGTGTTATCATACTGCATTGCACAAAATATCATCTCATCTCACTATTTATTTTAGTACATGCACCTACAATCTGTGCAACATTTGGGTGGCGATCACAATTTCCTTGATAATTGGCAATAACAAACCCATATTTCTCATCAGTCGAACCATATGCTCACAAACAAGAACAAGTCCTAAACGATTACAGAAAAACAACATCTGATTCGTGAGTGCAGTGCAAGTGTGCAGGTTCTAAAAGGAGATAAATAGTTGAATCCAACACGGAGAACAGTGGCAGTTTTGATATAAGCTACTATGGGAAAGTATGTTGCTACTGCATGTTTCTGCAAACCACATATACGTGTAATCTCAAGGTAATTTGCCATTGAAGGATCCGCTACTGTTTTGCCTTTCCTCAATAGGCAAGGAAGTGGTTGGGGTGGATGGTGGATGTAAGAAATTGAGGATTGGAGTTTGCATCCCAGTTTCTGTAGGTAATAAGAGCGCCTTGGTTAGGTTTGGGAAAGGTTCGTGGTTTGACTTAAATATTACTAAATTGTGAGACTTTTTTTTTTAATCACATATTTGCTGACTTTTTCTGTTTTAACCCAAGCCCTGGTATCTTTGTCTAATTCTAACTAACTGTTAGGGCCTAAACCTAACTGCTGAAAAGCACCATGAGTGGATAAAACACTATGACAATGATATGCACACATCTAGAAATGTTGATATGGTTCAAAAATGTTCATCCGTGATTTGCATTTTACCACATTTCATTCTAGTGCCTGGTGTGTAGGACACAGATGAAGATGCAAATGCAGCAAACTAATAGCAGCCCAAGCGTTTTTATCATCTGCACACAGCACAGTTTCTTTCTGTTACTCTCCCTCTTTGCATCCTCTTTAAATATCCCATGAATTCACATAACTTTGATCTCTGTATAAATTAATGCTTAATGTGCTCAGCAAGTGTTCTGACCAAGAGTCTTTTATCATCTAATCACAACTCAAAAGAGTTGTGAGCCCACACCTTGCCAGCACCCCAGACCTGCATGGAGTAACTTCTCCATCCCAAAGCATATTATAAATACATCAGACCTGTACTACACGAAAAAAAAGTTAAAGTCTTTTTCCTCCTTAGTGATTTGAAGAAACACTATGGTCCAAATCTCCAGATACAATCAAAGAGTTCTGCATTTAGAGCAGGCAGATGAACAAATACACTCAGACAGACTGCTCTGTCTTTGTGTGAAATATTACAAACCTGATTGAAAGTGACACAGCTATAATTCAGTGTGGTGAAAGGGAACAGCCTTTGGTCCTTTGCGCTCACAGACCATATGGGTACTATATGAGGTACTATATGAATACTATAGGAGGAAAAGCTTGTTTTTTTCCCCCACATTTTTCATCAGTATATATTTATGTTTAGTAGAATTGCAAAATTATGTCATCCATAATTTTACAGCCTGCTGATAGTGGTAATGGTGAAAGCGAACAAGCACTGACACACAGCGTATATTCTGGACAAACAGAGGCACGAGATGATCGACAAGGCTCAGTGCTTTAATAAAAGTGCCTGAGAAGGATTGTAATAGTCTAGACATGCTGTGAAAGAGTATGTGCAATCACCCTTATATATATTCACTCTTTCAGTCTTTCTTGGTCCTGTGCGATTAATGTTTTCGTGCACTACCTTGTATCTCTTTAATATGTGCTGTTGTGCAGAAAACAGGCGAGTTATAAGCGGTTTATTAACCTTAAAGGTCACTTTTATTTGAATTGATTGATCCGTCTATTAATAAATAAAGATTTTAGATTAAATGAGAAGATCATAATTAAATAGGACTAAATTACATGCCTAAAAATCCGCATGAAAAATAGATTCTCATTTAACTGTTTTAAGGGTAATGCATGAAATGACCTTTTTGATGGGTAGTAAACAAGTCTTGGAGCAAATATCAGTTTACTTTCTCTAAAATACTTTGATTTAGTGATCTTCTCATTTCTTTGGATCAAGAGTTATGTTTAGGTTATATATAAGGCTTCTGCGCCCTGTTTATTTCAGTAATAATAAGAAAAAAACTCAGTTTGTGTGCAAACTGTGCAGAAAACCTCCACACACTAACCAGTTTAGGATGTTAAGCTCTCACAAGGGCAGTTCTACAGGATTATTAGCTTGTAGGTGAAATATTTCCCCAAGCGCACATCTAAGATCTTCTTAGATCTGTAAATTTCTTTAATTATACAACCCTGAATTAGTCTGACTGTAGCAATAGACGTTGTCTGACTAAAACAGCAGCAATAATTCAACCTAATAAACTCACCGAAGGGCTTAAATTGACACAAGGGACGGTTTGACTCAAGTTGGGTTTACAAAGTCTTTTGTTTAATCTTAAAACTTAGCTGCCCAATTTTTGCAAATGAAGTACAGCAATTTATGAAAAAACGATACGTTGTCTGACCTTTTAATTTTCCTGCTTCCTCATAAAACATTTGTCCTGGACAGAACTCAATTTTTGCTCTGTATGCTATTAAAGATCTGAATGCTTTTTAAAGGTTTAAGCATAAAGAGTAGACTTGGCAAAGCTGGGTTATTTAAGATAAATCAGGCACTGTTGTCAAAAAACAGTGTGTCTGTTAAAGCCTTTATCTGGTCACAACTAATGTTAATGGCTGAAAGGTACGGTTTATTTTTCTGGGTCGTTTCAGTATATCCTCATTCCTTTAAGAGGACATGAGTAAAGTATTATTAACAAGCACGAAGTTGTACAAACTTTATTAATCAAATCTGCTGTCACAAATGTAAAAGCTCCACTTGAAAGTGTTTGCTGGGAGTTCCTAATTCAGAGAGCCAGTTATTACCCAAACTCTAATTTCCTGTCCCTACTTCATAGTTATCCCCCTCTATGTCGCTCTTCTTTTCTTGGGCTGAAACAAAATCTAGCAATTAGCTCTTATCTTCTCATACTGCAGACAATAGCTCACGCTGAAAATTAGTTCATGGTTCATGGTCGCGGTGCTTTTAATCACAACCCCGGACATTAGCCATTAGGAGAGCCAACAGCTGTGCTTACACCCACAAGCTCACAATAGAGCCCACATGGTCATTATAGGAGGTTCATTTGGCGAGGTTGAGGTTACTAATAAGGCTCTCTTATTAACATGGGATATCAAAAGAGGGCATTAGCAGGGGATATGGAAGATAGTTTTCCCATCATTCTGACAAGCAGGGTTATCTGGCCTTTAGTCCTCACCTAGGGGGATACAGTAACACTAAGCCCTGTAGGAGGCTTAGAGCAAGTGCATGTGTATGGGATGGGCATACTTGTTTGCATTAACATTGAAATCTAGGGCTCAGATAAGAGTGAAAGCTTCTATAAAATCAAGAGATTCGGTTAAAGGAGCTAGTTGTAATTTTTGTACTTTAAAATATTAAAAAATGACCTAAAATTAGCAGCGGAGCGTTTAGAAATGACTGTCAGTGTTTTGTATTGCGGAGATACGTGCTAAATTTTCAGCCAAGCCCATCCAGTCTCTGCCGTAATACCACTTTGTGCCACTAGAGTGAGTAGTGAGCCATTGTAGCTATGACTCTGTGGTCTGCCCCAGAGCCTCAGTCTGCTTCATGTAGAGGTAGTGATCTGTAAACACAACAGGAAACAGGAAACACAACAATGGCTGAAGCTTTCTTTAAGCCATTATCAGCACCACCACCTGCTCCTGTGCGAAAATAGTATTCAGAGTCAAAGAAAAGAAGTGATAAAAATAGAGCAATTATGAGAGTCAGCGTCAGCATTGCTCTCCCCCACTGGAGTCAGATATATATACATGCAACATGTCTACACTGTAGCAATGCTTATGAAGGTATAAAGTTACTATGTTAGGTTATTATGTTTGCTAAGTTCACCGTTTTTGATACGCAGTTCACACCATTTAACAAACTGGGGGAGTTCTGTTCATTCAGAATGGATCTTAGTGCAGGAGTAGTGCAGCTACTGACAACACAAACCATACAGACATACAAATCATTCCAAATTGAGGAGATTTGTGGTTTTAACAGTGGCTGTTTGCTTCCTAAAAACTGAGCAAAGTGAGCTATAATGTAAACTATAGGCTGACGCAGCACGTGAAGACTATGAGACCATATCCAGGTAATATGTGTTATTTTCACTGGCTGACTGAGTTGAGTTATTGTTTGAAAGAGAAAACTTGATGATTCCATAACACAGATGTAAGTAAACAACAATAAGCCTCACACTTCTTTCAGTCAGTGACAGGCCTAGCATTAATTCCATGGTGGCGGTGGGTGCTTCCTGGTACACTACTGCCCCCTGCTGTTGATAGATGACATCCTAAAGTTCAGATGAGGTTTCAGTGAGAACACATAAAGAAAACTACAGTACATCAACTGCATCAACACTTGAAACGACTGCCGATTTTTTGTTTAGTTTTTCCTACGTTTTGTTTACATCACACGTAATTACCTCCCTCTTGGCAAAGTTTTTCTATAGTAATAATCCAGATGGATGCGCAGATCGACAGATGGGTGATAGATGTTTTTTTTTTTTTTCTTACCTTCTTATCATTAGATCCAAGTCGTACTCGACAGACTGGCCGTTCTGCTCCCTGGCTCGCAGTTTGGATGCTGTCTACAGAGATCAAGCCTCTAGATTTCACCAGTGTGTGTCAAATCCAAATTGAACAGGTGGCAGAACTGTACAAGAGCACTAAACAAACATACACAAAGGATTATGTGGTTCTAAACAGAGATTATAATTCAAGGTTCTTATTTACCTGACCTTTAGGCCTGATTATCATCTATCGACATGTGATCTGGTGCAGTGGCAGTAACTGGGATCAGAGTTGCAATAACTGCTCTTTTTAATACGCTCCCAGACAATCAGACAATCCCCCCAACCCACCCACACTCAAACACACACACACACACACCCCACACTCAAACACACCCACACCCACAAACACACACACCATTCATCAGCAAAAAGCATCACACTGAATCATTAATTCGGTGTGAACAAAGAGTGAAAATTGGCACAAGAAAAACAAGTTGGGGGTTGTCAGTCATTGATTTACTTGTCAGTGCGGGTCTCTGATCAGTACTTGTACTTTATGTGTGTGAGAGTGTGCGTCTGTTTACTTGCTGTAAGAGATGAAATAGGAGGTGCCGGATGCAACAACAACAAAGCCTACAGTAAATCACTTTAAATAAATGTGAGAGGAAATTGATTCAAGCAGTATGAGGCAGCTGTAAGTAAATAATAAGTTTTTACTGAATTGACTAATGCTTTCCTCCTCAGGTTCACACTAACAAATTCTTTCTGCATGCCTTCAAGGTCTGAACCTTCTCACGGGCACAACATTATGAATAATTAAGTGTTCAAATTGCACATTACTCTTGAAAAGCAAAAAACATCTTGAGTCCTCTGTTGCCGTGAACAATTTAGGACCACACTTCACAAGCAGACGTACGCCTTGAAAAAAAAAAAAAAGAAGCACATCCACATTAGCATTACTTTAAGTAAAATACAGTCCCATTGTCCCGCTGTGAGTGCCCTGCTTTGAACTCAGCTAAATGTCTTTGTTTATTGTACCATAAAATAAATATGCATCTGCTTATGCTTACAAAACCTTAAATGCACTGTGTTCTGTTTTCGCCACCTGATGTGACACGATGCTGAATCCCAGTAAGCTGTGCCAGCTGGGAACGACAAAATACAGATTTTATTTATCATGCAATGAATTAAACAGTGAATCAATTAAATGAATTCAATTCAAAGTTGTTGTTCTTCACTAAAAGGTAAAACCGATATAAAACTGGAATCAAAGCTTATTTGAGTGAGTTACAACGTGCACAACTTCTGATTTTACACTTGAATCTTTGCATTTTATTATTGGGCTTTAAACAAAAATGTATATTTTCTGAAAACAAAGGAATCAAGATATTATAAGGGAGTTCTTACTGGATCTAAATAATGTTTGTTCTCCAACTCTTTTACATCCCAGATATGTATTCTAATTTGATTTGTCATTCCTGGATTGATTTTTTCATTGGGTTTTAAAACTCATGCAAGAAGCCCTGGTGTTTGATGGACTGGTTCACATCCTTTGCATTATGCTTGTGTCTAGTAGACACATGTAGCTGTCAGTGAAATGCCTAAATTCAAAGATGTGATTTAAATTTAGTGTAACTGCATTTGCAAGTAATAACCATAGAAAACAGAAAAGGGAACAGATGAGTATTGTGGTAAAATGTGTCATGAAATAAGGGTTAAGAGGGGTTTACAGGCTGTAGTGTTGGGTTATGTTTATTAATGGAGTTATCACAAGAGAAAGCTGCACTACATATCTTAACAGTGTAGTTACAAATTGGATTTTGTGCCCAAAATGTGTGCATGAACTAAGAATTGTGATAAAGGCAACCAAAACCAATCTGGAATCTGTTTTTTTTTTAAGTAAACCACTGCCACCTAGTGGACAAACTGTATACCTGAAGTATTAACAAATAACCACATCTTGGACACGTTGTACTAAAATTATTGTTATGAAATACCTTAATTCAGTCTATTTTTTCCAATGACTGAATAAAAATAGTATTTCAGTTTGAAATGAGAGGCTGTGAGCTCTCTCGGGAATTTCACTCAGAAATAGTTCCTTTTAGTTTCTTATAGCTCATTCCTCACTTTACTAACAATAAGGCCAATTTCAGAGTTCTTCTGAGTTCATATCACTGCTCTATCAGAGGGTAATTGTCAGCAAACCACATGCTTAAAGAGTCCCACTGGTCTGTTTTGTTTACTGAGAGAATTTGGCATCCTTGAGATGCCTCCCTGCTTTATCGCTCTGTCTTTCTGAACCAACTGCAGTATGCTAATCCTTGAAGACTTCAGCTCCCACCTGCCAACCCTCATTATTTTCATGCTATTTTTGAGATAAACAATGCAGAGTAGCTCGGTGCCAGTGAGATTTCTTTCCATCATGCAGTAATGAAGATGGAGATGGCAAACAAGCCCACAGGCAAAGAAACAACCTAAGACTACATCAAATATTTTCTTATGCCAAGGTCAGTTACCTTGAATAATCTCACACACTGATCACATCATTACTTAAAGTAAAGCAAACTTCGTCTACATTTACATTCATGTTGGTTGCTTTTCATATTCTCGCCGACATGGATCAGATTGCAGAACTTGCTGTTATAGCTTTTTAATGAACAAATATGTCTCCACGTCAAGTTTTAGATGCAAACTTCAGAAGAATGTTCATCTCACTGGATGGGCTACATTTGGAGGTTAATCAAATAAATTCTTCTCTTAAAATGTGAATTCATCCAGTGATAAAAGTGTCAAATCTAGAGGTGGTTTGCTGAAGAATGGGAGGAGAGAAGTCTGATATTGGAATTAAGAGGAGGAAAATGACTACTTCAAAAACCTGAACCTTACTGCAGGTAAAAACAAACTGAAGCAAAATACTTTGAAATAGTACTGATTTGTTAGTGACTTTGGCCAATGTCAGGACCAAGTTTAAGAATGGTAGCCCAGGTTATTCACAATCTCTGAGGTGATCTCGTGTTGCAGAAACATGGAGCAGCTAAAGAAAGAGACTGCTTTAAAGAAAACACTGATGGATTGAGAGATCAAAATGGTTTCAGTCCTTGTTTTCATGACAACTGTGTGTCTAAATCACATGTTCCCCTTTCTTGTCTCTGCACCTCCTGCCCTCCCCCAAACACTTGAATGTTCTTGGCCTTATCTTAAGCACCTCTATCCGCATGCATACAATTAACCCCTCCCCCCCCTTCTCTGTACTCCATCCTCCCACTCTTGACCATTACCCAAATTAACATAAGCACAATAGCTACACAGAGCAAAGGCAGTAGGCAAAAACCACAAACTAGTCTCAGATCCCATTACTGTTCTTCAACAGTGGCTTGGTTTGACCTACTTGTTTGCACATTTATGTGTGGTTATCCAAAGGTTTGTTTTTACAACTTTGTTGTTGGTATCATGATTTAACATAGCTTGCAGTAAAATGTGTTCTGGGTCATAATAACTGCAGACCTCGGTCACTAATGTGAACATTTTCATGTGTTAAACTGACTAATTTATCCTCCCAGAGAATCAAATCAAAGGTGCAACTGATGGGGCGTAAGATTAGAGGTACTTAGAAATGGGTTATTGGTATCACTTGAACCAGAACAATGGCTCATTGACTTGTAAAAGACCAACTGATCCAGGAAAATTACAGACATTTCACACTTGTCTAGCTTATGGTAACGAGAGCTTTTAGATATTGTGGAGCATAAAACAAATGGTGGTTTTAGTGATTTGTCAGGGAGGGCTTGAGTAGACACATCTGAATAGTTCTAAAATGATGAAGTGCCACTTCAGGCTACAGCAAGAAAAAAAAATACTGCTAAAAATCTATGAAATGAGGACTGACCATGCAAAAATTAAGGAAAGGGTTTGCGTTGGTCAATAGTTTATTGATAGACAGCTCAACAGTACATATTGCCTCACCTATTGACCAAACATAATGCATGTTGTAACAACTTCAGACACATGAATACAAAAAATAAATACCAAACTGAAATCTATTATCACAGTGGAAGTTCTGCTAACATTTTTTTTTATGCAAGTAAAATAGAGACACTGGAAAGACCGTTTGACTTTAAAAAAAAAAAAAAAAAAAAAAAAATAAAAATAAAAAAAAAGATAGCTTAAAAAATACAAATCTTCCTAAATATATCAAGGAAGTAGGTAGTTCTAAAATGAAGGAGCAAAAAAATACCTCTCCATTTACATTCAGTTCTCAAGTAAAGAAAATACGCAGATTCACTGAAAAATGTCACAAAAAAAGGATCTTAACCAGAGAGTGCAAAACGGTTAAGGCAATACATTCGGCAGTGTGACAAAGCTATTTAGTGCAAACACGATGACACAGCTTAAAGCTGATTGGCAGAAAAATGGCCATTTTAGAAATGCATTATTAAAATGCCAAAATTTCTGGTGCACCAATCGATTATGTGTACATTCAATAATAAAAAGAGTAAATATTAAAAGCACTGAAACCCTGTTTAAAGAGGATCCCTGAACAAACAAGAGTAAACAAAAACTGGCTATTCTTTACATTCAAGGAAAAAAAAAAAGAATCTAAAATTAAAACATCAAGCAAATAAGAATCTCCCAAACCAATATTATCAACAAAAAGCAATACATTCACATGTTAACAGTCATAGTACAATGAAAACCGAAAAAAAGGACTTCCAAGTACAATGCTTAGCAGGGATTAAAGACTGAAGGAGATATGGCTTCAAACAAACTACCACTAAACAGTTTTGAACTGCCTTTTGCCTGGAGGGCAGCATGCAGGGTTAAAAACAAACCCATGAGTTTCTTTTCACACATGTGCAAATGTCCAGGAGGGAGCAATGAGCTGCGGTGGAGGAGACAAAGCATTTGGATGCAGTTATACAGAAGGTGGCTAAGCCGAAATGTGTGGGCAGTGTGGATGTAGTGGCAGAGATGAATAAAAAGTTTTTGGCATGAAGGAGTTCTTACTGCAGGTCTTTCATTCTGCTCTGGTTCCCCCCCCCCATTCTTAAGGGGTGAAAGCCTTGAGCGTTTATCCATGAACCAGAGACACTCCATGATGCAAAGCTCGCTTCCACATGTAGTACGTGGAGCGTGGAGTAAAGGGGAAATAAGACCTGAATTCTTTGAATGTTGGGAAGGATTTCTCCTCAAAGCGTTGCTGCAGGAATAGCTTGGCCTTGGCCTTGAAGTTGGCCAGAGCCACAACATCCATTGCAAACATCTGCTCATCTACTGGCATCTTGCTGTGAAGGGTGTCCTTTGAACGTGGAGGACCAAATGAAGGCATGGTGGAACTTCCTAGATATTTAGGGCTCTCCACAAATGGAAGCACATTCTGACTCTCCATCCCCTCCGTTATCCTGGTTTCTGTGGTGATGCTATCCAGACTGTCAGGCACATTTATCTCTGCACTCTGGACCTTCTTCTTCTTGTTCTTGCGGTTCTGGCTGCTCCGCCAGAGCCAGTAGAAACAAGGGCTCATGGATGGGAATTTCAGCTTGAACTTTGTCAGAGACCACTTGGACTTCTTGACGTGAAGCTTTGCAGCATCTCTGAGTTGTTTTTTACTTATATACGCCAGCCTGAAACTTTTGTGTTTTCGCCTACAAATCCTCATTCTGGACTGGTTGGCGTTTGTCAGACTGGAAGGGACTGGTGACAGACTTTTTGGACTTTCACTCTTGTCAGCATCTGAGCTGTCTTCGCTGCTGCCTACACTGGGTTTGTAACCTCTGTTGAAGAGCATGGCTTCCCTCCTCCAGTTGTAGTAGGTCGATCTGGAGATCCCCGGGAAATTGCGTTTGAAGATCCTGAATGGGAGGGAGGCGTTCATGGCAATACAATTCTGCAGACAGCGCTTAGCTTCTTGCATGTGAGCTATATTCTGAGCACGCTCTAGATCTAGCTTGCCGAGGCTGAGGCCAAACATACTGGCCACGCTTTCATGGTGGTCTGGTTCATCCTCCTTTGGGTCAGGGGAGGACCAGGCCTCCTGCTCTGTGCTCTCTCCGGGGCTGATCTCTCCAGTTGATGACGAAGCAGAGTAGTTTCCTCCAGATTTTAACAGCTCATGCTTCCAGTTGTAGTAAGAGGACCTCGATATCTCTGGGAAAAACTCTTTGAATTGGTGCAAAGGGATGAGCTTTCCCTCCATGTAGCAGGATTGCAGGAAATACTTTGCTTCATATCTGGCTGCAGACTTTTTGCAGTGCTCCTGCGTCTGCCTCTTCCAGCGGTAGAAGGTCCTCTTGGTGATGTTGTACTTGTCCTTCACACTTTGGTAAGAGAGTTGAGAGTCATCGTTCATCAGCTCCTCAGTCTTGATCGCACTCTGATCACTCTTAGGGCTACCAAACGTGAGGTCGCTAGTCTGGACAATTGCAACAAAATTATTAGGCCTGAACATTGACTCAGATTGTAACTCACCAGACCACATGATGTGGAGTGTTGGAGGCTCAGAGTCCTTGGGCCAGGTCCTTGGACGTATGATTCGGTTGAAATATGGTCGAATCTTGAGGTTGAACATGGGGTAGATGGAGTAGATGTTAAACTGTAGGACAGAAGACAGGGCATACACATGCCACATGTTGGCATAGGAGCCAGGGAAGCAGGAAGCTTTGACATCTGCATCAAATATGGCCTCCAAGACAGTCACAGGCAGGTTGAGCATGTCCTCAGACTCCTCAGCGCAGAGACTGAAGCGTACAGCCTGGAGCATCATTTTAGAATCGATCATCCCAGACAGGTAGTATCTCTTCCACAGCACCATTTCCACCACGGTACGAACCTGTATGAACGATCATCATCAATTTAATATTGTTAATCATTAAATAAAAAAGCTTATATGTTTCAAAGAAGCATGTGACTAGCATATTTTGTAGGTAAATGGACTGCATTTGTGTAACGCTTTTCTAGTTTACTGCCACTCAAGCCACAACAGAGAAGAAGCCACAATTAGGTACGACAAATAATTAGGATTTAATGCACACAACTGTATTTAAATTCACCATAGATAGAATGTAGGACTATAAACCATAACTGCTCACCTGTAGCTCCAAGCTTAGCCCGGTGTTGCCCACTAAAAGCATGCTGACTGCATCAAACAACAGGTTGCCTTCTCCTTTACAGCTGAGAGGGAGGAGGCCATGGGGAGCATCGGCTGGGTACAGGCTGTGAGCTATGCGATCGACGCCTGTCCACTCAGGAAAATCATGGCACGGGGTCCTGGGCAGCTGGAAGGGAGCAAGGACCTGGTCCACCTCCTGGGCAACTCTGGTCAGAGTGGTCAGACCAGAGCTCTCTGTGGCCTCTTGGAGTTCCCCAAGTACAGAAAGCACAACCTCGTTCCTCTGAATCATACTGGAGACCTGATGTGAGCTGGAGGGGAGGAAGACAAAAAGTGGTGGCGAGAATCAGACAAACGGGAGAAGAAAGCTCTAGAAACCGAAAATCTGTATGAAAAGGGTGTTTCTGGGAAGCCTAAAATTACCAGAGGGTAGACCTGAGAGATATTTGTTTGTGCCTTTGTTAACGCCAGATTATTAGGTATTTTAGATATCAGTAGTCCATCCAAACACAGCTGCACCCTTATAAACACACGAAATGAATACAAGAGGCCCTGCACAATCAAAAACTGGCGTGACTTAAGCCTTTTTCTTTACTCCTCGTCTCATAGACGCAAAAGAAACGCAGCATGACGGCTGTGCGTTAAGTTAAACCAAACAGTTATATTTCAGTAAACCAACTTGGAATTTGGCGTCGCTAAGCTCCTGCAATGACAGATAATAGTTTGGATGTTAATTAATTTGGGATATTAATTTAAATATATAAACATTCAAGACCAATTCAGGCGCTCTGAAAACAAGGCCTTCGTCCGAGAAAGTGGTTCGCCGCAATTGTTTTGTGTTGGTTTCGAAAATAACGATAAAACTGCCTATTTTTAATCCAATAACACTACAATTGGAACTTGTGTATTTGCATAAAGATGGCGCACGCGTCCTTGTTCATTCCAATACAAATCAACTGTTGAAAACGTACCTGAGCATCCAGAGTCTGCAATTATCCTCAAACTCAATGAAGTCACTTATTTGGAGGCGCAGGGTTTTCACAGATGACAATGTTGCGTTCTCCCTAGAAGTTACATTCCATTGTATGCGTTCGGCTCCAAAGTGCGTTGTGCTCCGGTGTGCTGCACGGAGTGGAGGTACGGGCAGTGATAAGCAGCACCTCCTTTCAGGAAATTGTCAATCGTCGATTCGCTTTTTTGTCTGAGCACCGAGAAAACACCTCCTCCACACCCCCCCACCCCACCCCTCCTCAAGTAGACTACAGCCAGGGTCAATTTCAATGTGAAGTGTTAACAAAAGCCAATGTGTTATGGGCCGCAAGAAACACAAGAGAGAGGCAGCCCTACTTAGTTTCACAGGTTTCCCTTTGGGATTTATCAACACATTTCTGCTTTTCTTTGTCAAAGCCAATTCCACATGTCAACAGTTCACTTTCAAGGTTATTTGTCAAGTGCTCATGGTCAAAGGGCAATGTCTGTTTTTTTTTTTGTATATAAATAAGCCACTCTTCAAATTACGGTGGAGATTTGTGTCAGACATGTCTGCACAAATCACTACCATAATTGCTTATTTGACTTTTAGACGTTTTCATTCCTTCTCATTGCAGAAAAAAAAAGGGGGGACGGGAACCTGAACTTTTAGAGCATAACTTGCTGCCTTATTTATTTAATCATGTGCCTGAACCCAAGAGACAATTTGAGTTGTAGTTTGTGGATTAGAGTGGATATGTGCAGACAGGGTGTGGAGATGAGTTTTAGGATGGCTCCTAAGCTCCAGGTCTGCTTGTTTCTCTACTGTATCACTTCTAACACCTTCGCCCCTGCCTTTTGCAGGATTTCAGTCATCAAGGCCTTTTGTTCCACACACGCACAACAATCCCACTGACTCTCCCCCAACCCCCACTGCCCCTACTGTAGACACCAACCCTATGGCTTTGCCCATACACACACACCAGGGGACAACAGCATTTGGCCCCCAGTGATCTGTCCACTCCAAGCACTTGGCAGACACGCTGGTGCCTGAGTTCGCTGAGGTTCAAGGCTTTGACCCAAAGCTTATCAGCTATCTGGACATAGTATGTGTGATTGCCTTTGTTGGGGTTTCAAAAGAAAGGGCACAGTTTTGCCAGTTTGCTTTGTATTTTTTTGGCATTGGCAGGTCTAGATTATGTGTGAGATATGTGTATAAATATTCAGTCCTCCCTTGATGAAGACCTTCCTTCATTCAAATAAGAGCTGCCGTCTTTGACCTGAATGCAGTAGCATGGCGTGAAACTTGAGCAGATGTTTACTGCGATTCCTGTAACCTCAAATTGACTCTCAAGTTTTGAATTGTTGATGATGATGTAAAGTTTTCAGAGGAAAGGGTCAAAGGCGGTCACTTGCTTAGAAAATTGCATCAGCGGAGAATAAGAAAAGGGTACATTTTAAATAAATCTTGGTGACACTTGAAATCTCTGTGCACTTATGCAGAAGAGACAGTTAATTATCATTAAAGGAATCATTTAAGCAAACCTCATTATAGACCCTGTAGAAATGACTCTTTGCCGAAACTCCTTGTATTGTAGAAACGTACGGAATACATTGTATTTTGCTTTGATTATGAGTCCAGAGGCAGATCATGTTCTTTTATTCAGTGTAATCTTTTACAAAAGGCAAAAACATATACAACCTGCCTTAATATCCTGTTTTTGAAAGTTAAAATCAAACACTCGAATGATTAACACTTTTGCCTCCAGTTCATGTGATACATCGACAATGAGGACCTCAAGCCTATCAAGGTAAATAGTGTCTCTCCTTTATTCATTCATCTTGCCCTTTCTTGTCAATGTTTGTGTCGTCACCATCTCTACAACCCCCTCAGACTTGGCCACAGCCACTCACACACCTTAGGTGTGTAGATTAGCTGTGCTGCACTGCACTGCGAACACAGTAGTGGGTTGGCTGAAAGCATTTAAAATGCAAATAGGGCAACCCAGGGACCGGCTCCGGTAGTCTCTCACCTGCTGTGGCTGTGTGTGTCTGTGTGCATGCATATCCAGGTGTGACTGTGTGTATCCTGGCAGAAAGAGCTCAAGACTGAGGCCAACAGTATCTCTTAAACAACATTTAATTTGGCATGTTTGTGCAGAACTCTGCCAGCTAATTTGTTCTGCACTGAACCCCCGTTCACATACAAAAGTATGATCAATGGAACATACCGCGCGAGTGCTTACGCGTTTACTCAGCTTGTCCTGTCTTCTTTTGATTATGTGGCTGATTTTCCACCATACATCAGAAATAACTACACAATTTAGGAAATTTTGTTTTTTGAAGTCAAATAGCTCTGCTTGTGTATGTTCTCTTTCTTACCCCAGGAGGGGACTAAGGAGAATAAACTCAACTAAATCTGAGTATGATTGAATATACTAATCCATACCCTGTAAGATTTGTGAATGATTCAGCTGTGAGTTCACTCAATTCAGTTTCAAATGCAATACAATTCAGGGTGTACAAATGTTACTTAACTGGACACTCCATCATTTGTTACCTTTTTTTAAGCTTTATGTTTTTTATTTAAAAGTCATGACTTTGATTTATTACAGCTTTGAACACAAAGAAAACAATCTCAAACGGTCTAAGCACACCTTCTGTATTTTCATGCAAACATGTACAGTGCATTATGTCATTCTCAGCATTCATTCTACATCTAATAAAGATGAAGTACATATGCATTGGCATATCAATGAGAAAAAAAAACAAGGAAAGTGAGGCAGGAAAATCAAATGTTTTTCCAAGTTAAAATGCTGAATGTTGAGGTCGGAATAAAATACTCAATACTTTTAAATGTCTCGAATTGCTAACTGTATAGAGAGTAAAAATATTTAAATACATGGTAATTAAGGCAGCAACAAGCAAATAAAACACGCACCGCAGTTTAAATGTTGGTAGTAGACTAAGTGTATCGGACACAGGCATATTCAGTGGATTCACACTCAGGAAACCTATCTCTGTCAGAGCAGAAGGGGAGATTAATGTCAGCGTAGATGACGACGCCTGCATCCATAACCTACAGAAACATAGAAATATACACATTTTCATTAAACTGGACTCAATTCCATCAGGTTAAGACTTTGTTCTTTATGTTTTTTTATGAGAGGAACCACTTACGTTGTTGGCACTGGATGTGTAACATGATTCATTAGACAACCGGCTGTCTGAAATATAAATAAAAAATGCTTTGGTACAAAATACAATATAATGCAACGACAGGCGCGTTCAGTTCTGCGCAAATCAGTGGGGATAACTCGAGCTCATTTTACAGATATCAGGACAATACCAAAAGTGTCTGATAACTTTACAGGTTACGTAAAATGGTCTGCGTCTGTGGTAATCTTTGCAAAATAGTTTCCATCACGTGAAAACAGAACTTAGAGGGCATTGGCACATCCCACGCAACTGATTACCTTAAAGGATCAGTTGCACAAGGTGGCATGCACGCCATATAAGAACATGTGTGTTGGACTGTATAGAGCTACTGTATGTGACAACCTGTAGATTCAGGAAACTTACTGGTTCTTTTTTTGTTCACGACATAAAGTGCAGCCCCCGTTGTCAATACCACGCACCCCACCACCCCCACCGCCGCTCCGATCACGTCCTGGTTGCCGCCTGAGAATCAAAATGACCATCATTTAGCATGTTCATATAATGTTTGTCTGGTCGAATGCAAACACAAGACAGTACAGCCATTTTTACAGTCTGCAGTTAATTTGGTTTAGAGACATTTTATATTATTCTCTTTCAAAACATAGATAACATAACATAGTTGACTGTTTGCTGTGCACTAATAATAATTTACCTTGTGGTTTAGGATCCAATTCAATAACAAGTCCTCTTCCTTTCCGTTTAATATCTGGAAATGAAAGAGCATTGTTGTTGATTGTTTGCATCCAACACCATGGAGTCTACTGATACGGATCAGACACATGCAAACCTGGGACTGTGATCACAAACTCCACTGAAGTCCAGATTTGATCGTTTACCCTCGCCTGGCATTTAAACTTCCTGTTTCCAGGACTTTGAAGGGTGACAGTCAGAGTTACAGAGCAATTCGACTGCTGTTTTATTTGATATTGGGAGTTCTCTCGTATCGGCACACCGTCTTCATCGACCCACGTCAGGCTGACCTGGTCAAGCTGCTGTGTGACGCACCACATGTCTTCCACGTCGGTGAGCAGAATACACTGCAGGGACATGTCTTTTCCAGGCATTAGGTTCATCTGCGGGTCTGCTGAAGGAGCTGAAAGAACGGAAGTTGTTTTTAACGGCACAGTTTTTTGTTTTTTTTTCAACACAGTAATGAAAGTTTAACCATGACAATACTCACTATCGAGAGGAATGAACGCTTTTGGGTTTCGTTTGCAGTAGTCACGTCCAACACTGTCCTCTTTGAGACGTCTGATTGGCAGAGTGCATTTTAATGCCTCATCCTCTGACTGTGCAGTCTGGATTGCCCCATTACTAATGATGCCAACGTAATCATTTGTTGTGTCTGTGGCGATCTGCCACAAATGAAAGCAAACCAAGTCTTCACAGGGATATCTAATATTGAAACTCCTTTTTGCCAATATCCAGTCATCTGCACCATTCACACCTTGGAAAAAGACAGAGGAGGGTCAAATGAATTACAGTTTCTATACTATTCATATCTATGCTGTAACTCTGACCACAAATCTCTTTTAAAAAGTTCTTACCGTTTCCGAGGAAAGGAAGCAGTAACAGCAGCCTCATCACAATGGGAGCCATCCTGCCTGCAGATGTGTTCACCTTGAAAATGTGCATTAGTGGTTCAGTGTTGTAACGTTGATCAACAGACGTGTCACTTCCTGCATTTGCCAACATCCTCGAGGTTTGATAAACAGGAGGTCGGTCAGGATTAAGTACGGCGCTGGATATCAATTCAATGATCATTTGAATATTTTGTCTTTTGCATTTTGATGGGCAGAACAAACACGATGTGATTTTTGATTAAAATACTTTACGAGCATGTATTTGCGTGGCTGAAATGCTTGAACTACACTCATTCTCAGATGAAACACATTTTTTTTTGTCCTCCAGGTTTAAAAACTGCAAGAACCAGCTCATTCACAGGCTTTGGCTAAACTTCTGATTTAATCTCACTTAATCTGACTTCATAATACGTTAAAACACAACACACTTCAGTGATATAAGTCTCGAAATCCAACCATCATCTGCTCTCGCGCTCGGTGATTCATCAGCGTATCAGTTGTTATTTTATGCATATCATCAGGGCACCTTAACTGCAGAGAACAGCAGGCCGCTTTTTAAAAACAACGTTGGTTGTATTTTAATTAAATAACATTTTTAACACCGGTATTTTAGTTTGATACATTTTATTTCCAAGTATTTCTAATTTGTAACAGGATACTTTTTGATGTATTTGTGCACATTTCCGGTTTTGATGAAGATGGATATAGTAGTTCACATGATGTCATATTTTCATCTATTACATTTTGCGGTAGAACGTCGTGTTCTTCGTGTTGTGAATGTGTAAATGACATCTTGCCTCACTGCTTATTTGCATTCTTTTCTTTGTTTGAGCTTGACAGTTAATGTTTTGACAAGGATTTGGAGCGACTGTTTCCTTTGAGTCCCGTCAGGAGAGATGAAGTTGTGATACACGACAAATGTCAACACGAAATCACTGGGAGGATTTCTTTGAACAGCAAAAGAGCTCCCAGCAGCCGATGTGAAGTCAGCATCGTCTTCGACTTTTGGTTTTGTCTTTTTCCCCCCCCCTTTTTTGCAATGTTTTTCTGGAAGTCACAATGTAAATCTAAAGCTAAATAAATGTTCCTTTTTTTTTTGTTTACGTCTTGTTTTTTTGTCTGATAATAAACAACAAAGCATAAACAACCTAACGTTAGGTTCTTTATCTCAGACTGATTTTAAACCACTCTCTGGTGATGTTTTGCAGGTACTGCTATTTGTCAGCAGGGGGCGATATGGTTGAATTCTTCACAGCTCCAGAGGGTCTTTTTTTATACCTTGTGACCGATGGGCGTCGTTATACGTCCAGATATACCCGCAACCTGGCTGCTTTTTTTTTTTTTTTTTTTACCCATATGATGCAACACGAAGACACGCTGGGGTTTTTTTTTTTTTTTTAATCAGACAGCAGGACGTCAGATGAAACGCGATCACTTCTGCGTGGGAAGAGAAACACGAACTCACGCTCGAGCATAAAGCAGTACGCGCCCAGATGAACCTCCAAACGCAGTACGCGCCTTTTCCAATAAGACTTGAAAGAGCGCCAGTGGTTAAGAAAAGACACGCAAGCTACTGTAGCGGCGTCATTTCTAATGAGGAGACTGGACGTCGGTGGAAACATCTGAGTGTTCTCCAGGTTCGCAAGGGAAGGCATGTCCTCATCAGTGAACCAGAGGAACTGTTGTCATAACCCGCAACGACAGTACGTCTTGTGCTTGTGCATTCACTACTATTCATCACACCCATTCCACAGAGGATGGCATTGAAGGCACACAAACCGAGTTTTATTTTTTTTTAACATTTTTTTTTTTTATTTACCCATTTGTACAGATCCTCAGAGGCAAATCCAGACAAATAGGTTACGATGCTTAGCTTTATGACTATATGTTACAAAAATATCCTGTCTCAGTTTTCCAGTTACAATCTCTACAGTACAGGTAAGTCAAACTGATAAAACTCAGACATTCGGGGAAACACACCACTACTTGAGACTGAAAAATATATGTTATATATGCATATATATATATATATATATATATATTTACATTTGCAGTTATTTCAAAACAGTTTCACATTATAACCGTCACACCCTGTACATATTGCATCTTTCACATCAGCTGGATATACTCTACATATATTAGCTCCAAACTGAGTTACAGTTGTAGACTACCTTATCGTCAGAGATAACGGGCGCTGTTAAAGAGGCTCGATGAGTGACTGAACACAAGCAACTTCTCCCGACAAACCAAATATCCCTTTATCATTACCACCCGGCGTTAGACTGAAACACAACTGTGGAGTTTCAAGTGTTTTCGACGATAATTTATACGGGTGACAGAATTCCCAGAAGTCATTTTATCCTTCAACTCTTTGAGTTTCAGTCTTGAACACCTGCGAGTGAGTGCAGGTGTGTTACATTCAACGTACTTAAGGTTTCAGTGCATCTGTGACTTGCTCCAACCCCCCCGACAGCCTTCAACACAGAGTCTTCATACGCAAACAACTGCAATCACACAGTAGCAGTGTAAATTTGGAACTTATTTTACAGCTTCAGTGTCTGGAAATTCATCAAGGACAGCAGATTATCAGGTGAACTGGTAATTTACCAGTCACTGCTCGATACGCTTGGGGAGGGGGGGGGGTCAAATATGATTACTTTAAAGCAACAAATTTAACATTCAGGCATTAAATACAGACAGAACTCATCTGATACTGACCACAGGCATGCAGAATGCAGACAATTCCCCCCCTCGGTTACTTACATAGAAAATTAAAAAATAAGTAAGTCTCGTTAAAACCAAATCCAGATCAAGAACAAAATATGAATACACACAATACATACTTCTACATACAGAAACTAACTGTATTGTGCCACAGATCCACATAATATAGGTCCCTTTGCCCAATAATAGCAAATCATCATGAGAGACAATATTTTACTTTTGCTGAAAAC
>JAPQRN010000017.1:8507600-8518658 GCA_037367275.1 Coranthus polyacanthus | reverse complement strand
CGCTGCCCGCTGAGCCTGTCACGCTCTGTCTGCTCTCTCACCAATCAAGTCTCTCACTCTCACCTGGTCACTCTCCATTCTCCCTGCAATCAGCCTCGTCTCGTTCACCTGCGCTACCCAGCTGCTCGTAATCAACCAGCTACTATTAGCTAGTTGATTATGATGGAGTAGTAGTAGCTACCAGCTACTACTACTCCATCTCCAGACTCACTCTCTTCTGCATTGTCCTCTGATCATTCATGACTCTCCAACGTTTTCGCCCTGACGGAGCGCCAGTACCTGACCCTGCCCTGGATCTCAGGCCTGCTCTCCTGTCCCAGACCGCCGAGGCCTGCCTGCCTGCCTGCCTCCCGGTAACCTGTCCCGCCGTCTGTCTCTGACCGCCGAGCGTCTCTTACGCCCCGTCCATCCGACTCGTCTGCCAGTCCCGATAACGACTGTGATCCAGCTTGCCCGCCTTGTTGGTTCCCCGCTCGCCGAGTGTCATCATCGCACAGCGGAGCCTACTCGTGAGTGGATTCTCCTTGTCTGTGGCACTCTTCCACCTTTTTGTCTCCATGCCGTGGCCCCAGCCAGTCAGCCTCTTGGCGGCCGCCTAGCCTCTGTGCACCCTCCACGGCCCTCGCCAAGCTATGCCTGGAGCCCAGCTGTGAGATTCATCGGCTTCTCTGCATATTTGTGCTGTTTATGCTCAATAAATACTTGTTACGTGCTGTGAAACTGCCGGCTTCTGGTCTGCTGCATTTTGAGTTCCCGCCTGAACCGTGATAGAGCCAGACTTTTGGAGCTTCTGTTTATTGAATAAAACATTTCTTGTCAGACAGCGTAACTGTAGTTGTAAATAAGTTACACTAACATGATTTTGTTTCACAAATGTTTTGAAGTTTACTGTGTCAGCAAGCTAGTATTTAACATTAGCATTTAACATCACCTATCATCACTTGCGCTCCTGCAACTCCACCCTTTTGTTTAAATATGGTCACTTCGGGCTCCAGAAAGCCATGATGGCGACAGCCAGCATGCAAACTCTGGTTTCAAAACGGCAGTCCAGAAACTAAGGGTTGACATCAGAGTGGCTCCGCCCACTTACGTACAGTCTACGGTGTGGCACTAAGTATCGAGACAGGATTCCATCAGGGAAATGGCTGATAATAATGGTGTGCTTCTTGGAGACAAGTGAGCTACAGCCAATAAATACTGACTAAAAACATACGCTATACAACACTATGTTCTAAAACCAGCCACTAGTGATTTGACAAGCTGAGTCACAGGAAACGCCATCGGCCAGATTGAGTCGAGCTCAGACGGGCTACCTCACACTCCTACAACATTTCCCCGCAAGACGCTAAAATGTCGTCTCGTCCTGAATCTTTGGTCTGAATTGGGCCTAACTGACTGTTATCATTCTAAGTCTGAAGTTAACCTGATGGGGCTCTCTATTGTTAAAGAAAGTGAAAAACAATTTCAGCCTCTGCTGCTTTTTATGGATCAGTTTCAAAGGAGTTCATCCTTGGCCCATGTCCTTGTCTTCCACCAAGTCTCATGAAAATCAGTGCTGTAATTTTTGTGAAATCCCGCTGCCAGACATACAGAAAATGGATGGATGGACAAACAGGTGATGCAAAAAACAGGCGATATTACAACAGTGTTTTGTTTAGAATGAAAATCATGTTTATTTCATCAGTTCATGCCGGCTGGCCTCACCTGTTACCTGGAATTTTATGGACAACTTTAAATATCGTATTATAATGGCATGGCCGGATTAACCTTCCAAGAGGCCCAGGGCAAAAACAGGCTGGGAGTAGGGGGACGGGGGCACATGACTTGTTTGCCCAGGTGGTAATCTAAATAAAGGCCAAGGTAAGTTTGGACACAGGCAATATGTGGAGTAGCTGTGTGAAAAGCGAATGACAATTAGTTCCAGCACTACAACACTCGCTCCACCAGAGGGCAGTCACAACTCACCTACCCCGGGTAAATATTTCACACTCACGTCACGATGTCCAGACTGCGTCGTCAGTGTGTAACTACAAAAATCACCCACTGTACAGGCACTATAGATATTGACGTGACTTCTTAAAACGCTGCTACGTCAGAAAGCACAGTGTTTTCCCTCCTCAGTTTGTGTACTTTTCAGGGTCAGTTCAGGTGAATTGATTGCCCTGCTGTGATGACATTGCTTGAAAGCCACATCAATAAAGGACATCACCATCAACAAAGGAATTAACACTGGGGTCATGTCCCCACTGTTGGCTCAAGCAGTCCATTTTAGGTCCAAAAACCTGTGAGGCTTGTGAGATGTGGGAGAAATGGGGGTGAGAAGGGGAAAGACCAGCGGAAAGAGGGCATGGGAGACAACAGAAGATGGGGTACCACGAACAAACATGCTTTTGAGAGCATGTCCTCATTTAATTTGTAACAAACCAACGCTTAATTTTCGTTGTTTACCTGTGAATTTTTTTTTTTTTGGCAGACACATTAGCCGTCGTACGTAAAACGTCCAAAATACAAGCACTTAACATTTTATTGCTGCATATGTTACATGTGGTACAGCGTAACAGTCGAGTCTGACGTGGACTGTCTGCACTGTAAAGCACAGCGAGTCATTTAACCATCTGTGGGACTGAAGCCAAGAGGCAGGAGAGAAGGTAATGCGAGGACAGGACAAGAAAGGAAAGGGCAAAAGAGGATAGAAGACAGGAAAAGAAAGTTAGAGGATGTGACTAGACCCAGAATGAAAGGAGGAGGCGAGGTGAGAAGAGGACACAGGACAAGAAAAGAGCACAAGGCGAGCTAAGTGTGCTTGCTTCGTGAATGATCATGGAGTCTTCCTGGATTCACGGCTGTTGCAGGGGAGTAATTTTCCGGTGCATTGGCAGACCACTCGGCGTAACATCCCCTCCCCCAAGGGCCATTGCATAATGTCAGATATAACACATGCACAGACACTTAAGTTGTTACAGTAGCTGATAAACAACAAATCAAGACACCATAGTTCACTTTGAATGACCTGATTTTTTTTTTTTTTTTTTCTACCTGAACTATTTATGAGACATCTAATTGCTCTATCAAATTACACCATCGTCACCCTTTACTTTAGTCTCATTCCGGTACATAGAGCAGAGTGGAGGTTTTTCACACGGTGGGTGTAACGGTTGTAGCGGGGTGAATGGGGATGTGTAGTTCATTGTCAGCCCGACCTCAGGAGATTCATAAAGTTCAAACAAGGTGACACATCTACTCTCTGAGTGGATGGAGTGATCTGAGGTCAAGTGCTGATACAATGTAAGCACACATCTCACGTCCTCAAAACCAGGACAGTCTGCTCTCATAAACATCACAACAAAAAACAGGGGCAGAGGGTGTTGTAATGTGTGTCTGATGCATGCCCGTGACTCAGCCTCAGCCTTATTTAAAAAACACCTTTTTACGCACTCAGTGGCAGCTGGTGACTCAAAAAAAAATTAAGGAGGACAGGAGGAAAACCAGCCCCGTGCAACGTGTTATTTTACGCTTGTTTGCTATTTATTTTATTTATTTATAGATTATGTTCGATGAAAAATTAAGCAGTAAACGTCACGTGTGTGTAATGTGTGATTAGAGGTCTGTCTGTCCAATGGGGGAGGGGGAGGGGGGGGACCAAGCAGCAACAACCGTGGCTTGAAAGTGAATCGGGAAGTATATTAAAGTGTAATACCACTGACGGCCACTAGATGCTGGCTCTAAAAAAGCCTGGCTCCCATAGACTTACATTTAAATTCTCTCTAAAAATACTATTATCATATCATCTCTAATAAGTGTACTGGTGGTCCATTTGTAAATTATTCCACCATTAATAACATTTTAGGGTTTAGGTGTATGTGTGTGTGACAACTCACTTCCAAGTCAGACTTTCAGAGCTTCTGTTTATTGAATTAAATGGGTTTTGTTTTTGTTTTTTTGTTCCTGTCAGCTTGAGTGTAGATGTGGTTAATACGTTGCACTAACGAGACCATCAAATGGTTGTCTTATGTAAAGTTTTGATGAGGCTAAACTAGCGCTCTCCCAGCTTCACCCTTTTGTCCAAAGATGGTCCAAAAAGCCAAGCTGATGATGGCTAAAACTAAAAACTCCAGCCTTCAAAACGGCTGTTTACAAACCAGTGGGTGATGTTCCCGGTGGCTTTATCCACTTCTTATATACAGTGGGAATTTTACACAACAGCCTCTGATTTTAAAAAAGGAAAAACAAAAACCATGAAAATCTGGAATGATGAAAAACAAAGCAAAAATGAAGTATGTTCATAGTTCCTCTGCCTGTGGGAGCATTCCACTCACTTGACATGTTGTGGGTAGAGTGACACATTTACTTAAAAGAAAAGCCCATTCTTTCCTCTTCCTTTGACTCACTTTAGCATCCTCTGTGCCTTGCAGCTCACACAGCAGTCCCTCGCCCACACTAGGAACCAGTCACGGGTGAGTGGAGTGCAGTAGCGTGTTGGCCCGCCACACGTCACTGTAGTCCCACCGCGGGTCCAGTCCGGATAACTGAGGTAGCAACGCCCAAGGCTGCATCAGCAGAGCCGAGCTTTCCATCCGGAGGTTGTCCCGTCACTGCCCGCCCGCCCCAGGACTCACCTTTTGGCTCAACAGGACTTCAGGTTTGCAACTGTTGCGCTGGCTAACACGAGCAGTTAGCAAACAAACATAACAAATGGAAAGCATGAGTGTGAACCGCTGGAGGGATCAATAAGATGTCATTTTTTTTAGTGATGTGTTTGAAAGTTGTTCACAATTTGCACGTCACAATTTCTTTTCGACTATGTTATCTCAGTATGAATCTATTATTGCCTTAATGCCAGTTTGTCACACTCCCATCGAGAGAAGATGAAATTTGAAAAATATCATTGGACCAATGCAATGTTAATTCTATACTCTGATTGTTGATTGGTTAGAGAGGACGTCCTCCATTGCCATCCATCATTTTAAGTATTTTGGACAACAACATATTAACATGAACAAAAATTAGAAAACTGATCTGCCATTAAAAAGGACAGCAGGAGTCCGTCCTCCTCTGCGCTCCACCACCACTTCATACAAATTGGCCTGCAGGTGTCACTGTTCAAGCTGTTTTCATCACAATTTAAATTATTGAAATTTTCCATTATTGTGGTTTATTGCAACCATTTGCGTTTGGTTGCAATAAACTGTGCACACTGCTGGGAAAGTTTGACATTTGACTGTTTTTAAAATTGGAAAAATGTTCCACTTGAAGCATGTTGAGTATTTTTTTTTTTTTTTTTTGAGAAACGCAAAGTGATTTTCATCACAGAATGTGCCTCAGTGTAAGGATCCATTTGTACCTTCAGAACAGCCTGAATGTCTTGTTGTTGTGTTGTTTCAAGTAGGAGCGTGAGAGCAGAATTTCACTTCAATGATGGGTTACACTTCTGAGACAGACATATCATAAAAGGGCCATAATACATATAGGGTATATTTTCTAAAAATATTTGTTGTACAAGCAAACATATATACATACAGTAAATGCATACATACACATTACATACTACATACAAAGAGACTTGATGGTTTAACTTTGCAGTTAACAGCGATTGCTATTCCCCTTCTGCTGATTTCAAGATGTTATTCTTAGACAGAAACAGAAAACATAAAATCCCAGCTGTCCATCTGTTTCTCAGATTACCAATGTGTCCAACACCAGATGCCAAACAATATTTGGAATCACTTGAATCATGCATAAAGTTTGATGTCTTGGGCATACATATATACCTAATGGTTTTAACAGCGTACTTGACCAAAGTTTCAAAACATGTTTTTATGATGAATATTTATGAATAATCAGACAGCCAGCCAGATATGCACAAGGTCAATAGACATTTCTATCATCTTTTGACAGTCTGCAAGCAGAAAAAGAGACCTGGTGGTTTTCGGTGCCTCTACAGAAAATATTGAATGTAGCTCAATTTCTTGCAGAATGCATGTGCACTTCAGAGGGCACCCAGGACCAAAGTGAAGATAATTAGGCATTTCTGCTAAAGAACAACTGTCAGTGTAGCCTCTGTGAATGAAAGTGTGTCAACAGATTTCTTTAAAGCACTTGAAAAAGCATGTGAGCCTCAACATGTGTCTTTGCCACATAGGTCTGAGTCAAGTACACATGGATCAATAAACCCCTTAAATTAAATATGATCTTCACCATGGGTCACTGCAGACAGAGCTGCTAATGACTTTGCTTTAGGGGAAATTTGCCTGAATGAAAGGACTTGTACGAGAACCAGCTGAAATCTAAAAAAAACAACGCAGGTCAAACGTCACGGACCACACTTGTTATGTTACGTTCTGTCCTTTCATCTCAGCTGTATGTTGACCTCTGACTCAGCAAATGTACCCTCATTATGATGTGGCATATGTCATAATCTCCTTGTGTGTTTCTGCCTGCTCTGCATGCTCCAGGCATGCACAGTATGTGCCGCACGCTGATAAGTTACATGATAATCAAGTGACATGTCTGTTAAAGGTTGACAAAACAGGTTAAGAGAAGTAAACATGTGCCCCGGTTATGTGCCATACGCCATCCAGCATATTCTTTGTTCTAATTAGCAAGATATAAACCACAGAGCAGGCAAACCCATGCTAATTTGACACAATTATTCATGTGATACGCGTTAGTTTAGGCTGCCATTCCCTCCTTTGTTCAAATTATCTTACCTGACTGAAATAGTGTTTGTTGCTTAAAGGTTAAATATGTACACTTTGCACGTGCCTTGGTGCCTATATGAAGTTTGTGTAGTGCTGAGAACTGGTCATTCATTAATCTTAGCTTAGGACTCGATTAATGAGCTAATGGCAGCTTGCGTTGTACAGTGTTTTTGCTGCAAGGAGCAGAAGAGAGGCATTAAGGCACTGCCTCTGCATAGAAACCAGTGTCCAGGCTGTTCATGGATGTAGGAAACCGAGACAAGCAAATTCTCAGTTTGTTACCATTAACTAAGTTGTAGATAAAATGCAAAATTTAAATATCAGCGTAAAAAAAAGAACAGGTTCTTCTATTTTTTTTTTTTTTGAAATCCTCCGAAAGGGCTCTTTAGAGAGTAGTAGCAATTAATACCCTAAAGGCAGTCGGGTCTGTCTGCACCTGAAACTCAAAATCACAGCACATTTTGACTTGGACATTTTTACACAAGGTAGGTCTCTGCCACATCTCAGTCCTCCGCAAAAAATCTAGAATATGTTAATGGTTCTTCACCACTTGGAGATAAGGACTAAACACTTTTGTCATTTTCTCAGAAACGACGGCAGCTACGGATCTGAAAGGAATCACACACACGCTGCACGACAATATCTATCAACATGATCGATTTCCTGCTTGATCCGGAAGACGATCCAGGGCCGAGAGTATATTTTAAATTCCAGACCTGCCATATTTGAGGGGCATTCATGCTTGTAGTCTGATAATGGAACTGACAGGGCTGACACTCAAATCACATTCACTCCACCTCAAGTAACTTTGAAACAACTGATGATAAAAAACATGAAGTCAGTGAGTTGATTTATGATAATGTATGGTCTAAGGGGGCGAGGGTCTGCAATCTCTGATTGTCTTTTGTCACAAATATTTAGTTTGTTATTTCATTTTAGTGAACACAATGGAGCACTAAATAGGTGTAAAAAAAAGTTTGTTCTTCAGGATAGCACATGTGAGAATTTAAAAGCACTGGTGTTGGGAAACATGAAATGTTTTGGTATTTGGCAACAATTCTTCTGTTCATCTTGACAACATTTTACATCAGATGCCACAGATTTTTCTTCTGTTCCAGTAATGTTTGCCTTATGACTCAAGTGTCGACTGGGAAACATAACAGAAGTTTTTCCTCTTTCTGACTGTCAGCCAGTATTTTCAGTCATACTTTGACAAACAGAGCAATGTGAAAGCACGGCAGACTCGGCTTACGCCTTATGCAATGAATGGAGTTACTTTGGATGACTTTTTATGCCGTGTGAGTGACAAAATGTACTCAGTGAAGTTCTGGTTGTAGCCGGGGGGGGGGGGGGCTTTCAGAATGAACAAGCATATGGGCACAAACAGGCATTGGTACATTCATACACACTGATCTCGAAAGTGAAATAATGAAGGACATCATATGATCATCCACAAACAGTAATGAGCCAAAGCACTCACAACAGCTCTTTGTGTTATAAAAGCCATATACACACTCAGCCACACACTTTTCAGGTCATGGCGTATCATGACATGTTTTAAAGTCTGACAAGCTGGCAGCATTTCAAAAGGGGAATCCAGGGCACAGTCGGGCATACTGCATTTTTTTTTTTTTTTATTTTGCTACTGATAGAAACCCTCACCTTAGATGAACTGTGCACTGCATTACCTCATTCCATGAAATGCATTCAGATGCACTGTTTGCTTTACTTTCTATCTGACATACATATTGGAAAAAGGTTCGATATAAATGAACACTGACATCATAACGTTCTAATAAAAGAGGACATAAGCAGATTTTGGCATTTCCTTGTATTTTTTTTTTCCAGGCTGTGTTTATGCATAATTTATCTGACACCCTCACTCTTGAGTTTGTGTCACACTGAACTTTATACCACAAGATGGCCTCAAGATCAGAGACCAGCTTCTCAGCCACTATGGAGGGTTACACATTAATTATATAATCAGGAGTGAAATGTGACTTCCCAGAGACCCACATGCTTTTATGCAACCTTCCGGCTACTGTCTTGTCCAAAGGTAATTATCTAAGTCCTCTTGTAGCGGGACGGTTTCTCCGCGCAGAAAATCTAAAACTAGGTGAAGAGAGCTTCTGAAGTCAGATCAGAGAACCATAGTTACAAATGTGGCCTTGTGATCTGTTTCCTAAACTTAAGGTGACCAACCGATAATCCTGGCAGCACTGCTATTTCTAGTTGGAGAGGGAAGGGTGTCAGGATTGTCTGGGTTATTTCTGCAGCCTTGATCAGGCTTAGAGCTGCCAGTTGTTTTGTATTAAAGCTCGTTGGTATGTTTACCTTGCCCGCCTTAATCCAATCTGTTTGTGTTACCTGAGAAAGCATTTAATGTGATGAGAAGTCAGGCCGAAGATGTTAAACAGAAGTTGGTTTGTGTTTCCAGCCTGTATCATGTATATTATCTTAACTGCACGGGACAGTTTGATCATGTTCCGAGTTAAAATGAGTAGCAACCCCACTCCTGATATCTATTTATATTGGCCTAGTTGCAGATGGTACAGTGTGTATTAGCCAAGCCAGTATCAAACAGTAAAGTCAAGATACTATAACTGGCTTTCCCGTTGTTGTATCCGCAAAGATTTGTATTCAAGGCTATATCTTATTTCTTTTAGTCTAGGCCCATGGTGTTCTGCTGTGTGTGTGTGTGTGTGTTTTTTTTCTGGCTCGTGGCTGCAAATGAACATTTCAGCACTATAATAACCACCATTAAACATAAAGGAGAATTGATATTGTGTTCACAGCAACAACATAATGCAGCAAAAATACATCACCTTAAACTGTAACGGTAACTCACTGTCTTACCATTTTTTATTTTTAATTTGTTCCTCAAAATTGTATTTTTAGTGGCGAGTTTAAATGTCAAAGGCACAGAAAGAGCAAGAGATGCAGGAGTCCAGGGGCCCAAGCTATGAAACAGAATGTGGGGTTAATGAGGTAACTTACCCTTGGGTTTTCACGGTCATGACAGTAGTTCACTTATTACCTCGGTACATCGCCATGGTAACTTGCTCCAGACCCGGTTACGTTCGAGACAGCAGATCCCTGTCGAGCATCTATTGTATATGAGAGATATAGAGTCTCAGTGGAAGGAAATGCTTATCTTTTTTCTATAGGCCTTTTGTATAGCAATATAATCCTGAAACAGAGACTGGTTAACACACTAAAACCATGCACTTGTTCACCTTTTAAGATTTGCAAGTAAGCCTACTTACTGGTTTGAATTATGTTTTTATAGTCGTTCTTTACTTTCTCACAGACCGGTTAAGGGCACCAGGCTCACATACATGAATAGAACGTAGAATAAAACATAAAGGAATAAAGAATACATGTTAGAAAGACTTAACAAAGATTTAACAGAACACAGTCAGCTGTAAAACACCACATCACGGCTTAAAAACAGATATAAAGAAATGAACTTAGAAATGTTTATTAAACAAAACAATGAATAGAAAATGAATGTTTTCGGTCACATTTGCAATTAATTGTAGTCTGCACATATCAGGAATAGAATATCCTGCTCTAAGTGCTGCCATTGTATAACCACCGTTAGCATTATGCACAATCCCGCATCTCCTGGGCACTGACTCTGGGATTATGACGCCCAAGGATCTCTCTGGCAGCCTGTGTAGCAGGTCTGAAACGATCACGTAAATGCAACAGGTGCATACAGCAGCCTTGGATCACTGTTGTCACACGTGGACTGCCGATCCTAGGACCATCACAGGATACGTCAGTTGCCCGAAACCTGTTCCAAAGAATAGGCTGATTGGGTAGTGCCTAAAGCCCGCGGCACCTCTCTCTGTCGCATCCCGATCGCTCGGTCATGTAGGTCTTGTGGTACTCGTGGCATCTTCAGTTAATGTCACAAACACGTGAATTTGGCTGCATTTTTATAGCCCCGGCTGTGTGTGTGTGTGTGTGTGTATATATAGGTAAAAATAGTTGGGTATATGTGTTGTATATATGTATTTATGTGGACGGTGTGTATATGTGTGCGTAAACAAGTATATTTTTGTATGTTCATGTGTATGTATGCAGGTATGTGTATACTGTACGTGGAGGGTTGTATATGTGTGTGTATATGGTGTATGTCTTACGTATGTCCTATGTATAAGTGTTTTTTTTTTTTTGTATGTATATATGTATGGATGCGTGAATATATGTAGTCACATGTGAGTGGGTATTTCAGTGCACTTCAGGGTGAATAATCGATTTGGGTGACGGTAAAGGGGTGGGATTAAATAAGTTTTACTTCTTCCTACTCCGTTTCAGACCTGCAATACATGTTTGTTTTTTTTGTTTTTTT
>JAPQRN010000017.1:8442639-8454125 GCA_037367275.1 Coranthus polyacanthus | reverse complement strand
TCAGGTGTGTTGGAAGAGGGAAACATCTAAAACATGCTGGATTGTGGCCCTCGAGGACCGCAGTTTGACACCTGTGGGTTAAGGTGTAAGGAAAACGGCTCTCCAGCACACTTATTATAAACTCTGAGGATTATGTATTAAAAAAAAACAATTATACTTAAAAGTCACACAAACAGCATGTGCACTTGAAGAATGTACTGAACTACAAAAATCTTTGACATACTGTATTATCAGCCGTTATTCCCAATCTAAACCTTTCAGCGCTTAGAAAACAACCTTTAGTTTAGTTTCATTTCTGCTCAATTTAAAAACACACTAAAGTATCAAAGATAACAAACAATATACACGGTGCAGGTAGAAAACCTGCTGGGCTTTTTTTGACAACTCATCTGTAAATAACGTTAAGATGTATAAAGAGAATAAAAAATTAACAGTGAGAATAACATGTCTGCACATAAAAGACGGCAAACAGAACAAAATGGTAAAAGTAGAAGAGAAAAAATGTAAATGTATCTGTGACTTTTTAAACACTTTCTTTGTCAGATGAGGAATCTAAATGTTATTGAAAATACAGGAGCAATAAACTAAAGTTGAGTAGAAAAAGCGCACTCGGTTAAAAAAATCCTTTCACTTTACTGCACTTGCTTTACTCTGTACATATTTAACACCACTTTTAATGATCTTTACAAGTCAACACTGTGGTTTTATTACGATTCCGTAGTTTTGTGAAGCCTGAGTTTGTCTTATTTTATAAACCCTTAAGGAAACTAGTTCTGTTAAAGCCGGATGACCCTAAAGGGAAGACGCTCTATCCTGTCTCTTTCTCTCATGTGAGGCAGGATGCTGGACTGCTGCTGGGCCTGATCCCAAGTCCTCGGCTTTGATGCCGAGGACTTTGAAGCGGAGTGTCAAGCATCAAAGAAAGGGACTGGGCTGCACCCCAACCTCTCCATCCTCGGGGAGAACGGTTGAACTGCGAAGTGTGACTCGACACTTTGCTGAAGAGGACTTGCTGTAGGTGATGGCCTTACGTGTCTTCAATGTGAGAATTAAAGATGAAAAGCTGGATAGAAGAGCATAAAGCTGAGTAGGATTTCTGCTGCCCTGCATCTCAGACCCCCTGGGTGGCGTGATGAGTCACCCTCGCAAACGTACAATCAAAACCCAACTCCACCCAACATTTCACACACACACACACACGGACCGAGAGGCACAGAATCAGGTCCACGCAGATGTACCCACACCGCACTTCAGACTAAAGTAATGCAGCGCTGAAAGCTTTTCCTAAAATCTGATTGGATATAGTCACAATGGGGGTCGATGCTCAAAAGTTTTGAGCACTGTTTCCATGGCGATAGGTTCTGACATCTCCTGTCGTGACGAGATGTTTTTTGGTTACAAGGACCAGAGGGGGGGGGGGGGGGGTTGCGCAGCAAGATTTTAACGCTGACAGTCAAAGAAGGCTGTCAGAACATCCTGATCCAAAAAAAAAAAAAATAAATAAATAAATAAATAAGCAACACACCATATTTCAAGTGCAACGGTACAGCTCTCTGACTGCAGGCAAAAAGCAATGAACCCAAGTGACCTCATCTCAGCGAGTTAGAGATACACAGACTCTTTCAACCACCCACAAAACCACTGACGTATTTAGATTTTCAATGACGCATCAGCCCCAGAGGAATATTTCCTCTTAGGTAATTGGGGTACAATGTGTTGATTATGAGGTAAAAAGGTTTTGTTTTTGTTTTTTTTTGGGGGGGGGACGACACAGTTTGCATCCTCATTAGGACAGCAATTTAGGCACAAAGGCTATTGTGCCACATTCATTTGTTTGTTTGCAGTAAATACAGAAATTTATGTTTGACCCTTAAAAAAAAAAAAAAAAAAAACTGCTTCTGTGGAATGCAATGAGGTGACTTCATCGCATCGAACGCGCTGAAATAAAACATGAATATCCTTAAAGACAAGTTCACCATCATCACCGTCACGGCAGCTCTGCATTTTTTTTTTTTTTTTGTATTAGAGGCAAAAACTGTGCGAGTCTATTTGTTTTCTAAATCCCCGCAGGTTCATCTGGGTTCAGCGCTGATCCCAGCAGGGGTGCTAGACACAAGAGGGTGGGCGGATGCCAAACCTCACTGTCATCAAATGAATGGGGGAACTTAAGTGACCTCCGACGAGCCAATTTAGAAAGTGTTAGGGCAACAGTGAATGGCTGATGGCAGCACCTAGCAACATCCTCTGGAGAGAGGATAGGAATGTTCAAATGATAACCTAATGTATGAAATCCAGCTTTTGACTCCCGGTTTAAACCCCGGGGTAATGGATATATGCTGATCAGCAACGCATGAATGAACTGTTAATTTAGATCCAGATTCAACACCGCGACGTTAAAAAACATAATCTGCTCCAAACAAAATGCCAAGATGTACTGGCATACCTGTTTCAGTATTTAAGATTATACATTTTCACCATAGATTCCCATTTTTTCCTTTTCATCCTTTTGACTTTTTTTTATTCCTTTTTTTATTTGCCTTTTTTTTTTGGTAATCAAGCACAGTAAAACTAAACATGTATTTATAATTATGATAAACATCTTGAGATGAATCATCAGGATTTCAAGAGGTTTTCAAGTTGTTAAATGTTTACCACTTTTGTCCAGAAGGTGGCAGCAAATGACTACATTATCATTTTAGAATCTTCCAAGTTCAACTGGGATTATTACAGTTTAGTGAGCCCAAAGAACCATCCCAACTGAGAAGAACTGAGGCGGCAGCATCGTGCTGTTGGGCTGTTCTGCTGCAAGAGGGACTGGTGGAGCTGAAGGCATCGCGGAGAAGACATTTTGAAACTCTAAAGACAGGAAGCTAAAGTTTGGACGCAAATGGATCATCATCATCATCGCAAAGCCCCGAAACTAATTCAGCAGAACAGTGGGCAGAACTGAGAAAGTGGGTTTGTGCAAGGAGGCCCACACGGACCTGATTCAGGAGCACGAGGTCTGCAGGGGGAATGAGCCAAAACTCCCGCAGAGTGTTGTGTGAAGCTCGTGGAAGCTTTCTCTCAGCGTTTTGAGTTTTGTGCCACTGAGGTGTATGTAAACTTTTGACCCTCCGAGAATCTGATAAAGTACGCAAAATGAAAAATCCCAAAATAAAGCGGTTGGACTAACTACATGTTGAAAGTAAATGTTCAGTGTTTGAACAGATTTAGCCAAGGTGTTTGTAAACTTCTGACGTCAACATTTCACCTGATATGCCATAGATATATAGAGAAATATTCAGAGCTAAGAGTTGAAACTTACAAAAAGGACTTGACCGTTGTCCAAGTACTGACACTTGACACTTCCAGACATCGAGTGTATTTCCTACAGTCTGAAAGTCCATTATGTGACATTTCTAACCTCGGAGGGAATGTTTGGTCAAGGTTTGAAGCTCAGCCCAACACGGGTCGACCTGCAAGACGCCAGTACCAGAGCTGTGTCCGTCTGCGGTTCATGGGTACATATTAAATATAAAATAAACAACTGATGCTTTAGTAACGGCACTGGAAACATGCCAGTCTTTTCTGCATTTCTACATCTCCTCCTCCTATCTCGTGAAGTGGAAGGTGATGTGTCACGTCTCCCATCTGTTGAAAACAAAAACCCTCAAAAACAGCCCCTTAAGATCACGACTTGGGCTGACGTCCATAAAGCGCACTGCAAGGCAAAAAACAGACATAAATGGGACCAATAATGACTCTCAGAACTGTTTGTTTTTTTTTTTTAGGATGAAAATATAAAACTCACATGTTCTCTTTATTTGCTGTATATAGATAGATGTACACCACTGGAGATTTGGATAAAAGCACACACAAAAAGCTCATGTATGTAGGATCTCAACACATGTCTGGAGGTGGAAACAAAAACGGAAAGATGTCGGATTACAAATAGATAAAAAACTATCCAAATTCTATACGGTTTCTAAATGTAAATAGTCACATGTGTTGAAGTCTGTGCCACATACCAACTGTCTGCAGATGCTAATAACCTCTGTATTCTGTACACAGGATATTTTGTACAAAATATGAAATCTACCATTTAATAATAGTTATAACATAAAATAAAAGTATATTATACCGTATGTACAATATTAGATGACGCCATTTAGTATGAGACATATACTAAAGGACACTTGCAATAATCATTCTTTTCAAAGAAAAAGAAAACAAAGCTTATGTAAAATGAAGAGACCTCCAAAGAAGCCAATATTAAAGCCATTTCAAGAAGAACAACAGTCACCAAAAGGACGCTGCTGTGCTCCAACAGCACTGCACAACAACAGACAATCAGAGGATGCAGATTACTGAAGGAATGCAACTTTTCTTTCATTAAAATCCACTGCAATTCCCAGTGTAGGGGGGGGGGGGGTGAGGTTTTCATAAAAGCCTTAGTCATTGGCAAATGTTGTTCTTCAAGACAAACATGAGGAAACAGAACAATGTGACTGCAGTAATATTTACAATTTGCACATTCAGTTTGAAACACTGACGAGAGGTTCTGCCGGCGAAGGAGAATCAAAACCACAACAAAAATAACTTGCAAGCATCCAGAAGCAGATCAAACCAATGACCAAATAATGAGCCCAACAGGGTAGTACGCTTTAACTGGGGAGGGGGTCCTGGGCAGAGGAAGGGGAGGGGGGGTCGAACAATGGTACTGCCAATACAGGGACGCAAATCAAAAGTGGAATGGGGGTAAAGGGGGCACAGAATGGAAAGTAACGACGATGGGAGGCGACTTCCTCTCCTGTGGAGGCTTAGCTCATATCGACAGGCACCGAGAGGGGAGGTGAGCTCACACACCAAGACAGACAGCATCACGGATTTCAATTCATTACTAGTTCTTGTTTTTCAGTTGAGTTTCTCTTTTCTTTCAAGTTTTATCAGGAAGTGCTTCATTGCTGAAGTGGCTGGGACGACCACTCTGCTTCTCCTCTCGAAACTACAAATCCGTCAAATTTGTAGCTTAAACAAGGCATGTGCTGGGGGTCCAAGCTGCTGAGATGCATTCGGTGTGAACCAACGCCGACATAAACGCATCGCTTTTCCGGAAAGTACAATTACAATTTTAAATAATCTGGCATTTTTGTCAATGCTACTACTCCATTCTCAGTTGAGCAAACGTCTCCTCAGACTGTAAAAGGCACTGTGAAAAGAAAGGCTTATGTTTGATTTCTCCAGACCAAACATACCTCATCTATGACGCAGTCTAATCTTGAACAAGTATTTTATAAGTAAAAAGGGACTTGCTTGAGAAGAGTAGAAAAAGTGAACAATATCTGCCCCCACACCCCACCCCCCTGACTTCTCTCAACGCACAATAAAATCCCAGACTTGCAACTACATCTCTCTGATCTCCCATAAGCCTCGTATGAATGACCGTGACTTGTAGTGAATGCTAATGACCAAGTGAAACACACTCCTACAATGGCTGGATGTGAATGGGGGGGACTAAAAATAAACTGCACCAATCTTCTCGTGTAACTGGTGCAGCAAACCAGGCTCAGGCTTGAACAGTTTTAAACATGTAATCCACCATCTGATCAGCCACTGGGGAAGCCACCAACACCCACCGCAACCTGGGTTAACTTATTACCGGAACAACTAAAAAAAAAAAAAAAAAAAGAAAGTAACTAAATCACTGAGAGAAGTTGGCACTAAACTAGACACCCTACACAGGAACAAAGACAAAGCTTGCACCTGAACCTCTGTGTGGCAAGCACTTTGGATGAACAGGAGTGTTGTAACACTTTTAATCTCGATGCACTCTGCTTGTGCGTCCCCGATGACACTGTCCTGATTAACACAATGATCAATCGATTTTTACAGCTAATGGAAAAAAAAAAAAAAAAAAAATCGCAAGGTTCGATGAGAACATTAATAAAGACAGGAAGTGTGTTTTACTCTCCTAATATACTATGTAGGAAAAATATAAACAGCTGTCTAGTTTCCATGTCATGAGAAAAATAGCTAATATTAAATATATAGAAACAACTGACATTTTATCAACTGAATTTTTTTTTTTTTTTTTTTTTTAAATTAAAAGAAGTCCTCTGGGGAGGTTACAGCTGGGGGCTCATATAATTTGTACAAGCACCTGACATCTATAAAGAAGAGGTGAGAAGAGAAGACAGCTCACACAGAACAGAACACCTGAGAGAAATAACCAGAAGGGAGCAGCACAGCACCCCGAAAAACAAAGAGTCGAAAAGGACAGGAGAGAGATCGTGACACTACAGTATCGTGAGTGAGGTTCAGGGCACGGAGCATGTCGAGGTCATGCGGGGCTGTCCAGCACCAAAGACGTCTCTGCCGGACAACAACCGGGGATAGAGGGAGGGGGAGGAGGAGGAGGAGGGGGATCAGTAAGGCCCGGGCACCGCTTGTCCCAAGAGAATTCAAGCCGAACCGGGCTTCGATGTGCAGCTTTAGACATTTTCTGCGTCAGGTGGTGCCGGGACTGTTCAGGTCTGTTGTGTTGTGCTGGGATGAACTGAGATACCATAGTTATGTTGTGCTGGCCTCCGTTGGCCTGTGGCTTCTGTGAGGATGCTGCTGCTGCTGGTTTGTGGTGAACTTGGGTGGTCTCTTTAGTGGCCGTCGTGCGTTAACATTTCTTCAGCCCTCCGGTGCAACTCCAAGGCCGTGACAGTGGAGATGTCCTTGGGGAGCTCCGATTTCCTCCTCATCAGGGGACGCTCCCTACGCTGATCTCTCTGGATCTGGACACACACGGGGAAGTCTTAGTTTTCGTTAGCTCTAATAACCATGCACATTATATTATGTTTAACCTAAAGTGGCTTCTCTTCATTGCTCTACACAGAAGCAGGGCATTTGTTACTTTCTATATTTACCTCTGAAATTTAATCAAAAAACCACATCAGACTGCCTTTTCACACACTATTTGCATATTATTTTAAGATGCATATTACAAAAAAAAATATGCATCTATATGCACTATATATACACCAAATGCAATGCAGTTTAGCTGTTTTACTGTAGATAATTACGCAAGCATGGCATGAAAGGAGAGGTATCTGTGTGGAAAAGCCTCTTCATGTAACATAAAAAGTTAAGATGAAAAGAAAATAAAGTATGTTAGTATGTAATGCGCATGATCAGATTACTCAAGGCAAAAGGAACAGTTGTCATGTTCTCCTGGTTTGAACCTTGTTCTACTTAAAGGATATGGACGACTGCTGGGTTTATATTTACGAATCGCATGATCCTTGTTTATTAGCTTTGCATAATCATCTTGACAGAAGAAGTAATTTACAAGGCAAACTTAAATTGCCTGCTTGAACCATGAAAAAAGCCTTAGATGCTTTAGCTGTGGTTTGCTACGAATGAAATTAGCCAATAGTTGCAGCTAAATGGATTACAATCTATATATGAGAGCAATTTAAAGCAATTAGAAACACAGTGACTTGTTTACATGCGCAAAATACTCCGTTTCGTGCCCTTATTCTGAAAAAGACATTAATCTGTTTACACAAAAATGAATACCACACGAACACTTTTGTTTACATTAATCCGTGCACACTGAATAAAGTTTTTTTTCAAAGTATGTTTAAAAGTAGAACAAGCATCTCTACACCAGCCTTGCGAACAGCTGACTAGTTGGTTTGTGTGTGACACGCAGAGCTGCCTGTAAACAGACAACAGACCCAAAAACAAACTCGGCTGAGACACATTCCAAATGCGTAGTATAAACACAGTACATGTCCAATGAATGCTCCTAAAACGTGAATAATATCACCGTATCCAACATGTCTTAATCAGTAAATGCTGCAGTTGGTATAAGGCCTGATTCGTGATGTCCAAACGGAATATGTTGTTTATATGACCTGTATCAAATTCTGAATATTTTCATATTCACAATAATGGTGGAGTATTAGTGTGCATATAATGCAGTGAGTGAAAAATCTATGAATGACAGCCTACGACCAACATCAAATACCAAACAAAGATTCACGTCTTAGAGGTACAATGCAATATACAGAAGCTAAGGGCAGTTTACTGGTGACCAATAACCGTTTTCCCCCTGTATCAGACATGCTACAGCTCCGTGTTTTCATTATGAAGAACTGGTATTGGTTCAGTCAAACGCGCAGTATCAAATGGTAGAATCCTAGGTCTTTTCTGAACAGTGTGCCCATTTTAGAAACACACTTTGCAAACGTTAACATCCACAACACCTGTCACATCACCTGACTAACGAATAGGGCAGTCATATTCACTTCTACAGTACAAGACACTGCTCCATTCCTAACCTGGGTGGCTTCCTCCTCTACTGCTTTCTTTAACATGTTGACATCATCTAGCAGTGGCCCGTCTGTCTCCATGTCCATCGGACTGCCTGAGCCTATCGAATCGACATACAACAGAAACTGCACAGGGAGAAGAGAAGAGGAAGAATGGTTATGAAGCACCACGTCGTAGACCGCCTCTGCTTTCGCAATGAAACTAGTACCGACATCTTAAAGCTCATTTCATTCCTTTTAAGCCACCGTTTGCACTAAGACATGGATATTTTTTAACCTTTCTGAAAACCTTTTAAATTGAGACCAATATTGGACACCCAGTGAACTACCCTCTAACGTCGCAGTGCACACACGAGCTCTGAACCCACGTAGCCGTCCAACTGAACTGTGGTTACACTGATGTCCGGCGTATATTCAAAGGCCGAGCATGGACAAGTGTAAGTGAAGCACCTTCAGTGTGATCAGAGATACATTAAAAAAAAAAAAAAAAAAAGATGGTACATAATACTGAAATCTGCAGCAAGCAAGCCAAGAAGTCTGACACCAAGAGTAATAAACTTGCGGTTTGAAGTTAAAATCTATTCACTCACCTGTGGGTTTGACTTTGCTAGATTTTCAATCTTCAACCACGCTTCTTCTCTCTCTTTCCATTTGGCTTTCTCTCTAGCACATCAACAAAACAGCCAAACTCATTAAAGACTGCTTCAAAAAGAAAATTAAAATCACTCTGCAAGTACAACATTGGTACTGGTAGTCTAGAAATCTGTTGGCAAGACATAACAGGGGACCAAACATGAACTACGTCCCAGAATATGTGGACCATCATGAACAGAAAAGAACAAGAAACAAAATTTGAAAATTGTAAGATTAAGCTGTAATGATAAAGTATTTTACTAATGCATCTAATGCAAAAGGAAAAAAACGAATGCATGCTTATCAATGTGCATTACAAAAGTACACAGTTAGGTTAGTTAATACACTATTCAAACTTGCAAAATTAAAATATGTAATCATAATATAATCAGTCTTGTGTCTTACTTGCTTTTCTCTGCTCTAAACTGTTGGGTGCAGTCGTCAAACAACTTCTGGTTCATCTCCATGAAGAGTTTAAGAGCATTGTAGATCAACCCGTGGATCGTCCTGTAAACACAAGGGTCACTTTATGCACAAGTGTCACAACAACCCATGGCATAGAAAATTAAAGACATTTATATAACGCTTTTCAAAACTGTTGCAACGTGCTTCATGAGAGAGTGGCGGAGTGCCGTGACTCACTTGTTCCAGTGGGTCTTGGAGTTGCGGTAAAGGGCTGGGAACATGATGGGCAGAATCTTGGCTGCGTTGTCACTGATGAGGCTCATGATGTATTCATTGTTCCAGTAGTAAAGAGCCCGCTCTGCCACCTAATAAGACACAAGTGATTTGACATGGACAGGATTACTTATGCACACAGTCAGAAACCTTTTGATGGTGCAACGAGGCAGCAGATCGCGCACGACTAGTGCACTAAAACGCTAAATCGCATCACGTAGCCTCGGATCAGTGTCAGACCTGAAAGTGTGGGCTGGACACACACTTGGCCAGCTGTCTGAAGAGAGGCTCCATGACTTTGACAAACTCTGAAGGTTCAATGACGTCCAAGATCTCCTCCAGTTCATTGAGGAACATCACTTCTTTTGGACTGTGGGTCTTTGGCCAATACTTTAACAAAGCCATCACCGTCTGCACACAAGAGAGAGAGAACAGTGAAGGGATGAAACACAGGTAGGGACATAGTCACCGTATGTAAAAAACCAAATTTATATTAAACTACTCCATAGCACATTATTTGTCCTCTCCTAAAAAAACATTAATTGTATTTAAATAAAAGGCAAACAATTGCCTACATCTTTGTTTTCAGATGAATAATCTCTAGTCTTTATCAATATAAGAAAATGCAACCAGGTATTTGGCCAAACAAAATATAATGTATGTGTGTACTTGACAAACATCAACTAACCATAATTACACATCAAAAACTTTCACTAGGGAGTGTGTGGGTTCATAAAGGCATTAGCTAAGCTAAACATTCATATAAAGAGGTAATGAATGTGTCCAGAATTTATCACACCACAGGAAAATTTATTAACCAGCCAGCCAAAATTGAATGATAAAAAAAAAGAAATAAAAAAAATCACCAAGTACATAAAATTAGCTTCGAAATTTGTGAAAATGAAAGCAGTATTCTCTGCTCTGAAACGTGGGGGATGTGTCTGATGAAGCTGCTGAAACCAGCCACGGGAAAGGTGCAGCTTCTCTAAAGTGTCAAATACCACTACGACGTGAAAAGAGGATGATCCGTCTAGCAGCTTTATTGGACTTGTGCAGACATACATACAGCTTTGAGCCACTGGAGCCAGAATCCAAAGCCCAATTAGAGGAAACCCCCGCAAGAGAAAATCAACCTCGTTCCTCTCAGTCTGCAACAGAATGGACTTTTTTTTTCTCCCATTTATGCAAGTTAGCAATATCTATCACTGATCAGCGTGACCTCGCCAAATAAAGGAATAAATACCATAGAACACACTTCACCAGATACTTTGATATGTCTGTCAAGTCACACATCAAACACTGCACCATTTTAAAACACTTTGAAGTAACTCAACACTGTGAAGGAGAACTACAGATACTAATGTGCTAACATTTTAACATTTTAGAGAGGAGTTATGCCAAGTATATGACCATCGAGCGCCATCAAGTCATGATGCCCCCCCCCCAAAAAAAAAAAAGCTGAACACAAAAATGAACACTGACCACATTTCAATAATACATAGATGAGTCTTTTCACATTGTCAGTATTTACTTTCTAGCATATATAACGTGTTTAGAAACAAGTCTCTGAATTTCCTTTACACAGACAGGATAATTTAATCTACAATATTAATGACATTACAGCATTAATAAATCAGATCTTACCGGTTCTGTGAGGGTGCTATCCTTCTCTAAGAACTGTACCACACAGTAGGCCAGCTACAGGAGGAAGACACAAGACACAAGTGTTCCCACTTTTATTGAGCGACATCATTATATGCATTTGTGTTAGAAAGTTTCATATAAGAGCAAAGCAGAACACATTAATATCGTGGTTACCTGTGGGTGATATACACTAAGAGACTTGACTTTGTGTAAAGGCAGCAG
>JAPQRN010000017.1:8428789-8442539 GCA_037367275.1 Coranthus polyacanthus | reverse complement strand
AAAGCAGAACACATTAATATCGTGGTTACCTGTGGGTGATATACACTAAGAGACTTGACTTTGTGTAAAGGCAGCAGGACTTTCAGCAGGAATATCTTGTGCTCTTCTTTCAATGGTAATGCAAATCCATTGATTATACTGTAACAAGAAGGGTAGTCATTAGGGGAAAAAAAGAGCTCTACCTCTATATATCAAGAACAACCGTTTTTAAAATACAGTAAACCATTACTGGGAATTTACCACCAGCCTGTGCACCTTCCAAAAATAACCTACCTGCCTAATATTTCCAGTAACTCTGCTATTCCATTATGATGCTCAGTTTCATAAATGAACCTGAAAAACAGCGAGCAGACACGTGGTGATACATCAGGGTTGTATATTCATTCCACAAGCACAACCCACGCCCACTTATGTACTGAATTTAATTACTCACTCACCTATAAAATATGTTATTTATCTGTTTCCTAATGTACGCTCGCAAGCCCAGAAACTTGCCATAGATTCGATGCAGAGTGGTCTTTAAAAAATCTCTTTCCCTGGGGTCTTCACTGTCAAACAGTTCTAAGAGCTGGACAAAGAGGGTTGAGAGACATTGGTGGTAAATTCAACTGGGCAGCAAATATAGAACTTATATCTTATTGTAAAGACCATGAAATGCCTTCTTATTCTAATCCATATACACAACAATGTAGACATTATTATAGCCTCACCTGCATTACAAACTTCTGGTCAATATACTTTTTGGCTATGTTTGGTTGAAAGTCTGGTGACTCTAAGAAGCGTAGAAAAAATTCATAGACGAGCTGCAGAAAGAACAGCAGAGGTTAAACAAAAAGAGCTATATGGACTTATTCTTAATAGCTTACAGTGAATAAGAAACATTATGTGGTGCGGTCTGAGCGAGTCAGTATGTGTGTACCTGTAGATGTGGCCATGCAGCCTCTAGCGTGGGCTCATCTTCCTCTGGGTCAAACTCTGCCCCTGTGGGGTTGGAGGATGGCGGCAACGTCCTAAACATATTCACTGCAAACTGGGGAACAGACAGGAAAAGACAGGTCAGCTCACGCCGCACCCGAAACACCTCGTCAACACCATAAACTGTATGTAAAGATCGACCCCGTTTCGTCCTGATGTGTAAAAATTCAACCGAAATCCCATGGTCACTGGAGCTGCCATGTTGCTTGTGTGATGCAATTCGGTCCGAGCAGTAGAGACGTTTTTATATCATCAAATAACTTTAAATTAAAAACAAACTCAACAGAAAGATGAGCATTTGAACACAAATCAGTCTCATGAAATCTTCCTAAAAAGTCCAAAATCCCTTTAGTGAAAATGTGTTGGATGTGCAGTTTGAGTTTTTAGTTTGGCCTGATGATGATATTTGAATAACATGGAGGGGTTGGATTTATGAGCTATACCGCACCCGGCCATCAGGGGGAGAACGAGATGTTTTGGCTTCATTTTTCACCATTATTTTAAAGTGCACCAGCCCTGCAATAAATATATTTGATTCCCTTCATTTAAAATTCCTCATGTTATCCCGGTGTATTTTTTTAAGTTTTAATATGTTAAATCCTGTTATTGCAACAAAACAAATGCTCAACTTGAAGCATCTCAGTTGACTGAGGGGTCTCATCATCATAGATTTCCAGGGGGCAGCGCTAACCTGGGACAGATGTTTGATTCATAAACCAACTTAACATAAGACAATGAACATAATGGTATCATTTTGAAACTCACCACACACAGCATTTCACCATCAAACAAGTTTGCTTACAAATATACAATATTACAATAAATAAATAATGTGTTTGGGAGTATGTGGCTCTGTCAACCAACCTGACTTCAACAACAACACCACCACCACCATATTCTGCACAGACCACTGTAGAGAAACTGTTTTTACGAATTACACAGCTGTCTTTCAAAAAAACAAAAAAAAAATCACAAACTAACAAAAAACACTTCTCTGCATACTGTCCAAACCACCTCTAAAGATAAACCAAAACAAATGTTTCTCAAATATGTTTTATTTTGCTCTGGAGATAGCAGAATGTCTTGCTGGCAATACCATTCCCCAACCTGGGAAGCATCCATCTATTTTCCCTCCCAGTCTATTCTCACTTTCCAGACAGCACTCTCAGAAAGTCCCTCCAGAGTGCAGTCGACCAAAGGTCAAAGCACACTCTCTCAACATCGTGTTTATATTCTTAGAAGAAACCATTTCTTACTTCCCCCCAGAGAGGGGGAATAATGGAACAACCACTGCAGTGTCATCCAAAGGTCTGCCAAATATTGTTCTAAACCTTCAACAGTGTGGCATCAAACGTGATCTGAAAGAACAAGGGCTTACTGGGGGAAATCATTTGTAGGGCCTTAACATAAGAATACACTCTTTATGGCAATAAAGGAGTTTGTCATGTCATTCTCCATACTTTGATGATGAAAGCCATCAGGAGACTTCAAAGAGCCCTTGTCTTTAAGGGGGCAAGGGAAGGGGGCTGCCAGGAATAAGAGTATATTTTCATGCTGATTTAGGAGCTCTGTTGCATTTTCTGCTGTACTGATCAAATAAAGCCACGACAAGGAGGATGTGGGTAAATTTGCACCTTGATCATCTGCAGTTTACCATGTCGTATTGAGAAAGGGCTTTGATTAACATCAAAGGCTTTTTAATTTGGCTTGGGAAAGCGAACCTGGCACCATGAAATACACCTAAGAGGAACCTATTTCTGACCAACAGTAGGAGCTAAATGACAACCACGGTGACTAGAGCCCGAGTGAATGAACCGCTTTAGATCTGCTCAGGTAGTAGCTACAGATAATTTAGATTTAGTCACCTGATATGCTTTAACAATCTTTAGGCAAACACCTCTAAGTGACCACTTGAGGGAAACAAAATAAATAGATTGCTTAATGGCCAACCATAAGATATTAAGGATAACAGCTGTGTTAAGTTTATGACATACAGATCTTTGGGTTTAAATAAGGTCAGTGATGCTCATGTGAGTTTCCTATGACTTGCCAGGAGCCAAGAAATAAAGACTAAATGAGTCTGAAACCGCAAAGTATTCCTGGCAGTGGAAACCACTGTGCATTCTCTTTCATCATAGTGCAAAAATAGTCCAGAAAAAAGGTTACCCTTTTTAACAAATGGCAGATCATTACACAAAGGTTAAGGGAAAATAACAGCAATAAGTACAGTCTAACATCCATACCGAGTCAGATGGCTCTACACTGTCACATGTATTCACTAATACACAGCGGAGCCTTATTCGTAAACATGCCTCCAAGAAATTTACACAGAATCTTACTTCACTGTGATTTGACAGTCTGCAAACATTTTACTGAGGATTTAGTGTAAGTGAATGTTCTTAAGACTAACCCACAGCCTCTGACCCACATCTCAGGCAGGAAGAAACAACCACAAATTACTGATACGTTTTTTTTAAGTTCTACAATATGGCCTCATATAAAACAGGAATGTCTCAGCTGGTGAATATCATCACTAGGCAGAAGGAGCTCGTCCATTGGAGGTGATAATATTTGCTAATTCACTAATTTAAGTATTTGTGGGTTATCACACACTGGAGGATGCAACCTGTTGCTATAAAAAATTCCAAACAGACACATTTTTCAGACCTTATCCATAAGGCACCAAATGGCCTTGAGGGTTGAATAATGTACAGTCTGACTTCACTACGCATACAGCCCCATCTGTTGCATAATTTAAAGAGATGACATTTTCTGAACTTCCGCCCTTATGCACACACAGCTTAAATACTGACCATGTGAACCACCTCTGGGTAGATGGGTTCAGTAATGACGTTTCTGTTGTGGGTGATGTACTCCACCATCTCGCTGAGCGCCGCCCTCTTCACCTCCTTCCATTTCAGGTCACTCAGTGGGTCTGAGACGAAATCGAAGAGGACGCAGCACTGCCGCAGTTTCTGAATGAACAGCTTCTCCTGCTCGGCGGGGGGAACATCTGTAAGACGGAAAATGGAAAGGGGGTGACGTTAACGGATTTTCCAAAAAGAAGACACAAGAAAGACAAAAACATTCGTGTTATTTAACAGTAAAGGTGCAACTATACGTTCAAGATGGCTCTGTCTGAAGCAGCAACAGAGCTATGTCATTATCATATAAAATATGAGGTATAAAAGGAAGGGTAATGAACACACAAGTATCAGATAGATGTGCTCATCTATATGAATCTCCACTGCACTTGTAGAAGGAAAGTAGCAAATTGGATGCTTTGGAGCTTTGTTTGTATAAATGGAGGTTATTGGCGACAATTTGTATTAAAGTATTTATTTTCTCTCTCTCTTCTTTTGAACAGTAATTCATTATTTTCATCAAGTAAAAGATATTCTGATTAATCGCTAGAGCTGCACTTCACTACTGTGGAACTCAGGTGGCAACATGTAGAGACCTCATTTAAAGGCTTGATAAATCAATAACCTAGCTTTACAAAGACAGTGTCAACACCACAGTGAATGATGTGGGAGCTCTCGTTGTGGCTCCAGGAATATGTAGGCACACCTGTGCGTGTATATTCATTACCTCGCAAGTTAAAAATCATTACACGTTTTTGTAGCTACTGCACACACACTGTCAATGAGCCAGTGTCCTTTCTGTTCCATCGTGCATGCATTATCAACTCAGAGCAGCTGCCTCACATAAATCAGCGACAGCAAAAGTTATCCAAAACATGCCAAGAAACCGCAAATTAATTAAAATGTGTTTACTGCTATTACTTACTATTAAATCAATTTAGTGTCTCCCCTCCTATAATTTCTGAATTTTTAAGACAGACCTTGGATAAGACATTTTAAGATTTTTATAAAGGAACCGCAGGGACCCTGTTGATAAACAAATAAAAGTAACCCCTGTTGGGATTTAAAGCTACAATAATTTGTGCCCTCTCTCTGGTTCATGAATAGAGTCAGAGTCTGACTGACTTGAAGCTTTTTTTTGGGTCCTATGTATTGCACAAAAGTGGTCATAATACCAACTCTGCTGGTAACTTTGTAATGTAAAAGGGACACACCACCACCAGATGATAAAAAAAAGTTTCTTAGTTTGCTTACAAACAGATGTCAGTAATGGCAGCCTGTAAAAAAAAATAAAAAAATAACGATAGCAGAAAAAAGCTGATTTAGTTGCCTAATAAAACCCCCACACTTCCTGCTCAAAGAATATAATAAAATAACTAAATGCATTTCCGGTATGCCAGAAATGAACTATCTTTTCCTTTACTAGAAACTGGATAAATGTCTGAAACTGAATATCAAGCTCAAAGTAATTAAATTACTGTGGAAATGAACATCAAATATGCTATAAAAGTATCTAGGTGGGACCAATTTTTGTTTTTGAGCTATAACTTTCCTTCAAAGTCAGTAATTCCAGTGGAGAAGCCCGATATTAGTTCTTAAGCCAAAAGTTTGCAAAACACCCTTTCAGCAACAATTCTAAGAAAAACTCACATATTAAGAGCACATCCTATGCTGTGATTATTTACCACAAAGTTTTGACTACAAGTACAAACAGATTCTTCAAATTCTTTCATATCAGATCATTGTATGTGTGCAGAGAAGAACTAAAAGGTGGCACTTAAAACCACTAAAGTTTCAGACTCACACAGATTGCTGACAACACAAAGCTCTAAACCTGCAAATTAATTAACCTCCACTTGTCAGATAACCAAAGCTATACATCCATTCCTACTGAGCCAACACAGGGTTAGTGACATTAAACAAAACGTCACCTTTTAAAACCTTCCTATGGGGCAGCATTCGTTTGTTCATCGCAGTCTATGATTTACGAGACTGTGCTGTGTCCCCATTAACAATCTGAATGTGTATGTCACCATGGCGACCACAGGGCAGAGACAGGACTTTGGACCAGGGGGTGATCGCTGCTAATCAGAGATGCATGCAGGCTGCTGCTGTTGTTAACACAAATCATATGCTACTGATGTGCTGATCCCATCAGCTGCAATCAACAGATGTGTCAGATAAACGGACCTTGTAAAACATGATTGAAGTTGTACTATTGACTGGACAATACCCCTAACGCCAATTCACACATTTTCTGCAACATTTAATTAAACCATAGAAACGCCACGGGTCTTGAAAAACCATTCTGTGTGATTTTGTTAGCTACAATTAAGCTTTAAGATTTAAAATACAGGAATACATTAGGTATGTCATACTAACAGAAAGCAGTATATTAAAAACAAAATGCCAAAATCCCATAGACATTAAGGTATAATGAGGGAATCTAATAAAAATGAAACAGATCTGCTAATGGATGCCGCTAGTACTAGTGTTATTACGGTATAGTATATCAGGGAAGAACACAGTGCCAATATCAGATATTAAAAGAAGCGGAGTCAAAATGACAAAACATACTCTTCACTTTAGGCCCATTAAAACAAAAACACAGATTCATAGATAACAACAGAAATACTATGCACTAACTCTAGGGAACTACAAGTCACTTGACAATTTTCTACTGGCACTTTAACAAAACAGGAAAGAGCAACGTAAAACTTTCCATAAAAACACTGACATTAATACAACTCGCATACATGCACTCTGCTCTAAACAGAACTTGGTTTTAATCTATAGTGCAAAGGTAATTAAATAATACACACACACACACACACATATATATATATATATAGTTTTAGTAATATGCGAGGTATCTAAACTGCCTTTTAGGCCACACACACATTAAGCTAGCTTTTAAAAACCAAACATGAAACTTTATGTCCAGTAGAAGATCAATAACAAATGAAAGGACCAACACTGTGATCTGTAATTACTAATTTACAGTATTTTTTGTGAAAAACTGTTTTGAATATTGCATGTTGAGCATGTAAGCACCAACAATTTCTTGTCACTGGTGAAATAAACCTACGTCAAGAGGTTCAGTCTAGTAGATTGTGCATAGTCTGACAGCACCATCAGATAGACCTGCTCTACAAATCCACCACGCTGGAGTCAGTGGCAAAGCTGATATTCAACACACACCAGGAACGGCTGCCTCTAAAACTGAGGTGGTGGATGAGGCATTGAATGATATGTTCTTGAAAGCATATCAGCCTTTAGGATTTTGCTTGTGTGCATTAGGGCTGAAACATGCAAAAAAAGTTACAGTGACTGTGATATGAGTCACGATTTTAGGAATAGTAAACAAGAGCGAGTCCAGACGCACTGAGGAAAAGTAACAAAGAGCGCTACATTGCCATATGCGCTAACATAGTGTTGCTTTCCATCTATGCTACTACTCCTTGTCAAACACAATCCAGATCGAACAGCATCTTTAATGTCAAAATGCTGATAATTTTCCCCAAAATATGTAAATTAACCACATAAGCAAAACAGCTGAATCAAATACAAAACCACATAATCGTACTTGTCAGATAAATGTTTTCAGAGTCTGTAAGTTTAAGTAAAACAACAGGTCAGCTGTGTGTGAACTAGATGTCACTACTGAGTTTACTTTCAGCCCCTGGAAGGGCTGTGGCTGTTCCTAACACGCCAAAACACAGGTCCACCACCGAGCACTTCATCTCATCAACCCCAAAGTGCCAAGAGGTCTACCAGCTCCTGTTACACAACAGCACTAGGGTTTCTGAACAGACCTAAAATATTAAGCGACATGCTGTGCAACTGCAGACTTCACACACAGGCCTCGCTGCATGGATGGGCAAATAACCTTTACTCATCTGAAGCCTCCAGCTTGCACACAGGAAACTATTATGGACACAAATTCCTCCCAAGTACAAATCTCAAAAACAACAGTGTGCCTACTGGTAAATATTTAATAAACTGTTTATTATACTGGCACAAGTGTTAAATACTTTGTACATAACCTACCCTGACTGAGGGCAGACACCGGCCAACTAATACAGAATCAAAACAACTGGCTATAATTATCCTTAATGCTTTTATTAAAACTCTACATTAGGTCATTTGAACACATGTATTTTACAGACATCTGCGTGTTAAATATAAACTTCCATATCTGTTTATGGTAAAGGGCTCATGGAAAAGGAAACCCTTTTCACATTCATCCAGTGTCAGGTTCTGCTGGTGTCATGAGCCCCATCTTTAAGCCTGTAACTCTGCAGCCTACTGGAGATTCAGCAACTACTACCAGAGGATTCCCACGTACACCTGTGTCAAATGACACCAGATACCTGTATACTATACAAATGTACACACTGACAACAAGATTTGACCTCACTTCCTATGACATCAGCAGTCTTGATGGGGGATGGGAGACTCAAAACTAGCTCTCCTTCTCACTCTCTCTTCCCCTCCCTCCCTAAATAAAGCTAAGCTGTGCAATACCTTGGCAAAACTCCTCATTGACATACAAACACAATCGCATGCTTCCTCTTCCAAATATACTGATGCCACTAACACTAGGAGGACAAACACTCAAGTGTCTTGCAGCAACTTTTAGACAAAGTAGTCTGACAAAAACACTTTATTCTACAGAATACAAAATAGCAGCTGCAGTTGCTAAATTGCAACTACATTCTTGCCCATCTCCCCCTGAAACACACACACACAGAGCAGCAGAAGAGGCAAATATCCTATTCTCACCTCTAAAATGCATAAGGGCCACAGGCTGAAAAGGCCCATTGGAGCTTGGAGCATCCAGAACCATCCCACTGGTAGCTCTAGTACATGCCAACATCAGTGAGTTGAAGCAGGAGACAGGGGAGAAGAGGGCAACCCAGGCTAAGGCGAGGAGCCAGCCTCCATTTTAGCACGAACACTCGGAGCAGAAAATGAAGCTCCCCTGCTGCTGGAGGGAACAAGCTAGTTAGTGATGTCATCCCCTACTGAAGCCACCCGGTTGGCCGGCTGCAATCACATGGGCTGGCTGTCAGAATAAATAAACATGAGGGAAGGGATTGGCTGGTGGGCTGAAGGGGAAGGGGTGGGGCTGTTTCTGTGATTGGAGCAAGAGCAGCTACATCTGTCAAGAGTTTTAAAGCACAAACTAGAGACCTGACATCAGTTTAAACATTCACAAAATATAAGAAGAAAACCAAGAAACACACATTCCTATCTAACTAAGCAGAGTGATGGTAAGAATCAGATGAGAGGAACAGTGATTTCTCACATGAAGCCCAACACTCTACTAACCACAAACCCCAAAATCACAACCAAAGTAACAAATTACAACAATGAAGTCACAAAAAGAACACAAAAAATTCAATGCACTAAAAAACGTTAAAAAAAAAAACACAAGAGTACAAGCCAAAAGATAAGTTTTGCTTCAAATAAAAACTAAAAATCCAACAAGCTGAGACATACAACACACAAAGACTGTTTAATACCATTTGTCACATAAACGGTCTTTTTACTTGTGTAACCGCCTGTATGCGTGGACGCCGTACGTGTATGTGTGTGTGTTGACGTGACAGATGGCTCTCCAGGACCACAGCCTGAGCCCAGGTGTGTGTGACAGAGAAACAGGAAGGCAGGAAGTCTCAATGTGAGCAACACAGGATGTGAATGTGCAGTAAGCAGCACTCTTTCTGTCTTCTCTTTCTGTATTGTGAAGCTGTGCAAGAAAAGGGCAAATGTACAGTGAAGCAGACGGTAAAATGCTATGTGTAATTAAAGGAGCCGTTGACATAGGGCAAAAGCATTTTGATAAATAAGCCTCATTTGTATAAATCTACAATACCAATAAAAAATACAAAAAAAAACAAGATAACTTTTTGCTATAGGTAAGTAGTAATGTGCAGAAGGTAGAGTGCATCATGGCACAGCACAGGCACAATTAAGTTGACTACAATATAATATAAACAAATCAAATGCAATTTGTGGATATTTTTAGCAAAACTCTAGTCTGAAATTTGCAGTTAATGTCTTCTTTACATCACTCTTTAAGAAGGTGACTCAATGAAAATCAATACAATCGAATAAAACTTCAACAAAGAAGTCATTTCCTGTGCAAACTGATTTTTCTGAACCAGTGAGGATTTGCATTTAATAACCAGGCCTGAAGCCAATCCAAACAGTCTTTCTATGTAAAGAGAGAACTGGTATTCAAAGCACACAAAGCTGTGTAGTGTATGGTTCAGTCAGTGAGGAACACAGTTCTGCAGATAAAAATGCAACATAGATGGAAAATTACTTTTCACTCCTTAGGTTTGTTTATATTACAGTGTTTTAAAATGCAGGTGTCCTTCACACAACTGTGTTAATAACAAGCAACACTAAATTATTAACACAAATAATGTGTATTTTGTTGAGCAGATACAGCTGTACACAGAACGGGATCTGTTATTTATATAATGAAGTCCAGGGCCATTTTTAGCTTTTCACAGACCCACTATGTAGGTACTTTGTGAAAATGTGTTAATTGTATTTTGAGCACAGCTGTTCCTTATCACAGATGCATATCATAGCTCTTTCTTTTCGGGTTCTACCTCTGCTTTGGAGGTATTGAAGGTAACGGGGTTGGTTCAACTCAAGATCATATTTTGCTGGAGCTCCTGATTTCCAGGATCTGACTGTGTCCCAGTAGGAGACAATAGCCTAGTCACCTTAGCATTCAAAACAGCACAATGTATGGGTATCATCATCATCAACAGTCTAGTTTGTGTGTATAAAGGGTTCTTTCTTATCATTCTGTTTACCCAGTCATGGGGCAACCTACCATCTGAAGATCTGTTGTTCTGACTAAGAAAAGACAACACTAAACTCACCCACTTGTTACAAATACTCTCCAAATGTTCTTTTGGCACATGCATTTATCAGGCGTTTTGCTGTGTCTGTCTATTACTGGCAGTGGAAAGAGAGTCAACCTATGAGTCTGTCCTAGTGGGATGGCGGGCTTGCTTATGCTATACTGCAGCTTTCTACTGCCGTGGCCCAGCAGGGAAAGACACAGTTGAGCAACTCATTAACAGGTCGGCTGATTTTCCCATTACAATGTCAACGTCGTCTGTAATAAGCTCTTATGGTTCAAATCTATTGGGGGAAAAGGCCTATTGACACAGAAGACAAATTCTTGTGACAGTAGCTAAACTTAGTTTTTCCCCTTAAGCAGCATCCAGTGACAGAAACATAGCTCTATCCATATCCTAGAACAATCCTCATTCATGTGCTTAGAAAAGTCAAGGCTTAAAGTCATGTATTCATTTTTATTTTATCTCTGTTCTATATTGCTTTCACATGAAGATTGAAAATGCATGGGAGCTGCACAAAAACATGTCATATTCTCAGCATTAAATGCCAATCACAAATGTTGTAAAATGTAAACCGGAAAAAACATGTGACAACTGAATGCAATGTGATAGCATCCCTGTATATTTATTCATTATAGTGACTGGTTTTCATTACTTCAGGCTGGTCCTTAAAATAACTTAAGCTTACTGTGGCTGAGAGCAAAGTCAAGCCAAACATCCTTTTGCTGCCCTTAAACAACTGCACCGCGCCAGTTTTTACAGCCTGATTACTGCTAGCGGTTTTCCTTTTTTTCATGTGTAATTTTATGTGAGATGTTTGACTTAGGAAGTCATTTTTACGAGATGTGGAAGACTTTACTGCAATATTAATAGAGCAAATCCTTCCCTGAAACTTGCCTTGCCCTTTCGCTTCCTGATTTAAGTTACGACCAGCCACTTTAAAAATATCTGCATGAATTTCACTGTCACTTTGAACTTTTTTACTCTTGCTGCTAAATGAAGTAAAGCAATATGAAACCATTTAGATCAGATGAGGCCAAGTCGAAATCCCAAATGTTTTTCATTCTCTCAATCTTGATAACTGATATTTACTCAACATTATTTAAACATTTTGTCTCAGCTCACATGTGGACAGACTGCATTGTCATGTTCAGCTAATATTATAGTACATGCAACGACTTAAGCAAGGGTTTCTATATTAAGGAAGTTCTGTAGCAACTGACAAAAAACATCCTCTGAACCCTGTTTTCTTTGCTGTGAATGGCTTAAACATCACAGGTTGTATTTGAATATAGTCTTGACAACAATGTTCATTCCAGTGAACATTCACTGAAGTTTCTGACAAACTAACCAGCAGATGGCGACAAAGCCTGTGGGACAAATGCTCCATGCAGGAAAGATATCACACACAGTGGCAGCAACTGTTGTTCTGTTGTTTTTGGCAAGCACGTTTAGACTCAAAACAAGACCACAATGAAATAACCAGGCAGCTGTTGAGCATTTTTTTTTCCTCTTTGCTTGCTGTCATCAGAAGGACCTTCTGCAAAATGTATCTAAAAAACACACACTTCTTGGTTTGTGTATGTCGGTAGAATCTTAAAAACAGAAGAGAACAGCTAACAATAACTAGTCTTAATGAACGGACTATGGTGCTAAATTGCTAAAATATGATGATTATAATGTACGATGGAGTCAAAACAAACACGCTTGATTTCGAGGTAAGTTCCTGGGAAAAGCCTGCTGGTCAGGGCTTTGGGTCTTGCCTCAGCCTTATGGCTCAGCAGGACAGGCTCCCGGACATGTGTTTCCATCAGGAGGTGGTGAACATGCTTGGAATGAAAACAGGCTAAGCAAGGAGCCTGTTTGGACAGGACTAAGTGATAACATCTACTGGGCCACTGTGGGATAATGTTTTGTAAAATGTTATCTATGCTCTCATTTGAGCGTGAGAAGTAAGGAGCCTTATCAGAAATTACGTTATTCTGACTGGCTTCTTGATACAGTACAAGGATAATGGCTAACCAGTGTTACATTACAGTACTTTATAGCTACGTCAGCTCCTTTGTTCATCCATTCCTTTTAATTGGGGCTGCATGATTTGGAGAAAGAAGATTTGGTCTACCGGTTTGGTAATCAAGCACAGATTACTCCTTTTGAAATGTCTATGTTTTAAACTCAAACTTACAAACTTAAACTAGCATTAAAAAAAATACAAATGCATGTTTTACACAGTACCTCTCTCTGCTCAGTGCCACTAAATCCAAAATATCAACAGACGACAGAGGTTGCGTTTATTTCTTTTCCATTTCTGCAATTAGATCACCCTAAATCCTCCTAAATCTGGACCTTTAAATTGCAGCCTTTTGCAATTACATAATTGCACAGGCTGATACTGCAATTACAATTGCAATTAAATTAATTGTGCAGCCTTAATTTTAATCATGCTATACTAAAGTGACCCGATGGTGGACAAATGGCTCATGATATCACAACAGCTGCTGTCGCCTCAAGTCACAGTTACTCCACTTTACTGTTATCCAAGTTCTCCAAAGCAAGAGATGAGATTCAGAAAATCTCCCTTAAGAGGAATCTCGCTTGAATATGTCGTAACAACGTGTTCATTGGAAGTCAGGTATTCAGACTTGAAAAACTGTTGAGGAAAACAAATCAAGCTACTTTTATAAAAAATAAAACATGTATTCAAACTCAAACCAACATTAGTCCCTTCACTCGTGCACCAAGTTTGTGTCTAACATGCATTCTACTATTGATGCTGAATAACATACGTGTGCTTCTTTTAAGACAGACTGCTTTAAACGTATATGCTACTTTGTGTTCACGTGCATGTGAAGGCCATCACATTATGACAGAGTAAGAAGACATTCACTACCACATATTTTTGTACACTTAAGTCATGGCACTAGTTCTGAATTGTATGCAAAAAAAGCATGTCACAATTAATTTGATAGATATTACACGTGTGATATGAGACAGAAATTTAGTGCAAGTTTTCATTTCACT
>JAPQRN010000017.1:8404043-8421814 GCA_037367275.1 Coranthus polyacanthus | reverse complement strand
AGGAATGTAAAATATACCATTATCGCATTTTTATCAATTAATTTATTCAATATTTCCTACTTCGGTATGACGTTCAACTACAGTTTGTGCGTCTATGCATTCTGCCTCTGCACATCTCCCATCTCTTCAAAAGCTGATTTATGATAGTCATTACAGTGTTCCTTTTCGCCTATTAAGTGGTTAAAGAACTGCTTAGAATTGTCACATTTAATTATAATCGTCACTTTAAGTGGAAGTTTTATAGAATTACAGTAAAAACTTTATTAAATAGGAGAGCTAGTTCTCAATGTTGCATTACTGCCATCTACTGTACAATGCCTGTCTATGAAGGTTTTAGAGACTGCCTGGCTTATTATTGATCTTTTTTAGTCATCGCAGGACTTATTAAGTGTAGCAGAGGAAGATGAAGTAAAGTAAAAGACCTGCTCCCCAGATCAATCTTTCCAAGATCTTCCAAGATTACCACCAATACAAGATGAATGTCACTGAGGCTACAATCTGAAAGATGTTTCAATAATGCCGACTCTAGCAAGGATGCACAGTTGTCCTTGGATAAAACATTAATGTAATCAAATTACATGAACAACATAAGATTTAAACCAAATGCGACACCCCAGAGTGCTAAACACACACGAGTCTGTGTAAGCTTCAAAGACTCTCACCTTATTTAAAGTACAAACAGAAGCCACAGCAGTTAACGTGGTAAACTTTTTTATTTATGGGACCCACCGTTTCAAATAACAGTATTGATATATTTACAGTTAAAATAACAACACAAAGAACATTGGAATGTCAATAAATATAAAAACAAAATGCATTGATACAACTCAAAATACAAAAAGTGACAAACAAAAATACTAAAGGAATGACTCTGAACTGCATATGTTCAGTTCAAGGGAAAATAAAGTGAACTTGGTCAAAAAAGGGGTTTGACGGGGGACATTCCAGGCTCATTTACAACATTAAACTTGAAATTTTATATAACACTACTTCCCAAAGTTATCAGGCAATAAACATGCCTAATCCACCTCCTCCATCCTGGATGTGTCGTCGTCGTCACCTTCAAGAGGAGGCATGTCCTCAGTGGGAGCAGAGGTGGCATCATCTGAAGCCAGATCATCTTCATCAATACCTAGAAGACAGTTAAACAAATGTTGAGTCACAATTGCCAGGTGAGTGTTCAAAGAGTGCTACTTAATAATACAGAACACGTCTTGTGTCATTTGTTTTTTAAGTTCAAATAAACACAAATACTCACCAAGACCCAGCTTGATCATTCTGTAGATGCGATTGGAGTGGGTCTGTGGGTCATCAAGGGTGAATCCTGAGGAGAGCAAAGCGGTCTCAAAGAGGAGGATGACCAGATCCTTCACTGATTTGTCGTTCTTGTCAGCCTCTGCCTTCTGCCTCAGTGTCTCCACAATTGGGTGATCAGGATTAATCTCAAGGTGCTTTTTAGCAGCCATATAGCCCATGGTGGAGTTATCCCTCAGGGCCTGAGCCTTCATGATCCTCTCCATGTTGGCCGTCCAGCCATAGGTGCTAGTGACGATGCAGCATGGGGAAGAGACAAGACGGTTGGAGACAGTGACCTGTGGAGATAAAGAATTAATGCTATCTTCTGCTGGAATTTTCTTGACAGTGAACTATATACCACAGCAAACTATAACAATTAATGCATTAATGCTAATAGATCTCCTCACCTTCTCCACCTTCTTTTCCAAGATGTCCTTCATGATCTTGCAAAGGTTCTCAAACTGAGCTTTCTTTTCCTCCTGCTTCTTCTTCTCATCCTCGTCCTCAGGCAGCTCCAGGCCTTCCTTGGTCACTGACACCAGGTTCTTGCCATCATACTCCTTCAGCTGCTGTACACAGTACTCATCGATGGGCTCGATCATGTAAATAACCTCGAGGCCAGCTTTGCGAAGGCGCTCCACAAAGGCAGAGTTGGCCACCTGGTCTTTGGTCTCACCTGAAATATCACAGCAAAGTTGTCATTCATATAATGCCCTGAAGCACATTATGCTTTTACACTGACAGCTAAAGAAGAAAAGCATCCTCACCAGTGATGTAGTAGATGTGTTTCTGGTTGTCTTTCATGCGTGTGACATAATCTTTCAGGGAAACCATCTCATCTCCAGAGGCTGAGGTGTAGTATCGCAGCAGCTCAGACAATTTCTTTCTATTCTGAGAATCCTCATGGATGCCAAGCTGAAAAGACATTTGCGGGCCATTAATAAAGTTGAACCTGATAGACATGAAGTAGGTTGACTTAATATACTTAACTACTTAGACGTTAATACTGGCAGCGGTTACATCATCTGCTTGCATGTCAGTGTGCTAAATGGACTACAACATGTAGTAACCCTAACCCTAGACCTAACAATGGTATTACGCTGATAATAAGTTGTAGCCACTGATAACTAGACAGCATTCCATTCAGACAACAGAAGATGGCAGTAAGGAGCTCTTAATGAGCCTAAAAGCAGCTTTTCATGGGGACAATATGGCGAAAGGATGAGACAGATGGCTATTGCCTAAAAGGTCACAGGAACACGTGGTAATAATTAACTGAAGTACCAAAGGTTCTTGTAAAGCTTTGCACTTTAGGTAAATGTGTAAGCTACATACTGCTAGAAGTGAGCTCATATTTGGCCTGATTTGTCAAAACATTTAATATCAAACGAAGGCAAGTGCTGAACATTTAAATGAGACAAGGTTAAGAAGAGTGGTGGACACACTAACCTTGATATTCTTTGAGAATTGTTCATAGTATTTCTTGTAGTTGTCCTTGTCCTCAGATAGCTCAGTGAAGAGTTCCAGGCACTTCTTAACCAGGTTCTTGCGGATGACCTTCAGGATCTTGCTCTGCTGCAGCATCTCTCTGGAGATGTTCAGGGGCAGATCCTCAGAGTCGACCACACCCTTGATGAAATCTAGTCGGACGAATAAAGGCAACTGATGAAAACGAAATCCCTATGATGATTTATTGTTACTTGAATTCTATATACACAACAAGTGGTTATCAATTTTACTTCATCAAGCTATGTTCTACCTCCCCTCTCTGTCTCAAAGTTCTATTACACTTCTATCTTAATTAGTAATTTCACAGTTCAGTTAATACTCACTGAGGTACTCAGGAATGAGCTCGTCGCAGTTGTCCATGATGAAAACCCTGCGCACATAGAGCTTGATATTGTTCTTCTTCTTCTTGTTCTCAAAAAGGTCAAACGGAGCGCGCCGAGGCACAAAGAGCAGGGCACGGAATTCAAGCTGACCCTCTACTGAAAAGTGCTGCAGGAAAATGAGTCAACAGTGTCAGTGTATCACTTTGAATACAAAAAAAGCCCCATATAGACAACATATACATTTCAAATATTTAAGAAAAAGTATTAAGTGATCAACCTTGACAGCCAGGTGGTCCTCCCAGTCATTGGTAAGACTCTTGTAAAATTCTCCATACTCCTCATTGGTGATGTCGTCAGGGTTACGGGTCCACAAAGGTTTGGTCTTGTTCAGCTCTTCCTGATCAATGTACTTTTCCTTGATCTTCTTCTTCTTCTTCTTTTTGTCTGACTTGTCGTGGTCATGCTCATCATCTGAACCGACATCCTCAATTTCGGGCTTGTCCTCATCCTTTTCCTCTTCTTCGTCCTTCTCTTTTTCCTTCTCTTCCTCCTCTGCCTCATCATCACTCACCTCCTTGTCACGCTCTTTCTCCACCTTAACAGCAGTAGCCCATCAATTAATAGCTATTAATGATAAACAAGCAATACCCAACAGTATATCCACTTCAAACATAATAACACTGTTATTGAAACAAGAAATGCCAATGAATTATCCCAGGTGTGGCTTTATTTATAAGTTTGTGAAGTTTCAAATCTTTAAAATGTAAATAAATACCACAAATCAAATAAAAGCATAATTTCAGTTTAAATTATTACTTACAAAGAGTGTGATTGGGTAGCCAATAAACTGCGAGTGCTTCTTCACAATTTCTTTGACTCTTCGCTCTTCAAGGTATTCTGTCTGATCTTCTTTTAGGTGCAGAATCACCTTGGTGCCACGGCCCATAGGCTCAGCTGTATAGGAAAAGGAGTATAAAAAATTATGTTACTGCTTTCTAAAAATAACTCGAAACCCGATAAATCTGTTGTTTCATAGTAACCTTGTAAAGGCCTTTACATTACTTACAGGCGTCAACTTTGACTGTGAATGAGCCTCCAGCAGAGGATTCCCAGGCGTACTGCTCGTCATCGTTGTGCTTGGTAATGACCGTCACCTTCTCTGCCACCAGGTAGGCAGAGTAGAAACCCACACCAAACTGACCAATCATGGAGATGTCAGCTCCAGCCTGCAGAGCCTCCATGAAAGCCTTGGTGCCAGACTTGGCGATTGTACCCAGGTTATTGATCAGATCAGCCTTGGTCATGCCGATGCCTGTGTCAATCAAGGTGAGGGTGCGCTCCTCTTTGTTGGGAATGATTTCAATTTTGAGATCCTTGCCAGTGTCTAGCTTAGTGGGGTCAGTGAGACTCTCATAACGGATTTTGTCCAGGGCCTGGAGAAAAGAAACAAATTGTTAAGAACTTTCCGACTTTCAGTGTTTTTTATTATTTAATTTTTATGACTTATACCATGATGTTACTTACATCTGAAGAGTTGGAGATGAGCTCCCTAAGGAAGATCTCTTTGTTGGAATAAAATGTGTTAATAATCAGAGACATCAGCTGAGCAATCTCAGCCTGGAATGCGAAAGTCTCAGCCTCTTCCTCCATTGGTTGGTCGTGTGATTCAGGCATCTATGCAGAGAATACGGTAGAGGGAGAACATAGCTTGTGAAAACCTATTATCATTTAATATAATTCAATACACACAAAACACACACATACAATAAAACGATTTGTTTTATCCTATTGGTGGGCACATCTCTTGATACTGTAACAGAGTGCATACAGACCATGACAGTGTCTTAACTGATGATTAAACGGCTGCTTTGAGAAAGGCAAGAAAACTGCACACTTTACAGACTAAAGTTTGATTCAGTAGCTTTATTTGTTTTGTTTGTTTGAATCATCTGTGTGAGGATTGTGTTCATGTTGTTCTGCACCTCAACTAACAGACCTACAAGCAACACCACTGACCTTCAGGTAATTTGTAGGGAAAATCCCCCATTATTTAACATAGTGAAAACCATAATCCCACTCTCTACAACTTCTTTACAATTAAACCAATGCCTTCGACAGAAATTTAACAAGTAGAACACGCTGCAGTGATGTATTATTTTTTCATGTCTTGTATATATATATTGCGCATCTGTGCCATTATTAAAACCCTGTCCAAAAAAATCAGATTTTTTTAAATACATGTTAGATATAGATATGTTGGTGAGTTGCTTGTGCAGTTCTCTCCTTACTGTTCCGCCAGTGTACAATTTGTCCTTTGCAATAGAGACCACTTCCATTTGCTTCTACCTCTTTATAAACAACATAATACAACTATAAATGATTGTTCTGAGACCTGCAAAGGGACCATGACACACAGAGAATGTCACTGTATTAAGATGAATTGAAAAACCTAAAGGATCTGTGTGCAAGTAACAGGATCTTAGTAAAAAAAAAAAAAAAAAAGAAAAAAAAAGCATAATCTGCCCACACCTGAATAAATGATAGGGATGTCAATAAGGCATTAGTAAATGTTGAAGTACAATATACTGTCATTATTAACAATCTGTTTAATCACAGATGAGCACGTGGCTAGAATTGCACATCAGCAAAAATTACACCACCTGCCGGTTTCCCTGATGAAATGCAAGTTTCTAGAAGGTACCAGAAGGCGAAAAGAACTCTCTAGCAGTTTCCATAAGAATGGAAAGCTCCTCCTCTTACAATTTCAAGAGGTTCTGTGAATGACCGTCCGTACTTCACTCATGTGATCCCGATTCCCTTACCTGTCATAGTATGGCTTTAAATCGGAACAAATCTCTGCTTAGCCAATCTGATTAAGGTTCACTTAGTAATACGTCTGCTTAACATAATTCCTGCCTGACAAGTGCACCAGGAATGCACCATGTGGTCCACGGTCCTGCTGTCTTCCAGCATCCTATCATGCACTAGAAATATGGATAGGACGGTTGCCAACATAATCTTGGAGAAAGTTTGCAATACGAATAACTCGGTATAACGTGGCGATCAACTTCTCAGCAACGCTCCAAGCTTAATTAACAAGTAATTACAGGTCTCTGGTAATTACATAGTTACAATCTCATTATATTCCATTGTACATTAACAGTAGATTTCGTCCTACTTTAACTGGAATTATCACCAATTATTGCCAAGCACGTTTGAATATTTTGTCATTACTGTCACGTTATAAAGTAAGCTTGGCTTAGTTAAATAAGCCCATGCTAACAGCTTTGTAACAGTTAAGCTAACGTTAGATGACATTTACCATGAATGTCAAGCTCAGTGATATTGTAGGTTACATCATTAACCCATCATCTCCATTCATTTCATTCATTTACCTTGGTCCTCAGTTTATCGAAAACCCCGGTGAGAAATGTATAGCGGTCGTTCCACTGCGAAGACAACCCGTCAAGTAGAGACGCCGGAGCTGTTTCGCTTTTGTACCCGTTCCGTGTGTTCGAGAAATCCTGAGCTTCCAGAACCATCTGGAATCTTCCTCGCCACAGCTCGGCGGTGGCCGCTGACCGGCTCGTCAAACTGTCAATCATAGTGTTTGTACACACCTCTCTTTCCATCTTAGGCTGGGAAGGCGGGGTTAAAGGCGGGCATGTCTGTGCCGGCTGAGGAAATCGTGCGGCAGTAGAAACTACAATGAACTACAATGAACCATGCTGAGTTCACTGAAAATTCCAGAATATTAAACTGGAGGAAAGGAACTTTCCAAAGGCAAACAAATACACCCTCCTAGGGTTTTAATATGAGTCGGAAGTCTAACAAAGTAATAAAATCAATGAAGACACTCAGACTGCTGTGCAGATCTTATTTCTAAAGACATTTTATTAAAAATCTGAATGTTTATCATAAAAAATGTTAGTTACAAAAAGAGATCTAAGTCATATTCCAAGTGACTTTATATTACTCTTATTGGTTCTAAGTGTATTTAAGCAGTTGATATAATGGCGTCTATGCTATGCCACATTGTGGTCTATAGCCTTAGTATGTATTAAATAACATTTATTGACCAGTTGACGTTACTGTTACAGAAAACATAATTGTGTAAGAGTGAAATGTATATTTGCAAAAGCAAAATAACTTACAAAAATAAAAATCAAGAAAACAGTCAAGAGTCTACTAAGTATTTTTAGTCAACTTCCTCCATTCTTGATGTGTCGTCATCTCCTTCCAGAACAGGCATATCTTCATCAGCAGGCTGAATGAGGTCCTCAACTGCAGAGTCATCATCATCAATGCCTGTGAATTGAAAATGCATTCATTAGTAACCAAAGTCTCTTGTTATTACTACACAATAAGCAGATATAATTAGCGTTCTTGTATAATCTTTGACATGAGCAACTCACCAAGACCCAGCTTGATCATTCTGTAGATGCGGTTGGCGTGTGTCTGTGGGTCATCCAGTGTGAAACCTGAAGACAGCAATGCAGTCTCGAACAGGAGGATGACCAGGTCCTTCACAGCCTTATCGTTTTTGTCAGCCTCTGCCTTCTCCCTCAAGGTTTCAACGATTGGATGCGCTGGGTTGATCTCAAGGTGCTTCTTAGCTGTCATGTAGCCCATGGTGGAGTTATCTCTCAAGGCCTGAGACTTCATGATCCTCTCCATGTTGGCCGTCCAGCCGTAGGTGCTGGTAACGATACAGCAGGGGGAGGAGACCAAGCGGTTGGAGACTGTAACCTGCCAATGACAAACGTTTGTGTTTTGTTTTTTTTATCAGTTGCAGCACACTGTAACCATTTTATTAACAGACTTGCACTGTGATATTAAGATTGGCTACTTTAAATGATAATTCTGCTTTTTCCATGATGAGAAATGTTACCTTTTCAATCTTCTTGTCAAGAATGTCCTTCATGATCTTGCAAAGGTTCTCAAATTTAGTTTTAAGTTCCTCCTGCTTCTTCTTCTCATCCTCGTCCTCAGGCAGCTCCAGGCCTTCCTTGGTCACTGACACCAGGTTCTTGCCATCATACTCCTTCAGCTGCTGTACACAGTACTCATCGATGGGCTCGATCATGTAAATAACCTCGAGGCCAGCTTTGCGAAGGCGCTCCACAAAGGCAGAGTTGGCCACCTGGTCTTTGGTCTCACCTGTGAAAGTTATTATAAAGGTGTTACTGATATGTTTTGAAGATATGCATTTTTTAAATTACATGTAAAAGAAACATTTTAGGACATGAAAGTAGATTAGGTTAAATAGCTAACCAGTGATGTAGTAGATGTGTTTCTGGTTGTCCTTCATGCGTGAAGCATAGTCCTTCAGGGAAACCATCTCATCTCCAGAGGCTGAGGTGTAGTAACGCAGCAGGTCAGACAGTTTCTTTCTGTTCTGCGAATCCTCGTGGATGCCAAGCTGAAACATGAAATGATTTGTTGACATTAAAATTAATGTCTAAAGTGAAATTCAAATCTCCCATGTGAAGGTTTAGGATTAAATAATGTATTCAGATTGATCTACATACCTTCATGTTCTTTGAGAACTGCTCGTAGAACTTCTTGTAGTTGTCCTTGTCCTCAGATAGCTCAGTGAAGAGTTCCAGGCACTTCTTGACCAGGTTCTTGCGAATGACCTTCAGGATCTTGCTCTGCTGCAGCATCTCTCTGGAGATGTTCAGGGGCAGATCCTCAGAGTCGACCACACCCTTGATGAAATCTGGAAATGATAAAGTAAAAACATCAGCCACCCAAATACAGATAAAGATCAATTAAGAACTTGTATGATGTTGAACCTTGCGGTATTTAATATCTATATAAGGTATAGAAATGTCACCATGTCTATGTATAAATCCTTAATCATATATGTTGTCATACTTACTGAGGTACTCTGGAATCAGCTCCTCACAATTGTCCATAATGAAGACCCTGCGCACATACAGCTTGATGTTGTTTCTCTTTTTCTTGTTTTCAAAGAGGTCAAAAGCAGCTCTTCTGGGCACAAAGAGCAAAGCACGGAACTCAAGCTGACCCTCCACTGAGAAATGCTGCAGAGACAAGAAACGATGACATTAAAGATGACAGGATTTGCAAAAAGGAAACAGATAGGCCTTCTGTGTATGTTTATCATGAGTAGATTTAGCTAACCTTGACAGCCAGGTGGTCCTCCCAGTCATTGGTGAGACTCTTGTAAAACTCTCCATACTCTTCATTGGTGATGTCGTCTGGGTTACGGGTCCAGATAGGCTTGGTCTTGTTCAGCTCCTGAGCATCAATGTACTTTTCCTTCACCTTCTTCTTGCGCTTGTTCTTACTATCCTTCGTGTCCTCATCCTCATCGGAGCCCACATCTTCAATCTTAGGTTTGTCCTTGTTCTCAGCAGCCTCTTTCTCAACTTCCTCCTCTTTCTCTCCCTCATACAGGTCCACCTCCTTCTCCCTTGTCTTTTCCACCTTGAACATGTATAAAAAGGAGACATGTTATGTTAAAGTTGCGAGTTTGTAAGTTGGCACGGTTTTATTGCTAATTGTCTGTACAGGGACTTACATAAAGTGTGATAGGGTAGCCAATGAACTGTGAGTGCTTCTTCACAACTTCTTTGATACGTTTCTCCTCACAGTATTCTGTCTGATCGTCTTTCAGATGAAGGATCACTTTTGTGCCTCTGCCAATGGACTCCCCTAAAAGTAGCAATAAAACCAAGAAATCAGAACATTGCCTCATATTGGAATGACCTATATGAAGTGACAAGAAAAATAAAATTTACCAGGGTCAGGTTTGACTGTGAATGAGCCTCCAGCGGCAGACTCCCACACGTACTGCTCATCATCGTTGTGCTTGGTAATGACCGTCACCTTTTCGGCCACCAGGTAGGCAGAGTAGAAACCCACACCAAACTGACCAATCATGGAGATGTCAGCTCCAGCCTGCAGAGCCTCCATGAAAGCCTTGGTGCCAGATTTGGCGATTGTACCCAGGTTGTTGATCAGGTCGGCCTTGGTCATGCCGATACCTGTGTCGATCAGGGTGAGGGTGCGAGTGAGCAGGTCGGGCCTGATTTCAATCTTTAGGTCCTTGCACGACTCAAGTCTGCTGGGGTCTGTCAAGCTTTCATATCTGATTTTGTCCAAAGCCTGCCAAATAAAGGGATATGGGTGTTATTAAACAGTGCAATTTGGAATACATACTATATGAGTGACTGATTTCATTCAAAAACTTACGTCTGAGGAGTTGGAGATGAGCTCCCTAAGAAAGATCTCTTTGTTTGAGTAGAAGGTGTTGATAATAAGGGACATCAACTGAGCAATCTCAGCCTGGAAGGCAAAGGTCTCCACCTCCTCCTCCATAACGTTTCCTGCGTTCTCAGGCATCTATGAGAAAGCAGTATGTGTTATTCTGTTTGCATTAAATAGTAACTAGGACTCATTCATTAAATAACTATGACTTTTATTATACTATTATTATTTATTTTAGCTCTTTTGCCGCCATGTGAAAGACGGCCATATGGCATGCCGGGATCAGCAATGGCTGCGGGTAAAATCAGCACATGTCCCTTCTGTCAATCAAAGGCAGGCCACTTGGTCAGTGGGTGGAGTTTTGACGCTTTCCCCACCCCCTGCAGCTTCAATATGTGTCATGTAACACCTTTTTTTAGGATAAGAACTATCATTTTAAAGACATAAGAAACTACATTTGGTATTCGCCTGATGCACAGTTTTGATCTCTTTGGTCTCTCTTTATGAGTAAGGTATATGTATTTGCAAGAAAAAAATGTGCCATATACATGTATTATTTAAGGCCTCTGTGAAACACATGTAGTATCTGAACCTTTGCCTGCTATATGACTTCATGGGTTTGACACATTCATAATGAAATTCGACAAGGAGTTTAATTTCATTGCAAGCATTGCCCCATATATAATAAGATATGTTTTGCAGCAATATGTAAGTGAGCTCCGTTTGATCCAACTATAGCTTTTCTACTCATCAGCCATTACTCTGGCTCATCTACACTCAGGGTGACCCGGCATGCCATGTGCTCCTTGCATGGTACAGCCTCACAAAGGGACTAATGGTAAAGAAATTACTCTGCCACACTGCATATACCATATCAGATATTTGAATAACATGTACTTAAATGTATGCCATATTTACTTTTTTCATTAAATTACTTTTTATTCAGCTTATTTACTAGCACACTGGCACATTTCTAAGCTAGTTACTGTTAATTTCGCTACTGCAGTTAGTATTGTTTTTAACTAAACTGCAAAGCAGAGACAATGGTGTATTTAACTTTTAACGAATCTATTCTTACCTTAATAATCTTTGTCTTCAGTCAGTTCTCTACAATAGTGGACAAATATATCACTGAGCCCGTCTTCTCTTCTTGAAGAGGTCCAAAATGTGTCGCTGCTCTTGTGGGCAGTATGTCTCTCTTGATGTGATCAAGTAAGTGTCTTTTGACTCTATGCAGATCACGTCACATGCCGCTGTCTTTTTATACTTAAGGGGTGGTTTCTCGAAGCTCCCATTCAGAAGCTTCCAGAAGATATGTTCACTACAGTAAAGGGGGTGTTAAGAAAAGCCTAGAAGGGGGGGTCGTGAGAGAGACCCAGAGCCCTAAACTTTATTGCCCTTATAGGGGTGCAGAGTCACAAGAAGTGCCTGTCACTCAGGATGAGAGCTTTCCTGATAGCTCGTCTGACCATTAGGCCCCACACCCGCCCTTGTCGTCACAGCTGTGCATTGCTTTTGCTATCAGCTGCTGTCACGGTGCCCCATTCGACACACACCACAGCCTTCCTATGGATGCCAGGACGACATCTTTTTTTGGCCTTCAAGATTGCAGTAACTCTCAAAAGTTTCAGTTGAACAAACCACCACAGCAAACGTTTCAGCTGGACCAAATTACTGCAATCAAATTAAACCATTGCAAAAGACCCCCCCCCCCCAAAAGACTGCTCTCATCAGTGTTACACATTAAAACTATTCCCCTTGACAGTCTTTATGTGTATTTGAGTTCATTTCATAGCTTCAAACACAATAATAAACTTGACAATAAATTCAGTTCCACTTACTGAAAAAAATTCTGGGTTTTGTTTCATCTTGAAGGCTTAACCTCCAGGAGTGTGCAGCTGTCTTAGGATTTATGACTCACAGCTGCAAATTTTTTACTTTTCTAGAAAGCTCTGGTCCAGTAACCACAAATAAGTGATAGAAAGTAAGAATTTGAAGTTTAATGATGTAGATCCTACACTGAGGCTTTGTCATATACTACAGTGTAGTCATAAACTCTTAACTCTAAAAGTGAAGTAAGTTGGCGAGGATGTTGATATATGTTTGATATATACTGAAAAAGTGGACAGTGTTGGCTTAATGTCACAGGGAAAATAAAAGGCATAAATTACACTCTCTTGGTGGGGAATTGCTGGATGGATCATTCATTCCTCAATGGATAGAAACACGATTAGACCCGTTCATGTGGGTGTTAAAAAGTATAACAAGTCAAAACATAAACCCAGCTCCTTGTACATATATTACATTGTCTGGGAGAGAATGATAGACGATGATACATAGCTTAATGTAAAGCAAATTTACAAAATGTAGGCCAAGCTGTGTTGACGTAAGTTATCAGTAAGGGGAGGTAAAATGTTTAGGCTCACTTAGGCCAATTTACACAGGGGTGACAAATTAAAGGAGAAACTTGTTGGGAGTGGTGTCTTCCAGGATGTCAATGCCACCACGTGAACCATGTGGTAAGGTCCAATCTCAACACCTATGGGAGATCTCGGTCGGACCCGATAGACAGCGCTCTATACCAGCACCATCAAAACACCAAATGAGGGGATATTTTTTGGAAGAATGGTGTCTGTCCCTTCTAGAGTTCACAGATTTGTAAAGTCAATGCTAAGATGCACGGTAGGTGTTCACCTTAAGTTGGTTTATCCCGATCCTGTGCTTATCCTAAACACAACTTGCAAAAGTATTTTTAAAAGTGGAAATGAACTAGGGTATCACTACAATGGGCTATCGTTTGGGATAAAAGACTAACTCTCTGGTCCAGTATGTGTACCTCTGGTTGACCAGGGGATGGCAGTGTATTAAGCTTTCCTAGATCTGTTACGCAATCCTCGTGTTTCCAGTTGATAGCAGACACTGCTAGAAGCTGACCGTCCATGTAACTGTAGAAATACAGAGGACTGTCGCAATCACTGTAAGATGATATTTTCTGAAGCTGAGAGTTATATTCCCCCTAGTTTAAATACTTTGCAGAAATAAGATTGTGCTCGTGTAAAGTGAGAAGTCAAAGAAATGAGCTCTGCTGAAATTTAGAGCTGGGGCAGGTTTATATTCTGGGGTAGTTCTTACTTCGATTTGATCACCGTCTCAATTCCTATTCCATCTATGATCACTGTTCCGTCACAATGTCCATATGAATGTTAATAAATGTATTCAGGCTACCAGTATTTATTGTACTGCATTTACCGCATAGCCTACATTGATTGGTATTCTGTAAAAGTGTTATATTTATTCACCGTACATTGTGAAGTCTGGCCTCACATGACTTTATATTTTTCTGTACGCATGACTGCTGGGCTTCAACGGGCCAACGCATGCGCTGTTGCTACATCCGGGGCTCTGACAAGGATGAACGCCAATTTCCAAGATGGCGGCGGAGGGAGGAGGGAAGGAGATGAACGAAATTAAAACTCAATTCACCACACGAGAAGGCGTCTACAAACTCCTCACTCACTCCGAATACAGCCGCCCGAACAGGGTGCCTTTCAACTCGCAGGGCTCCAACCCTGTCAAGGTCTCCTTCGTCAATGTAAACGACCAGTCCGGCAACGGCGACAGGATCTGTTTCAATGTGGGCCGGGAACTGTACTTTTATATCTACAAAGGCGTGAGAAAGGTAAACAGTACTGACTGTAGCTTCGAAGCCCGCGCAGTCCGGGAGCAGCCCATTGATTTGCCACCTTCAAACGTGTTGCATGTTGGCTGTCAACTCTCTTAGCTTCTGTCATTGAAGTGCGCAGGTTGTCAAGCCAAGGCCATGTAGCAAAGCTACAAGCTAAGTTATGAGCTAATTAGCATTGTTAGCTAACATCGCCACAGTAGTTGTTTTGACTCGGTAAGACTTGTGCACATGTCAAAGTCCACCGGTTTCTACAGTTGTCCGAGTTGTCGGTCACTGACGAACCGCGACGTAATGTGGAGAACGTGAAAATGACTAGTCACGTCTCAAGATGCTTTTGTTTATCTCGTCTCTTTGCAGAGGATTGATATGAGTGGCAAGTCACCAGCAGTGTCTTTCTTATTGTATCTCATCACAGACCCAAGTTTTTTTTGTTGTTGTTTTTTTTTAAATCATTATTAGCTGTTAAACTGAAAGCGAGGCGTGTTTGTTATTCGTGATGTAAGGATGTGTGCACTCTATGGCCAGGCTTTGAATGTGATGCAACGTGATGCCACTCTTTGGTTGCACACAGAGATGATGTCAGTGCAGTTTGATCTTGTTTGGAAGTGGCAGCTGTGACAGCGATGATCATGCTGATGATGTGGTTACAGAAAATAAAATCTAACAAAGCAGCCAAGCCTTATAAACAGTCTACGGGTGTACTCAGCTCTGGCAACCTCACAGAAAAGTACAAACCTTAGAGAAAATGCCAGTCCAGGTCATGTTTTTCCTCTAGAGTTGAACTGAAACCAGTCAAACACAGCATGAAACCATTATGGAATATTCAAAGCAGCTATGCAGCAGTATGCCACTTGATGTCACCTAACTACACGTTAGATCATGCTTTTTGGGAGTGATTGTTATCAACTAAAACATAGTACTGCAAGACGGGATTTGGCAGTTGACAGATATTACTGGTGTGTCATAAAACAACCTCATTCCTGGCCGTAGTGACTGCTGGGTTAAGGATGGCAGTACGAGTGTTCCGCATGTCATGCTTTGCGGCGAGAATAGTTTTTGATTCACTCCTTCGATATTGTTAGTTATCACAATGAAGGTCAAATAATTTCTTTCAACTTTAAAGGTACATTTTTGGGCCCGAATGAAAGTGGAAGAATCCAAATGGTTATTTGTGGTTCTGAACTATTCTCTATGGTCAGAACATGAGACACAAGGGGAATATTTCAGAAATCTTAATTAATCAATGCACGCATGAGTAAAAAGAGCAAAACTATCAAACATTTTGTACGTTCTTTCACTGACAATATTAACAAAATAACCTAAGTAAGACCAAAGAAAAGTGGATATCTCATTAAAGATAATTATTGTAACTTAAAATAATATTGTGATAATTATCATCGGCCAGTTCTATTTTTGATTTAATAGATAAATATACTCTATTGTCCCTTGAGGAAATTTGACTCAAACTTTTCAAAGCTAAACCCGTCGTCTTAATGGGCACACAGCAACAGCAAGCAGACGACATGTTTTAAGTGAAGATAATTAACATATTGTTCAAGCAATTGAAAATTTAGTAAGAAATGCTGGAACTCAGGCATCAGTCAGTTTGTGGTTTACTGTCCTGCAGCACAACCCAAGAAACCTCCTTTAGTTCAGGCTACCGTTTAAAACACAGGCACAAAATGAGTTCCTAAACCGATTATTATGTTGGGTACAGCTCTAATCCCATCTGATATAGGTGTGGAAAAGCAGTTAACTCAGGTTATGTGTTGTTGGTTTGCCCAAACTGTAATGAGTACCTGTTGCCTGCAGCATTTCATCTTATTAGCTCACTCTGACGGCAAACCTGTTATCGTTCCTGCCTAATAATATTCTAATTTAGTTTGCTGACAAAAGGGGAACTTGAAGTCGGTTAATGAGGGAACATCCAAGGCTTCATTGTAGGTCCAGTAGTAAGCCGCACGGCAACGAATAAGAAAATGCCGTCAGTTACCTTTTTTTTAGATGAAAGAAAGAATAAGACTAGATGAGAAGAAAAAGACGTGCTGCCTGATGGTGATTAGAAGTGTTGTTGAAAAATACGTGGGGTAACGTTTCAACCTGCTCCTCTCTATAGATTAATTAGTCTCTTGCTTCTAATTGTACTATTAGGCGGTCGCTTCCCTCAACGAGTTGACCTTCAAAATGTAACTGTACAGTACACAGCCAGAAGTCCAGACTAAGCCTCTGTTTGAGGTAATTACTGTCGTGTGGATTTTCACTGGGTAGCTGAACTTGGCAGGCAATAAGCCATCTATACTAAACTGAAGCAGCAAGAGAAATGTACCATTCAGGCTGAGTGGTTTGGACACTGTTACACGATGATTGAATCTTTAGGGAAAGGATGTGTGAAATACATTATATTGGTTACCAAAATGGCAAGCTTAGCGATATTTCAACAGTTTTAATGATCAAAGTCTGCCAGAAATATTAATTTTATTTAGAGCTTCATAACTCAAAACACATTAGACAGCTTTATAGTTATATCTCATATACTAATTTAATAGTGGTGTTCCTCTTCCTTTCTGGATAATTACTTCCCATGAGTAAGAATTAATTACCATCATACATACATTTTTTCTGTAAACTGAATAAGTTGTGTAATTTATTGGCTGCGGCTGACGCATAAAGTGTCATTTTTTTCTATAGTTGGAGGAAAGCCAAAACTAGCTTGGAGATTTAAGATACATGGTGCCATTAAAAACTAAAGGTCACCTTACAGGAAAGGCAACGTGTGACGTGCGTTCTACAGCTAACATTTACTTTAACAAAGTAAATAGGAGCCACGAAAATGTCCATCATAATCGCAGCTTTCAGGATTTTTGTTGGGTTTTGTTTTTTTTTTCCATAAATGTCAAAATACTTGTTTTTTAAAATGTTCCTAATGTGTGTGCTTATCACTCCAGGCTGCTGATCTGAGTAAGCCCATAGACAAGAGGATATACAAAGGAACGCAGCCCACGTGCCATGACTTCAACCCCCTCACAGCTACAGCAGAGAGTGTGTCTCTGCTAGTGGGCTTCTCAGCAGGCCAGGTGCAGCTCATAGACCCGATAAAGAAGGAGACGAGCAAACTCTTCAATGAAGAGGTGGGTTCTACTCCACGCCTGCTGTTCTGTCACTTAGGACAAGTAAAGCTATGTCCACACTAGTATGTATTTATTTGAAAACACAACTTTTGCTACATATACGATCCCTAAAACTAGGGATGCATCGATCCGACTTTTTCCGACAATACTGAGGCTTTGTGTATCCGCCGATACAGAGTTCTGATCCGATACCAGTGTTTAATTAATAAGCAGTATGCCTCACTGTATGGAAGGGACTGGGATCATTCTGAATCGTGTAAAGCAACATTAGACTTGACTTTAAAAATTGCTTTCTAACTCCGTAAAACAAAATGTAACAAATGAATATAAATTTGCTGAATTATTTTTAAAATAGTCATGCACCAGCAACTTGGTTTAAAAACTACTGTTGGTGTAGCAGCGTGAAATACCCCCAACACTTAAGAAATGTAATGATTTGGTAATTTACATATTTTAATTATTGGCCATTATTAGATTTTATAAGTTGGGATATTATTGTTTTCTGTGTTTAGATTTTTTGGTGATTATTTAGACTGGCAGAGTGACATAGTACCTGCACGTTGAATTACATAGAATTGAACTAAATGGATC
>JAPQRN010000017.1:8390539-8403943 GCA_037367275.1 Coranthus polyacanthus | reverse complement strand
TTTTTGGTGATTATTTAGACTGGCAGAGTGACATAGTACCTGCACGTTGAATTACATAGAATTGAACTAAATGGATCAACCTGTGGATCGGAGCCAGTGTCAGCTGTTTGGGTCAGTATCGGATCGATATCCAATATCAGTATTAGATCGATGCATTCCTACCTAAAACGGAGACTTTTGGAAATGCTGCTGATCCTGTTTTAAATGGCAACTCTGGGTTTGTTTTGCAACCTTGATGGACAGAAACAGAGACTGTTGGAATCAATCGCGCTGACACCCACATTTCCTGTCTGATTGGGTCTTATCAGTAACTACTTCCCTGACTCGTTGCATCCCTGTCATGTGACCCTTTCCCAAAAAAAGCAACTCTTTCGGCTGTTTATGCAATACGAATGCTGAATGATAGGCTTTTCTGTCTCTGCAAGCAGCTAGTTACACAGTTAAAATCTGCATTCTATCATGCTTCTATACTTATTGCGCACACAGCAGGCACCCTCTTATTCGAGCAATTTGTTACAATTCACATGCCCAGTGGTATTATTAGCCCCTTCCTGGTCATGTGATAGGCGTTTCAGATGTGTTATGTACAGAGATTATTTCTGAAAGAGAGATCGTGTTCATTTTAAAAAGCTGTTTCAAAGCGTATTCGTGTGGACATAGCCTAAAAGTACTGAACACTGAAGTAGACATGCTGAATTATATGTCTGATACTACATTAATGTTTCAGCTAATGAAATTAATAGCTGACCAGTTTCTTTTTCTTTGTTTCACCTTCTTCCCCCAGAGACTTATAGACAAGTCACGAGTAACGTGTGTACGATGGGTTCCCGGTTCAGAGAGTCTGTTTTTGGTGGCTCACTCCAGTGGCAGCATGTACTTGTACAACGTGGAAAACACCTGTGGCACCACAGCACCTCACTACCAGCTCCTTAAGCAGGGTGAAAACTATGCTGTGCACACCTGCAAGAGCAAGTCCGCTCGCAACCCATTACTGCGCTGGACAGTGGGAGAAGGGGCTCTAAATGAGTTTGCCTTTTCCCCGGATGGCAAGTTTCTAGCTTGTGCGAGCCAGGATGGCTTCCTGCGGGTATTTGGCTTTGATGCTGCAGAGCTCCACGGGACAATGAAGAGCTACTTTGGTGGTTTACTGTGTGTGTGCTGGAGCCCGGACGGCCGGTATATTGTGGCAGGAGGGGAAGACGACCTGGTGACAGTGTGGTCGTTTTCGGACTGTAGAGTGATCGCACGGGGGCACGGTCACAAGTCATGGGTGAGTGTGGTGGCATTTGACCACTGCACCACCAGTGTGGAAGACGGCGACCCCCCTGCTGAGTTCAGCGGCAGTGACGAAGACTTCCATGAGCAGATTCACTTTGGTGTAGGCAGAGACCGAGCAAACAGCTCACATTCTCGGCTTTCAAAGAGGAACTCTACAGACAGTAGACCTGTAAGTGTGACATACAGGTTTGGCTCAGTGGGCCAAGACACGCAGCTCTGTCTGTGGGACCTTACAGAGGATATTCTATTTCCTCACCTCCCTTTGTCCCGCACAAGGACTCACACTAATGTTATGAGTGCCACAAGCCCTCCAGCCACTGGACAAACTACGACGACTACTGTATCCTCCACCACCACTAATCCCAGTGGCACCAATGGTAAAGACAGTGTAAGCACCAGTAGCTCCAGTGGCAACCCAGCTAACTCCCTCCCCAGCACTCTGCCTCGGTCCAACAGCTTGCCACACTCCTCCAACCCAGCAGGGGGCAGCACCCCCAACAGTCACACAGGCAGCAGCAGCAACAGCAGCACTACCACCGCCACCACCAAGGGAAACAGTATCATTGACAGTGCTTTTATTGCCACCGGCGTCAGCAAGTTTGCAACTCTGTCATTACACGACTCACGCAAGGAGCGGCACGAGAAGGACCACAAGCGAAACCACAGCATGGGCCACATTAACAGTAAGAGCAGCGACAAACTCAACCAGCTTAGTTCATCACGGACGGCAAAAGCTGACGCAGCTAAGACTCTGGGCACAACGTTGTGTCCACGCATGGAGGAGGTGCCTCTGCTAGAGCCGCTGGTGTGCAAAAAGATCGCTCATGAGAGACTCACTGTGTTAATCTTCCTTGAGGACTGTCTGGTAACAGCCTGTCAGGAGGGTTTCGTTTGCACGTGGGCTAGGCCTGGGAAAGTGGTGAGTGACAGGCCTGTGGAGGATACTCTGATGTGACACCCCTAAACTCACACTGTTTTGGGTTGCAGGCATTTTCTGGCTGCATTCAGAAGCTCTTTATGCCACTATGTGCAGCCAAAGGTTTTGGTTATTTCTTGAAATATTTATACAAAACCCTCAGCATTTTGATGGTTGATAGCACTTCTTCTCCAACCTCATGGCCTTACTATTCTGCCTCCTTTATTGTAGTCCTGTTACACCGTTGTTTGTTATCAATGTGTGTTATCTGTCTCTCCACAGGGACTGCTATCATCTCAAAACAACCCAGCCAACTCTCCCAGTGGAACAGTAGTATAGCCCCAGTGCTGGTGCTGCTAATGACAGCTCCATGCAACAGAGACGGGGATGACCAAGGCCAAGGCCCTGCAGCGCTTCTTCACACACACTCAAACCACATAACCTCCTGTGTCACCTACATTCTCATCATTACACCCACCCAGATCCCCTGTTTGTGCCGCTGCTCATATTTAGACAACTAATTGGCCGAAACAGGGTTAGAAACTAGACCCCTTTGTTCCATTTCTGGTCATATCATGTTGTGTCTAGACCGAAAATGAGAAACTCTAGTACCCGATCCTTTGTGCCTGTAGATCTTTAAAGACTAGACACATATAAACATTGTGGTGATTCCTCCTCTTACCTTTTATGTGGGAGATTTTCCTGTATCCCGTATCTTGTTTTGTTTTTGTTTTCTTTTCTCAAATACATAAAGGGAATGAGATGAGGGATTCTTGAGCAGCTGTGTTTTTAATTTTTCACCTTCTGGGTGATCCCTTTGTGCAGCCGCAGTCCACAGCACTTCACAAAAAGTACAGACTTTTTTTCTTTCTTTCTTTTTTTCTTTTTTTTTTTTTTTTTACTATCTTTACAAAGATTTTAATCAGAGAGGAATCACGCTCTAACTGTATTTGCACAAATTTGTTGTTGTTTTTTTTCACATTCTCTCTTGTTTGTCCCATTTTGAATTCATGACAGTGGAACACAAGTGAAATATTATAAAGACAGCTTTTGAAGCACTTGGGAAGCGGCTCGTTATTGCCCTCTGTCTCAACGCTGGATGCTGCAATCATAGTTTTTTTTTTTTATATGGATAAAAATCGTTTGCACTTAATAGTTTGTTAGAGGAGAATGGCTTTACAATTTTGCAGTGTGTAAGGACTCCTTGACAAGGTTGAAATATAAATAGAATTAAAAAGTTTGTATCTATTGAACATTTATTTTAATATTGTTTCAGATTAAATGGGCTCTGTATTATATGTAAATATTGTACTTCTATGATTTATGGGTGAAATGATCATTATTACATTAGCTGAAAGATCATCATTTCAGAAAATAGTGATATTTCTAATACAGAAAATCTATACCTAATATTAAAATGAATCTTGAATATGCAGGTGAAAAATGTTTCTTTGCTGTTGTACATAAAGAGAATTCAGGTGTATTTTTATTAATAAAAAGTTTGGTATAGGAGATGTCTATGAATCCTCTTATATAACAGGTAGAGCTGAATGCTAGCTAGCCTGTCGCTGCAGATAGGCGCAGACGCAGCGGTTTAAGTCAGCCATCACTCCGAGCTCAGGTAAACCACAGGAAGAGTAACGCTGGCATAGTTCCCTCACTCGTTAGCACTAGTCCCACCCATCAGTGCGTGTGTGTGTGTGAGTGTGTGCGCACGTGCGTGCGTGCGTGTGTGTGTGAATTCACTTTAACTAACAAACAAAACTGACCATTTCCTGCAGACAGGGCTGAAATCTGTGACTCCTGTTGTTGTGAGTAATAATTACTGAACTGATGCTGAACTTGTGAACAAAACTTTTGACACTGTGTTGATTACCATCTGATAGATGTCATCACTTGGTGATGGTGTAAGTGCTTGAGGTGAGGGTGTGTTTATTTTGTTTTGTTTTTTTTTTTGTTTTGTTTTTTTTTCTTTTTGAAGCACCCACGTAGGAAGGACTTGAGGATTTTAGCAGTGGGAGCCTTTTCCTCCATGTGACGCCTATTAAAACAGCTTTGACAGACGATTTGTTCACTTGTGTTGATTTGTGTGGATATGCTGTGAACTTCCAAAGAGGCCACACGTCCATTAGCATACACTTTAGAGCACGCTGGCATCGGAGAAAAAAAAGCCTGTGATTTCATTACATAAGGAAGATTATTTATGAGACTTAAAAGAAAAACAGACACTCGTGCTGATCTTTTTTAAACATTGGTACACTGGAACATTGGACTAAATTCATCAGTGCCAGGTCGTGTACTGACATGATCATTACCTTTAGGAATTATGGGAGTGGAAGCTATTGATCTGCCATCGATCCAATCAGCTGTAGAGAGCTTCCAAGCACACTGCAATAAGTGCATTACACAATAAGTCCCCTCGGTTTAATCAATAATTGTGGTTATATTGTGTAAGATAAATGTCTATTAAAAATGAGATACTTGAGTAAAAGTAAGTTTTACTGTTACATGTGATGTTTTACCGCTGTATTAATGTATATGTTGCATTAACTACTTTATAGACTGTTGGCTACTTTAATCTCCAGCAACCGACAGCAGTCATATTCTGTAAGATCATCATGTTTTTAGCGTTGCTGTCGCTGTGAGGACCACACATCCCTATAAACAAGTCCACTTTTCATGAGCTATAGGAAAAACAGCCCCGTCTTCAGCTTTGTGACAATGTATGTTCCAGTTAAAACAAGCGGATGTTTAAATGGTGTGTTTAGCTTAAGAAGTAGAATTCATGGTTTACCACAAACACTCAAAGTCAACACATTCATCAGATTTTCACCGGACAGGAAGGAAGGGCGTTGGAAAATAATGTATGAATCTGAAAAATAACTAAAGATGGCCGAGATATTTAATGGAATAAAAAGTACACTGTTTGCCTCTGAGATGTAGTGGGGTAGAAGTATAAAGCGGCATAAAATGGAAATAAGCAAATACAGTTTAGGCCGTTTAACCTATATATGACAGGCCGTGACGCAGGTGTTTTCAGTCACCGCTGACTTGATCTGTACTCCACAACTACACTGGAAACAGACACTTGGACTTGGACTTGTCTGTCTTGATGTGTTCCACCCGAATTTTAACAATGGCTCAGTTACAGTTTTCTTTTTATTTATCCAAAGTGCATAGCACCAAATCAACTACAACACTGGAATGGAATGCTTTTGTCATTCTCCGTGTTCATTTCACTTTTTTTTTTTTACAATAAGTTCTCGCAAAAATGCCTTTTGTGATATATATATATATATATATATATTAATGTTTGAAGTGCTATACAGCGAGGGAAGTTGGAGACCACACATATCCACTCAGTCCTGTGAGATGTCCTGAAATAATAAATAGTCGACACAGCTGTCGGTGTGGAGATAGGTACGACCACCTCAGTATTCCCCATAGGATTAGCCTGTGATCATTTCCAATTACAATGAATGAAACTTGGTTTCGTATTAAAGCAATATAATTTGATGAGATCTTATTAAGACATGCGGCTGTGGAAAAAAAAATAGGAGACCACTCCACATTTCAGACCTGAACCAACTGTAAACCTCTGAAATGAAGCTGAGCTTTAAGCTACATTAAACGCAACCGGCAAAGTGAAAGAGAGAGCATGAAAGAAATCGAGATTGTTATTTTCTGCAAATAAATGCTTCAAGTGGCAATGTTTTTATTTGGAATTTGGGAGAAATGTTACCTACCTGTAAATAGTAAAACCAGTGGTCTCTTCATATTTCCCACAGCTGTATATATAATCTAAGGGTATTTAATTTACTCATATACTGTAACTCATGGCCATAGGTGGTGGGGATTTATATATACTATATCTACGTATATCTATATATATATATATATATATATACCCTCCATTACCAGTACATGTCATATATGTTTGAGTCAGTAGGGGGCAGCATTTATCAGAAAAATTATATCTTCAATTCCTCCTAACCATTAAGTGTGTTTGCGTTCGACAACAACTACCACTACACTTGGTCAAAATGGGGGGAACATCGTCTGCGTACACCCTGATGTCTCTCAGTCTGTCTCTCTCTCCATAAATGTTTTTTCTACTCCCTCACCCTGCTGCTTTATATATATTTTATCATCCAAGTGGGGAATAAAACTGCTCCTCCATAATTTATGAGTCACTTTTAGAAGAAACGTGAGCACTCACAGCCATTACAGCAAGCGGCCTGCAGCATCAGTGTGAAGGAAGGGGGTGGGAAGTGTGGTCAGCAGACTGATCATCCAGTCAGGGTGTCACTCACAGTCACAGCATGACAGCTCTGACTGACTGTCTGATCTGCACTGAGCTGCAGGCAGGCAGTAATGCTGAGCGAGTTATCAGTCAGGATTAGTCCTTTGGGGATGTCTTACATAAAAGCATCAGACTGACGATAAAGATATACGCTATAATGGTGCGTTCCGTCTCCTCTTTGTGACCATTTCTTTGAATAGCAGAAATCAAAACACTGCAGCATGCAGTATGAGCTCGGAAAAAAAACACAAAAAAAAACACTAACATTTATCTTGCACCCACAGGGAAATAGTAGCAGCTTGATAGGAATTCAATAAATTGAGGGAGAATCCCATTGCTTTTGTAGGGTCCTGCTTTAATCATCTTCTCAGAGTGATGCAATTCCCTCGTCTGCATGCCTCCATATATTGACCCAGAGTTTTGTTTACCTAGCAATGTGTGCAACAACTATGAATGATTAATACAGTCTTTATAGCCACGGGCCTAAAAAAAAAAATGAGCAAGCAGCCTTCGAAGTGTTGCAACAACCTGTCAGCTTGAGGTATCGGACGGAAAAAGGGAAAGCATAGGATTAAGTTTCCGAAATGACGCATTGGACTTTGCGGTGATGGATTTCTTTTGAACAGTCGGGTTCAGAGGGATTATGGAAATGATCAAATTCGCCTTCTTTTTTTTTTTCATTCATTGTAATGAGTTATGTTTGTTTCAAAATTGGCATTCCTGACCAAAGGTGAAGCGCGGGTTGAGGTGTTTTGGACGTGCACGTCAGAGTCCGTTTCACCAGAGAATTTAAGAAACCTGAAGTTACATCATTCAGGTTATGTGAAACTACTGAAGGAGCTGCTAGCGTACTATCTTTACGAAATAACTCTGAATGCTTGTTGATTAACACTTACTGATACTTAACGGGTGCTGTCGGGCCAAGGTTTGCCATTGACTTCCAGAAGTGAATGCGCTTTTGCTACATCATCCAATAGCTTATTATTCCATAGATTAACACACGGTTAAAAGGTAAAGAGGAAGAAAAATCATCACTTTTCTGCTTCTACTATGATTAATTCAGAGGACTGATTAGGCCTGTGGCCACCTCAAGGCACATTGCTTTTCATGCAGCTCCTTATTACATCTGACACTTCTCTTTTTATCTTTTATTTATTCCGTTTTGATTAAAGTTTTATTCTATTTCTCAGCGCCTTATTTAAGCTGCAGTGTACTGCTTCAGATTTACCGATGGGTAAATAGTATAATAAACTACCTTGTCAAAATACTGAAATGTGCAGCTTCAAAGTGTAGATTTCATTTTCATTCTTGCCCCAAAACATGAGAACTCGGGCGCTCTCTATGGCAGCATTATAATTTCAGTGGCTTCAGTTAACTTAGTCACCAAGAATAAGGAGCAGGGTGCCACTTCCTTCTGTTCTCACTTCTATTCTAAGCTGTCTTTCCCTTGAGGTCTAGCTCCAATTATTGGGTCTGCACCATGGGAGCAGCTGCACAGTTTGCCAGTCACATGACCGCAGCACAGGAGCCAGGAGTCACATGTCTTCGCACTGCATTTAGAAATAAAGTTCACAGATAGAAGATGAAATGGGCCTCCTTACCCTGCAGAGGTTGTTGATCTGAAAAAGCTGCCACTGTTTGTCGCAGGAAACATTTACTTGGCTTCATCATTAACTCAGTCCCCGTGAACAAATGTGCTAAGAATGTATCCCTACTGTTAAGTATGTCACGTTTCATTCGTGCACCGTTAAGGATTTTTTCGGTTAAAAGCAGTCTCGGAAAAACCTGGAGGATGTCTCGGATGTGAATTGTAAGGAGAGGCCAGTCAGCATTAACTTTGTAGTTATTCCAAAATTTGAACAGTGTGCAGAACTGATTGTTAAACATCGCCGGAGGGGGAGGGAGAATCAATGCAGCCTCAGAGAAGCCACCGAGCTCGGGCCTCAGCGGAAACCATCGATCCTGAGCTGTGGTGTAAGCACTTAAAATGTAAATGCATCTTCAATAGCAACAACAGGAGCGACAAAGTTGTATCGGTGTCTTAGGAGCTCTCCAGGTGCACCGTGTGCATTTATCTGTGAAATCAAAATCCCTGCACACAGACACTGTAGCCTGAATTGATGTATTCCACCTAAAGTGTTAAACTACACAGTGAGCCACTTCAGTTCAATGAAATGAATACACTGCATTGACTGCACACCGGCTCTGTCAAACAAGGCTTGACAAAATTTTTTAAAAAGAACAAAAATTTCCTCCTTTTTGCCCTCTCATGTAAGTATGCCTTGCATGTTTATTAATGTCGCATACCTTAAGGGACTTCCTTTCTGCAGTTAAAGGAGTAATGAGACCGTAGGTGTGCTCTAGAAACCTGTTGAAGACAGGCTAAGTGGGAGATTATTTAAATGGAACAAGGTGTCTCAAAGGAGGTCTTTTGATCTCAGCAAATTTATGCGGTATAAATATCTTCAAACTAATTATGCATGCACGGAGGGATTTCCAAGTCCACAGATTCACCAAATTCATCACTGTGCCCATGAGCACTTCCCTGCTGTTCCCAATGTTACCACTTCAGTCTGTTCTACATTTTTGGTAACTTAAGGTAACCAGATGTGTTTTAATCCTTGTAAGAGAAAACACAACAATATATTGTTTAGTATATTATTGTTAATTACAACTTACAAAACAAAGTAGACTTGCCAGGAATCACTTCAGTAATTCAATGTAAAGACATATTTGTGTTAAAGAAGCCAAAAATTCAACATTCGTTTTTATTTGGAACAGTCCAATAAAACAGGCAATATGAAGAGTAGTCCATAAAGATTTACTTTTAAAAGGCTTTTTTCTTTATAGAGGATGCAAAAGAGACAATAATATATAATAGTAGCAATTAAGGTCACTGTAATCGAACGTAACTCTTACAAAGTTCATGGTCCCTGATATCTCCCCAGCCCCCGTTTTTCACATGCGGGGCCACCCCTCCGGCCCCGTTAGCTGGAAGTCTCTTTGTTATCAGGAGGTTCTTCGGGAACAACTGGTTCCCACTGCTCTGGAGGATGTTCTCGATCTTGGTTTTCTGGCTGATCGGCATGCAAGAGGCCTTCTTGTGGTGCATGCCACAATCCCCGGCGTGAAAGATCCGGGGTGCCTCGCTCACCATGACCTTCCAGTAGGAGGGCAGGCAGGAAACGGTCAGGTGTTGTAAGGACCAGTCCCAGTTGTAGTCGTCGTATGTGCAGAAGGTATCGGTGCACTGGATGAGCTTCTGGTACGTCTCTCTACTCAGAGCCATCCCCATGTTGTGCTCAGTGGACTTCCACGCCTTCACCTCCACCTTGTTGGCTTTGCTCGAGTAGCCGATGTGGCTGTAGCTCCCCAGGGAGAGGATGTCGCAGTCAGTGCACTGCTCCCTTCTGAGAGCTGACATCAGCTTTAAGAGGTGGATAAAGTCTGGAGACAGAAAGTGGTCCTCCTCAATCAGCAGAACCAGACCCTTATGGTCCTTCAGAACCCGGACTCTGTCCCATACAAAGTGCAGTTTCCACCACCAGTGGTGCTTGGTCTGAGAAAACTTTGCTTCACGGTAGTGGCCAAATGAGTCAGGGTACTCTGCATTTATGCATCCCATTTTTAAGGCGTCTTTTTTGGGAATGTCTCTGGGGCAGTCCCTGGGATCGTGTCCAGGGAACTCCTGGGGGTACAGCTGGATGCTGAAGGGGAAGAAGATCTGCAGGACCTGACAGTAGTCAACAGAGGCCACCAATTTATTAATCTCAGGGGACCAGAAGTCATGGCTGAATATCAGCAGTATGCTCTCAACACCTCTGGCCTTCCGTAAACTGTCCACTAATAGCTTAAGGTAGTCCGGTCGATTATGGACCTGAACCACCACAACGAGATCGTCCTTCTGTCGTGCATTCTTAAACTTCTCCTCATTTCTAATTGTCTGGTCAAAGTTGAGCTGGAATACGATGCCACGGTATACTAAAGTGGTATTGTCTATCTCTGGCTTCGGTACCTTTTCTTTGTCCTTAGGCTTTTCTGCATGAGACTCGTTTGCTTGCACAATAGGAGGTGGAACCGGTGCCCTGCTGACGGCAGGTGTGGCTTGCACCTGGATATGATTGTTGATGCTACTAATGCTGCTGCTAATGCTGCTGCTTCTTCTCACCGTCTCCACTTCCTTAGGGAACGATCCACTTTCGCTCTTCTTCTGCCTTCCACTGCTCCAGAAAGCTAGGCCACAGATGACAACCACCAAAGTCAGTATCACCACCTTCCTCTTGTAGATTCGGAATCTCATGATAGGTGGTCAGCCTCTTGCAGAGGTACGGAAATTGATTGCAGAGAAACAAAAACCAACGATTCTGTTGGTGTGCTGTTGCACAGGGAGCTAGCCAGATCAAAAAGAAGCCGTTATGAGGCTATTTTTTGGCAAAATAAACTGATGTAAACATGGATCCTGCGGGAATGTCATTGGTGGTGGATGAATATTCCGTAAGGCATGACGGGTGCTGGGAGGCAGCAGGGTAGCCGTGTGCATGAATCACCTATGTGAAAGATCATCAATAAATATAGTTAGATTCATCATACCAGTGGACACTAGGCAATACGGTCTAAGCCATTACAAATAATTAATATTTAGACAATAAATTTATCTGGGGAAAATTTTCTCTTTTAACTATTTGGCCAATAAAAAAGCAAAAATGAAGAAAAACATGACGTCTTTAAAATGTTTAGCAATTCAAACAACTAAAACCCAAATGTATCCTGTAAAAATCATAGAAGACTAAAATAATTTGAACATATACGCATCTGAGAAACTGAGAATTTTGTCCATTAATGCCTTACATAATTCTGGAGGCAATGATTCATTTTCTACTGACCTATTATTTTTTTTAGCTTCAAACTCAAGGTTTGTTTATTACATTTTTTTTTTTGCCCCATCCCTAACAGAAATACACGTACAACCTTGGCAATAATTTCCCAAAAGTATCCCCAGCTTACTTTGACATGTGCTGCTAATTCCTCTGCCTGTTCTCACTGCTCAATTTTTACTTATATAATCACTGTTGGTTAGTGCTCCAAGCTTCTTCATTCCCGTCTCTGCTCTAAGTGCATTATTAGTATTGATTAGACTTTTCGGTTCAGATCTGCTATACAAACCTCCATCTTTTATTTGTTATTAAATTAGAGGTCTTTCAGGCTTCCTCCCTGGCCCCTTCAAATGTCTTCTCGCTGCCTGGAGACTCTTCGGCTCAATGTGGCACTAACACTGTCAGGGTTAGGATTCATATTTTGATCTGTGCGGGTGAACATAAATACATACATGACACTATACATCTCGCACCGGTGATAGTTAATGTTAGCAGTGTTTGAGCTGACTTTAGATGCAGTAGTTAAGTGCTGATTAGATGGCGGAGATGCGGTATCTAACCTACACGCTCATCCACTGTTCGTGTCCCTACAGCTTTTTTCCATGTTGAGTCGTTTCCATACAATTGCAGCTGAACAGTTAAGTGAATCGTTGCCCTGCAGCTCAAAGTACCGCCGCGTTAAAGCCCCGCATTTATTTTTCCATTAGCAGAAACGTTTCTCTACAAGCGCCTGAGCTCAAGTTAGTTTTCCTGCTTTTTTTAAAATACACAATATCTAACATGAAACCCACTACCGCTAGTTTTTTTTTTTCTGTCCCGATTTGGCCGCTGTCAGACACACCGACCAGCGACAGCTTTCAATGATTTCGAGACTAGATGCGTTTGTATCACTATTTGACGCGAAATTGTCTCGCAGCGACTAAAAACAACAGTTTGCGTCTCCGTGTTGTGTTTTTAGTCACAGCGAGCATCCTGGTGATGCTAACAGTAAGTTAGCAACGGCTCAGCTAGCAAGTTACAGGCAGCCCGTCCGTCAACAACACGTCCACTGCTAACCAAGCGACAATATTCACAACAGTTACCTTAAACGGGAGTAGTCGAGCAGTCCTTTTTCAGTAAGAATTATCAGTACGGTGGCGTTTCATTCTCCCCCGTATCTTCCATCTGGCTGCATGGAAACGCAACTATCAGCTAGCCGTAAAAATCCCAAATACGGAACCACTGCCTGCCGCTGTCCCACAATGCACTGGTCCAGCGGGGGGCGCACCAAAAGACCCCCTACATAAATATCATGTATCCCTCCTGCTGACAATCCTAATCTGGTCCAGCTCAGATAGGGTTACCATCACACTCTTCACTGTGAGACGTACACATCAAATATTCCGTTGGAAATCAAAGGGAATCATAGCCTACAAGGTGCTTTTTCAGTGCTTATCAATGGACTACACGAAATATGAAAAAGCTGTGAGTTAGACTATTGAAACCCAGCAGGTTTGAGCAAAGGAGACTGCTCCGAGTTCAAAAGATGAAAACCTTCACGGCAACATTACAGCTCTTTAGAAGAATAGGCTATATGGGCTGTATTGTTAGTAGCCTATTATTTACGTTACTTATTACTTAAGAAACCGTGTTTTAATCCTGTACACATTGCATTACTTATTCATTCTATTGTGCATTAAAATGTTGTGTATTTGTGTATAATGGGAGATTCGTTATAAATTATTAATTGTACTGACTTTTCAGCAGTATCGGCACTTTCATTTTGCCGGAACTGCACAACTTTGACCTAATAATTTGCAAACGTTTGGAACAATTTGAAATGATAGATTATTCATTTTCATAACAGTACAAAAATTCAATAATGTGATGCGAACAATGTGATCTTATATCTTATATTAACCCCGAGCTATCATCTTGTAAAATGTATATAGCCTAGATACACATGTGAAATAAAGATTATTAATGAATATCTGGTGATAAATGTTTTATAATATCTTTGGCCAATCATTTCTAATTATATACATATATATATT
>JAPQRN010000017.1:8340612-8381496 GCA_037367275.1 Coranthus polyacanthus | reverse complement strand
CCCCCCCCCCCCCCCCTCCTGTTTATCATAAATTAACAGATATGTTTGTGCTCAGTTGGTTTTAAATGGAGCCTTCGTGATCCTTTCTGGTGAAACAGCAACGTCAAATAAAATAGAGAAGTGAAGGTCATATGAAAAATTATAGAAGGTTCTTCCTTCACACCTCTTAACACATGTATGAAAATGATATCCTGTGTGAAAAAGAATGGACGAGTGTGAAAGTGCGGTAGTAGAGCCCTTTATAATAAGACAGTGTACAAAATGAAAATGTCAGTGGCAATAAAACCCGACTCTGATAAAGTTCAAAAAAATTATATAATACCCGCAATGGTCTCTGTAAGCTACATGATGTAAGTTATTTAACATTTCAAACCCACACATCAAATATGGGCATCACCGTCTGTATAACCTTCATCTGAGGCCGGCAAACAGAAAATGAAAGGAGACACATCTGCAGTGCAGGCAGCATCGACTGTGGCACGCAGCCTTATCAGTGCGGCTGCTGCGGAATGATGTTAGCGCTCCTCCATTTTTTTTTATTTAAAATAAGTGCACAACAGATTGAGCAGAGACTAGATCTACTTAAGCAGAGACAATGCAGACAAAATAGACTTTAATAAAATGTCCATTCAAGTGAAGCAATTTTATTATTATTAAATCGCTGCATTTGATCAGATCAAGCAACATGATATATGCACCTTAAGCTGCCATGATCTCTAAATAATCAGTCGACAACTACTTCAAATGTGTGACGATTAACCTGCAAAGCTCGCGTGTATGGCTAGAAGGAGGATGTCTTTGCACACAGAATGTATGTAGTGCAACTGCAAGCTCTAATTTCTATGCATCGAAGTGTGTGCAAACTGCATGTAGCAGTTTACTTTAATACAGCGCTCGCTTACTGTTGGCCACAGCGAGTTGAACATTCATGTGCCCAGCGTTGCATCAGTTCACTATGTAGGCGGGTGGAAGGTGTTGTCTTTGATGTTCACTTCACTTTGATTTTTTTTTTTTCCACCAAGTGTATTAATGTTCTTGGTAGCTGCTTCCTCGGCACACGACTGCCAAGACAACCGACTGATAAGACACGTTCAAAAGTCAAATCTGACTCTTCTCCTGATCCCTCTGTTGTCAGGACAGTTTGATTGCTTCCATTCACAGCTGCTGTTGTTTTTCTCACTCGTGCAGAGTTGGGATACCATGCCTCCCGTGGCTGCCCTACAATTACATAGAGTGTTTCGGTATCAATGAAAAATATTGATTGGTGTACGATTAGAATACATTTAGATTAGATTGAACCCCGTGGACTGAGTTGTTGTAAGCTCCATCTCCATTCCCTCTTTACCGTGGTGTCTCTGCTTCTCTGTGGATACTTGTGTGTTGTTGTGCATAATGAGGACACCTGCTCCTCTGAAAATACAGAGCTGACAATTGATGGTCCATGTGCACTCCCATGTTATTACCCCTGAGGGACACATGTGCAATTATGATGCACATGTGGTGAAAAATCGATATGTGTGTGCACACGGGTGTATAAAGCTTGTGCAAGCCTTATAAATGTATTACTTGGTGCACACTTTGTGGTTAAACCACATCTTAACATAGAAAGTAAACCTGAATAAATCACAGGTGGGAGCAAATCAGATGGGAGTGCTTGTGTAATGGCTCGGGAGCCAAATTCTCAGCGCCGCTCTGACTGACTGGCAGGCACATTGCAGAGGTTTCCCATCCGTCTCCTACATTATAGAAAAATAAGTGAAAATGTTACTGTTGGCATGGAAACGTTCCACTAGGCTTACCTGCTAGATCAAGAGGCACTTCTGGCTGTACAGTTTTTTTAAAAAATGAGGCAACGGGGCAACAGCAGAGGCACAAAGAGTTCATTCTCATTGAATTCATGGATGCTACAAGTAATGATAATAACGGAATATTTTCTTCATGACAGCCTTATTTCCATTTTGGCAGTATTTGAGAGGGTCTATTTTTTTTTTTAAACAGGGATCTGTATAGCCGCACACTTTACAAGACTGTAGTATTTCTTGGATTTTTTCCCCCCTTGTTTTTCCCCTCCTATGTGCTCCCATGAGAGGTGAGCTGTGTGCTACGCTGGGCTTTATTACAGTCCAGTATACGGAGCACCTGGCTGACTCAATTGTTCCAGTCAAACAGGGGCTAATTCTCAATCCGCCATGCATTCTCCTGCCGCAAAGCTGCTATTTTGGCCTGGCAAATGTTAATTTCTCTACAGATATCAAGGGAAATTACGGAACTGTTGAAACCACTCGAGCAACGAGTGTTATTTTTTCATTTTTTTCCTCGTTTTTTTTTTTCCACGTGGCCTTTATGCTTTATATGACACCGTACACACACGGTCCACGTTCTGCTGTCAGGACACATGGCAGCAGGAAACACACAGGTGCAACTAATAACATTAACAATGGCTGCCGTCCAGTCGGGTGTGTTCGTTCCAGGACCCCGCTGCCTTTTGGCTCGTTGGCAAAACCCTACTGGGCCGTTTGATTGGAGCAGAGACCTCGTTAGTGATAATGCTTACACCTGTGTTTTGGTCCACGAGGCGGTTTACTTTCAGATACATGTTGTTCATTGTGACTGAAGGACAACACGTAAGGAAGGCTGAGCGTTGTATGGTTTATTTTCCTCTTGGCAATTTGGATTTTTGTCCCTTATGCTACACAAAATATCATTTCACGGTTTGGTTTGTCTAAGTTCTGCTGAATTAATGGAAGGATGAAAGCCTGTATTCAGTGTGAACTTTTAGAAATTAGAAAATGCTGTTTCTGTGACCTGATACCACATCACACCATGAAGTGCATCCCTATGGTCTTGTGTCTCTGAGATGCAGTGGTGGAAAGTACACGTTTGACATCCTTGTACTTTACTTTTAGGTGTTTCCATTGAATGCGACTTTATACTTTACACTCCGTTACATTTAGGGGGACGTAGTCAAATCAATTCGACACTTTTAATTCATTCATTCAACCGTTATTTAATCTTGGGATATACTGAGATAGAAGTCACGTTTGCAATATAGATCTGAAAACAACAGCAAACAATGATAAGAACAGTGAATTCAATAAAAATAAAACCAAAACAATAACTGAAGGAATTACAGCAAGATATTTAGATGAACAACAGTGATAAGGAAGCAATAGAAGGCATTTCAGTGGAATAATAAAACAGTAGATGCATTTAGAATGATAAAGGCAATTAAAATATAAAGCGATAGAATCAGCTAAAGCAAGACCAGCTAGAAGTAGAACATGATGAAATGAAACCTTTTAATTGTCCTAAGGATAAAAATGAAACAAGCCAAAGCCTTAAGCTTTTGCATGCTGTATTCTTACAGTTAGCGACTTGTTACGTTTTACTTAAAAACATGAATTGCTAATATGATATGATGCAGTTCCATGCTTCAGTTCTACCCAGTATTATTCAAAGTATTTAAAATGGGCTCCATAATAATGAATTGCAGCATAAAAATGCTTTTACATTACGGTGATAGAAACAGATTAATATGTTATTTAACATTATATGTATAATAATCTAATGCTTTGAAAGGAGTCATTCTGCACAATGAGTACCTTTACTTTTGATCAAGTACATTTTGTTGATAATACTTTACCCGTAATGGAGTATTTCTACTTCTACTTATTAAATAAAGGATCTATTTCTTCCATCTCTGCTGTTCACGAGTGTCTTTATTTTTAAGCTGATCTCGATGCTACGCATACAATATAAAGTGCATGACAATCAAAGACAGATAGCACGTAAGACATTCGAAACCGGTCTCAAGAAAACAACTTTATAATGGCAGCTACTTCCAAATCTAACACCGAAAGATAGGCTGTACGCTTTCTGAGTTCCCAAACAAGAAAGCTGTTTATCGATCCGTGGAGTTCACATCGTTGTACTGTATAAACATAACACTGACACACTCAATATAAATAGCAAGGGATCCTATCTGCTGCATAAGGAGGATGGTGGGAGATGTGCCTCAGGAATCTGCAATGTTATAACACGTACTGTTAGTTAATTTCACAGCAGAAATGAAGCCAGAAGATTGAGAAATGTCTTGCCGGAGTATGACATATAGAAAGAGTCTCAATTTCATGAATTACACTGTGCATGCAGAGGATTATATTTACACTGCAGATACAGTTGATTCACAGTGAAAGTCTCAGCAGGATGTATTTTCTTTTGAGATATGGACATGCACATGCCTTTACACATACATCCTACACATGACTGACTGATGTATTGTAATAAAAAAGACTTAAGCCGCATTTTACACTTATTTATTGCGACAATCAAAGATCCCTTTAACATTTCACAGTATTATATATGACTTCAGCCCTCACAAGCTGAGCTGTGCGGTCAATAAATCTCTGCTCTCCACGGTGTAGTGAAGAGAAGCTGCAAAAGCCCAAATACAACTGTGGGGGCAGCGTTGCACCACAGCTGAAAGTGCAAAAAAGAAGAGAGGCGCTGGAAGGTGAGGTGACAGGAAGTGTTGTGTGTCGGTCTTCGGGGGAGGAGCTCTCCAGTCACAGAAGAACCGGCGTCGATCAGGCTGTCAGCTCAGAGCGTATCTAATTGAATACACCGTGCCATTTTAAGTACAGCTGGAGCACAAAAGAGAAGCAAGCACGGGGCAGGCACAGCGGGAGGGCAGCCTTCGCCAAACAAAAAGACAAATCATAAGAGTGAATACATAAGATATTCAAACGCACTGCTTTGATCTTTGCTCTGTGTTCTGCATCTAACACTGTTTTTTGTGTATGTTGGTGGTTGTATATGAAAGTGTGAAAAGAGGGGTAAGACTGGTTGTCGTTATGTCATGAAGTGGGCTTAAGGAACAAAGCAAAGGAGAAATGGCATTTTGTGTGTGTCACAAAGTATACGTTAGGCTGACTCTATTCCAGACCAGTTTTCTCGCTTTATTTTCAATTTCCAAGGGGCGTTGTCGATGAGTGCAGACCAATGTGCCTCTAGACACACCAGGACGGACCGACGACCAGTCAGAGCAAGCAAACGTGTGACATATACTCTGTTTGAAGACCGGCGGGGCCAGTTGGTAAATTAAACTTTTACCGAATCCCGTGTGAAGTAAGGTAAACACATCTTTCTTATCAGCAAAGGCTTTAAGTGCAGTTGCTTGTTCTTCTGTTTGAGAAAATATACTGTCCAGTTTGTTTAATGCAAAAAAAAAAAAGAAGATTGTTCCACATCAGCAGCAGCCATCATGGTTGTTTAGAAAAGAGCCTCAACATTACTCCTCTGCAGAAACGGGTAGCAGTCAAGTGATAATGGATTTTTAAAGGTAATGATTGTTTGGAGAAGGGAAAAGCCGAAAGCTGATTAATCGGGCGATAACATTTCCGCCACCCCACTTAAAAATCTTTTACTTTATTAGAAACCAGATAGCTGTTGCACTGTGAAAGTCATAAAAATCTAAATAAATGCGCCTGAATTACTGAACATAAACCCCAGAGTAATTCATGAATAACTGTGGAACTGAACATAAACATCATATCAAACCCGCCTCTTATCAGGTAAACAAACGTGATCGGCGAGGCTAGTTTTTGGACGGATGGAAATCTCCCTGAGCGGGAGCAAGGCCGAGTGGATCTGCCAGAGCAAATAAAATGTTAGCTTTCAGACGGGTGCTTATGATTCCGAGGCTAACTCTTTATATCAGTGATTCACAAACTTTTTCAGCTCAAGGCCTGAAAAATCTATTTTATGTCTCCTCGGGACTCACTTCTTTTTTCATGTTGTTGCATCGTTTATGTTGTTTTCACGTTTTACATCTTTTTGTCTCGTTTCGTCTTTCACGCCCGGTGCCTCTCCTCTGCATTTGACTCGGCTTTGCTGAGGTCAACAATTTATAAACTCTTCTCTTTTAATTAGGAAAATGAATTCACGTATCATATTATTGTCTCGTATTTTACTCTGACAAAGTGGAGACCCAGTAAAAACAACCCATTTTGCGCATTGACCCTAAGTTTGGGAAAGACAACTTTGCATCATATATCGGCAGCCGTCGTCTTCAATCTGACTGGAAAACATCCAATGAGTGAGCTGTATGAATGAAAGCAGGTTGAACAACTTGCTGCGTGGGTGAGTCACAGGACGTATAATATGTTGTGGAGGTCAGACGGCGGCTGCTTTAGCGTCGGACTTGCCTGCCACATGTGGCTTAGCACAGCACAGTGCTTAGGGTAGAGGCAAAAAAAATATATATATTACTCATAAATGGAAAAGATCAAATAGTGGCATTTAACAATCCGCAGAAAAATGGTGTCACGGAGGACCTCGTCTTTCAGCTGTCCTCGGGCTAAGAGGATGTGATGTTCTGTCAGCTTTGTAATTTATTTCTCACACAGGTCATGGCTGGGGGAATCATACCATATACTTTACTTTACTGGGCGGTCTCAAGCTATAATTCCCCATTACAGTCATGCACATATACAGTAAATATTCATTGAACCAGAGGTATGAATATGGGTACATTCAGACATATCCAGGTACGTGACACCTCCATATCCATAACCCTTTATGTGCTATGGAAATATCTGCCTATAAGCAAGTCTGTCGATCTATTTTGTACACCGGTTTGGATATTAACCTTTGAAATCACAATGGCTGGCCTCAGTATGACCCATGCTAATATTTTTCATTGCCCACATTTATGAATCCCTAAGACAGCCTGAGTGAAATTGAATATTTAACACTGATTTGCACGAACATTAGACTGAAGTGCATGTTAAAGAGGCAGACAGTCTGCACTTGCAGCCAAGGATGACAGGAGGACGGGCAGAAGAAACAGGAATGATGGATAGATATGTGATTTTCATTTTTGCAAGTGCCACGTAATATAAACATCTGTTATGTGCTGGTGCAGGGTTGCTTTCTTTGAATTGTAAATCCCGCAATTGTTTGTTATGATAAACAGATGTTCGTGATGGCGAGAGAACAGCTGCCACCCACTGATCTTATTAGTAGTTGCTAATTCTTTCCACTGTGCCTCTAGTAGTGAAATGTCTGTGTCTTTGCCATCCAATTGTCACACTCTGCCTCGGCTCGGCCCTGCTGTCTCTCTGCTGACACGTCAGCGCTCGCACTTCTAATCCAGGAGAGAAAATTAACTGTCACGCATGTTTGATTGTTAAAAGTGGCTGCTGGTTTCCGTGACAACACCGCTAGTGGTTGGGTTTGGAGTAATGGGCAGACTTTTTCATCCAAACATTTTTTTTTTTTTACCCCTCTCCCCACATTCTGAATATTTGAAGGAGGTAATTCAGATGGAGGACGATTCACTGAGCGACAATGTGACAGATGCAGCTCTATTTTTCAGGATGAATGTGGGAATGATGCAGCCAGAGAGGATCAGAGAGAGCAGTATAAAACCCCAGCAGCTCAGATGGAGGCACAGAGAGCAGACTTTCCTGCTTGCTCCAGTTATAGCCTTTCTTACTCATTTTTTTATTAACCCCACTCCTGCCATAACCATTACACCTCTGGCTATTACGCACAACATCTCAGCGGGCCGTCCAACATGTCAGGAAATGACTGGCATTAAATATGACACTCAGTCCTTACGCCATCATTGCAGAGAGGGCCATTTTGCTCTTGAGTGAAATGGAGGATGGTGCAGAGTGGATTTTTTTTTTTTTTTTTTGGACAAATAGGCCTGATGCAGTATTTGAGTAATCTAATATTCACAGTCATCTACCAGTACTGATTTCAGAAGACAACAACAAGCCAGGACCTCCCAGGATCTGGACAAACAGGAGCTAGGGACGTCAGATATGCGACTCTCTTAAAGCTTCCGTGCGCAATGCTTTTCTGGCATCACTGGGCAAAACTTCCAGAATTATCTATCAGCATATTATATTCCAGCGGTCTGAGTGGAAACAAGACTTCCGCACCTCCTCTTGGCTCTGTTTTCAGGCTGTAGTGCTGCTCTACTCTGTGGCTCATCACAGAATTAACAAGGCAGCTCCCCGCTCACTTTTCCATACTGGCATGAAACGGCGTCATATCTATGTTTATATTTAGTCTTCTGATTTGGACAGAGAGGAGAAGGAAGAATGTAGGAAGAAGGAAGTATATTCTCAAATTCTGGGGTTTCTGGCTACTGCTTAAATTATACATTTTCCTTTGCTGTACCCGAGCCTCGTGGTAAGCGGCCGTCACACATACCAGGACAAATCCCAGTGGCTCTGTGTGTCAGTCTTTCATGGTATATATGGGGATGTGCTTCATGAGTCCACCAGGACTGCGCTCACTGGCGTAGCAATATTCACCCACAGGCTGTATATAAAGATGGAGTATTCAAAGATTTGTATAAAACAGTGTTGCCGCCTGTAACACGGATGTACTGTACTTTGATGAGGTTGATCACCTTTGTCCTTTGATCGAGTTTTCTTTTTTTTTTCACCCTAAGTTACAGCAGTTGTCACTCAAAGCTGCTTTTGAAATACAAATCATGAAGCGCGTCTGCCTGTCTTGTACTATCTTTGCACAAGCTGCCATTTTGGCCTTTCAGCCCTCACTTCTGATTGCGTTTTTTGAGCTGAAACCATCCTTTGTGCTTTCCAGCGGTCAGCCTGACAGAATTTCAAAGCTGTAATTTCAATGTAATGACATTTCATTCTTGTGAAGAACAGTGCTTTAGATAAGAGGTCATGAATAATTCCACACCATGATATACTGTATAGTATGTGCATTTCCCCCTAAAATCATGTTCTTTTGACTGTAACTTTAGATATTTTCCACAAGTTCAAGGATCTCAAGAGGTTAAATCACCCGGCTACAGTAAAATTATTTCTTTGCCATAGCAATGACAAGCACAGGATTAAGAAGTCGCACAGGAAAGGATAGTATAGTATGTTGTTGTTTGGTGCTGAGGTATGTCTTTCCCAGTAGAACCACTGTCTGTTCGCCTGCGGCAGCATGACCTGCCCACACTCAGCTGTGCAGTGCTGCTGCTGCTGCTGCTGCTGCTCTGGGATCCTCTCTGAATTTATTGATTCCAACTTGTCCGCCCACCAGAGGATCCGATAGCAGTTAACATGATGCAGAGTCCACATATTTAGAGGCCGGAGGGTATCAGCAGACCAAACTCTGATTGGCATAAGTGAGAGTGATAGGGATCAGTTGGAGCCAGGTTACAATTGATTAGGTGTGTGTATAAACAGATAGAGAGATCAATGGAGACAGGTCAATAGAAATTATAAGTGTTTTAGCAAGCACCAGTGAGTGACACCAAGAGTTAAGAGGTGTTATGGACTAATGTCAAGGCCTCATTTTAGCCTTTTCTACACTGATACTTCCACCACTATATGACTTCAGCTCGTACAGTATCATTACATCGAGGAAGTTGTGTGATCTCTCTGTCAGCAGGATTACACAAAAACTACTGTACAGATTTTCATCAAACATGGTTCAAGGGTAAGACGTGGGCCAAGGACAAACCCATTACATTTGTAGCAGATCCATAAAAAGGGGTGGAGGCTGTAATTTTTTTATTGCTTTTTCTAACATTGCCAGATAGGGTGATTGATTGAATTACAGGACTGCAGTGTTGGGGTGTAATTATGTACATATAACATATGATGTGCAATTAAATTACAAAATAAATGTAATTACAATCTGTTAGAGTTACTGAGAAATATGCCGGTGGTTGTCAGGGAATAAAATCTACCCTGTGTCCTCTCCTTGTGTTGCCGATGTCCTGAAACATTCACCGGTTTGACGTATAATTTCATGTTTCATCTTATGTAACACGGGTGTTTTAACTTTTGCTTGAGTGGCCGCCATCTGTCATACTTGCGTTGCAGAGGTGGCAAAAGTACACACATTCTTTACTCAGAGTGCAGATTTGTGTAAAAAAAACAAAACAAGTCAAAGTACTGATACAACTTCTTTTCTCAAGTAAATACTGCAAAAGTACAAGCTCTGAAATTTGCTCAAAATGATGCAAAATAAAAAAAAACAATAATACCCCTTGAATGAATGAAAAACTGTTTTGAAAATGTAAGGAGTGGAAAGTACAGATATTTGTGTTAAAACGTAGGTTGTCAGAAAAAGTAATACTCATGCGAAGTACTGTACCTGAAAAATCTACTTCAGTACAGTAATGAAGTATTTGTACTTCATTACTTCCCACCTCTGTTGAGTTGTTTATCCCATGTTGTATCACATCCAGATGGTTATTCATGTCTTTCAGTGCTGAAAATTCAACAGTATTTTCCTTCTGAAATCAGAAAAGAGATCCTACATTACTGTTAGTTTAAATTTATGTCTTTAGGACTTTTCAGCTTTATTATCCAGTTTAAAATATTTGTTAGAAAGCAGTCAAATCTAATCAAAATACATGATTTTGAAGTAATTAGAATAAGTTACATTACCTATTGGTGGAGGTATGACCCAGTGCAAAACTGATGCTCTAGTTTCTGTTCTACTGACCAACAAAACACAAGGAGACAGCGAGGAAGTGTGAGCTCTTAGAGTACAGTTCTAGTTTCTGTTGAATGTACTTCGCTTCAATTTTTTTGTCCACATACAGTATCTCGTTGCTGACTGTGTATACTTCCCTACAACTACTTTTACTACCGCTCCTTGAGAAGAAATATTTTACAATAAGCAGCCTATCTGTCTGATTCGTTTATTTCTTGTCCCATGCCTGAAAATTATGCATTTTATAGAGATATCTTTATAGCCAATTTGCATATAACAGGTGTAACGTTGGCATCTCATCATTCATTTTCCCTTTCTATGGAAGCTCGCTCTACATCATTACACTTGGATTTGGAGTGGTACTCAATCAAGCCTTAGGATGTTAATAAAATATGCTAGTAACCCAGATGAGATGAATTATTCCAGGAGTCAAGTATACTTTCCAGCCCACCAGGTCGGGCGTGCGTAGCCTACGTCACGCTCCGGGAGGAGATCACTGGCTTGCAGGGTGGTCGCACGGTGGCTAAGATGGTGCCGATGGAAGGGAAAGGCAGGTTTGGCATGGTGCACTGCACGATAAGGTTTGTGCACCACTGTGGACAGCACTGGGGAATTGTGGGAGTGTGCTTATCAGTCTGTGTCAGGGTCTATCAGCATCTGTCATGTTTACTCCTCAGGTGTGCTGGCTGCTGGCTGACTGCTCTGCCAAGACTCCTTCATATCAGCCAGCTGAGAGCTAACCGGGAGTGCAAACAGAAACCCACCCACTGCTGCTGCAAACCAGACCCTCCCATCTGCTTCCTCTCCTTCTATATAAACCTCTTTTTCCAAAGTTTACTTGTTACATTAGCCCTTCTCCTGCCTCATCAGTCCACATCTTGCTTTGCTTTGTGTAGCCAAAGCCCAGTTCAGACCAAATGTTTGCAACGAGACAAAATGGTGTTAGGATGGTGCAGTCAGAGGGTGTGAACTGGCCTGTCTCAGCTCGAGTGAGTGGCTGGTTTTAGGACATGGTGTGATATATTGTATGTTTTTTTTCTCAGTTGTTCACCCTTCGCCGTTCCCCTGGTGAAATCTCACCTGGACAGCTAGTGTTTTCTCTACTTTTGTGGTTACGAGGTGATACCAACTTCTCGAAGCAATGGAATTGCTCTGGGAACAACGTCTAGTTTTTTATGTTTCCACCTTTCATAATTCCAGTAAATTACGTTAATTATGGTGACTCAGGTGACTCCGTTCACCTATTTTTGTATGGATGTGGAGTGAGTCATCTCTTAGCATAAAATCAACAAAGCCAACCACATCAGAGCATGATTGAAACAAGCACTTGTTCACTTTTCTTCCAGTCCAATGTCACAGCCATTCAGTCCGTTTCTCACACTAAAGATTCACATTTATGCTGCTGATGCACGAGCTGAAATGTGCTTTCTAAAGAGGCCAAGGCCCTCAGTCAGGCTGAGAGTGCAAGACAAAGCACAGCCTGACATATACCGAACTGAATGGAAATTTAGCGGCACTATTTAATCACTGCAAACAAGATGTGTGCATGCGCATGCAAGGGAGAGAGTGTAACGCATACAAGCAGAGAAAGGTGAAGGGAAAAGTTCAAGGAAGAGAGAACGAGAGATTTGAGAGAGATTGTCAAAATGTCGCAGGTGGAAATGTCAGCATGGAGGTGGAGAGGAGTCAAACTGAGCAGGAGCAGGAGGTTGAAACAATAATTAGTGTCTGTGAGTCACTGCAAGTGGCCCTGTGTGATGTCACCGACTCCCTGTCCTCTGTATCCACCGCCGACGACAAGCGTGGGGACTAGCACGTCCTGACCTCTGGCCTGTGTGACGAACACGCTGTACTCTCCTCTGTTTTACTGCTGCACAGCCTCCGGTCTCCAGGCTCCAGCCCTGGCTGCGTCGACCATAATGACCTCATCACTATTTGCGGGGTCACACCCGTGCCTGCTGCGACTGTCGATGTGTATGCGTGAGAGAGGCGCACGTTTGCACTGTGCGAGCCTCTTATCTCTGACAGAGCACAAGCAGCTGCTGCATGACTGACAGCGGATTCAAACTGCTGTAGCGAAGACCGTCTGCCTGACCATCTCGCCGGCAAATCAATGTAACACTGGAGCAAATCAGAGCAACATATGAGAAGTGGCCTCTGTACATTCCTTTTCTGTGAGGCAGATGACCGTGGTTTGTGTCATGCTGTTTTCTCCTCACTGTGGTATCACCAGGAGACAGGCAGCCAGCCACTGTGAAGGAGTGTGCTTGGGAATGACAAGCACCCACTTGATCTTATGAACCTGCATAACAAATGGTTCTCAGAGCCATGGACATGGACTAGGCCATGAGAGATAGAAAGGTTGAAGAATTCAGACAGCTCACACCAACAAAGCAGGACTGAACGAAGAAGCTTTGGAACTGTATCGATACTGGATTCACTTTTACAGACGTAGCTGTATGGCACCCAAAAATGTTGGCCATTATTTCTGAATGTTACACTCATCATTGCTCGTTGCATGCTCAGGTTGAATGGTCTTGCCTTGTCAACGCGTGGACTTCAACGCTGGCATGTTATTATTTCTCAGTGTATTTTCTATCTGTTTCCATCATATCTTCAGCTCAGCATCCGTCAAAAATGTACATATACTTGTAGCACTTATAGTCTATGGTCCCAGAATTTATTCTTACTGTCTGGCTTGTACTGAATTGGAAAAAAAAAAGAGTTTGCCGCTCCATTTGCAGGATGACCTTAATTTTAAGGAGCTGCTCTCGTTAGATGCTTTGCCGATGTTTTCCCTGATTCCCTTTGATATTGACAACTTTTGATGAATATTTGATGACTACATTTGATATTTTATGATTCTGTAATTTACTCGTATTGTCATTTAAATTAGCTTATGTTTTTTTGTGTGCATTGATGTATGTATGTTATGGCTGCAACCCTGTCTAAAACCTTGTTAACTGTGCGCACTTGTAAAAGAAATTTTTAATCTCAATGTCTCTCCTGAAGCATTTCCTGAGGAAACGAACATGAATGTTGCGCTCAGACACAAATAAACATGACTCCTGAATGATTCACTGACATTAATGTATTAGCTGAGCCATAGTTGTGATGACATTTTATACACCTCTACGTCAGGCTTCAATGCATGTAATATACACTCATAAATTACACATTGTGATGACTTTATTCCAAGGACATCACTTTGTGTTGAAAAGCGGCAGGTACATAAGGTGATGTTTCAGGATTAGTATGAGGTCAGAATAGATAATTATATAATAAATAACTCTTCCATGATGACAACATTGAAAGTATTCAACAGATAATGCACAAGAACATGCCTATGCATCGCAAACACTGTCAATCAAGCAACAGCAATATCACATCTACTGTAGAAAGTCAGGCCGGAGATAAGAATATCATATAACTAAGTATAGAAACAACTGAAGGAATAACTCTGCATGAGGTTTAAATATTAATATGTGAGAATAATCTTACCGCTTCCAGCTTTTTGGCTCCAAACTATATTGTTTCTTCTATATTTACACGTCTTTGTATGTTTTCTCATCGTGCAAACGTTACATTATTGTAGATTTTAAAAACAAATGAGGCTTTTAAAAGATTTCACTGTAACTGACACCTATGTCTTATTCACAAATGGACGTCCATAGACAATAACACACTACATAACGCTCAGTAATTAATGAAACTGTGGACTGTGTAGCTACAGTTTGTGTAAAAAAGTTCATCCACAAGAAGAAGATGGCGGATGAAATTTGAGTTTTTTTATTGGATTGGATCCCCTCATTGGAAATCCCATGTGAATCGTGGAGTGGACACTAGTACGGATTTAAGGAAAAGAGAACAACTTCCTATGCAGTACTAGAGACAGCAGAAGAAATAACAAAGGCGGCTGAAAATGATGAGTCTTCTATTGGTTTCTATATTGACTCAAAGGAGGCTTTTGATTGTATACATCACAGGCGGTTATGGAGACGAATGGAGAGCTGTGAGATAAGACGTACACTCTGGTATGCCAGTGAAAGGGAGCTGGAAGTTCTCAAAACTTGGTTTGGAGTCAATAAATTGGAAATTGGAAAGTAATTGACGAGGAGAGCTTCCCAGGCTTTACGACTGATCATAAACCAACATGGAAACAACCCATTAATTATATTAAAGAAAAAAAAACGTAATAGCAATCCTGCGGAAATCTCGGGATATCTTCAATTAAAATGGCTTCTATGTAATTTACTGCTCTCTTAAGCTTGATCGTGTCCATCTCTGTGTGTCCACAGACTGTCACGTTGGTTGGCTTTTATTTATAGATCTGTCCTCGCTGCTTCCTTTTTGGTGCAAAAACCAAAGCAAACTCTCAGTGGTTCTCAGTGTCAGAGCAGAGGTTGCTGCCCCCTTTTCTCCTTGTTACTGAAATTTAAATCTGTTTTAAAGGATTGAGAAAATAGTACTCTCCTAAAACTGCACTGGAACTGCACATTTTGATTGAATTATTGAATTATTCCTTTATTGTACATAACCAGATATCGCATTTATTTATTTGTAGCGTATGAAAGTTGTTTGTTTGTTCTGCCTTTATGCATGTAACCGTTTCTTTTCCCTCATGCGAAAAAGATTTTAATCTTCGATGAGGATCGTATCTGATTAATAAAGGGCATAAAAATAATGAACTAATAAACTAACTACTGTGTGGAACTGTGGAGGTCGATCTTTAAAATGGCTAGAAATTCAATAATTATACTGCAAAAACAACATATTAATAAGGCGGGTCGCTGTGGTGATACGAATCCATTGTTTTTGAATGTCCGTGTTATGAAATGCAGTGACTTAGTACAGACTGGAATGATGCAAATAATGTTGGGAGCAAAGTCAATACAAGAGAGCGAATATGATCTGAAAGTTATCATGTTAGCGCTGGCACAGGCCACACTTCCGGTTTTATGTGTCGCTTCTCTCCGCTTTTGTGATTCGTAGCGTTGTACGTGAAGTTTTTTAACATAACCTTTCTTTGTGTCAACTTTTCAGGTTTTTAAAGTAGGTCACACCAAATAGTCACATCTCCTTTATTTCTTTTTTTTTTTTTTCTTTCTTTTTCAGATTGAAGCTCCATCCCCTCCCCCGGCCTCTCTCTCTGCTGGCCTGGGACAGTGATTGACCTGGGGTCCACTTATTCATATGCCCAACCCATCTTTGCAGGTACCCTGTTGGCCAATTAATGTGTGGATTTTTTTTTTTTTTCTTTTATCTTTTTGAGTTGTTTTATGTTTCATACCCAATTTAAATGCAGCTGGTTATGTATTTTATGATGACACAGATGAAGGCCTCAAGCCGAAACGTGTTGGTCTAGCTTTAATAAGGTTGTGCTGCTGGAGTTCTTGACCTACAAATCTATTTTTCAGGGTCACAAAGGTGAATGGTTTTTTTCTTTTCGTTTGTTCTAACTCGTGGAGGGTGGCTTAAATTGGTCATTTTTCTTGTGTCTGAGCCTGTTCACTCACTGCTGTTGACTTTTGTTTCATACTGCCTAGAGTGTTTATACTTAGTGAATTATGTCTGACAACTGAGTGAAATAAATTTAAAATTCACACAGGAGAATCTGGTGTGAAAACACAGATTTCAGTGGCAGTTGTTCCACCGGTGTCTGGCACACAGCGTGCCAGGATCGGCTGATTGCATTAGCGACGTGCCATGTTAAACAGATGGGACAAAATGGAGGGAATAGCACAGCGGCGGTGACCCGGCGACGCATTTCAACAGGGAGACGGAGCAAAAATACCTCTTAAGTGCCTCTGAAAATACTCTCCCGAATGGTGTAATTCTCGTAGTGTTCAGCCTCCCAGGAAATGATTAAGTCCGCGGTCCTGTTTTGCTCCCTCTATCTCCTGATCAGTTGAGCAAACCATGATATATGTAGATGGTCTCTGAGCTCATCTGTCATTTAAAGAAGGCATTGTGTGATTCCACCTGGCTGGGAGACGCACACTGTTCTGTATTCATCTAGTCCCAGCCCTGCCCAGTACACACCCAAACACACACACACCAACAGAAACAAATGAACAGAGCTTACTTTGTGCTTTAAACGAGTGTTGCACTGGGGCACGGCTGTCATAGCAAATCACAGTAACGCTCAGCATGCTTCTGTGCCCCTGCTCAAAGAACAGCAAGAGCTCTCTCCATTTATCCATACTCCATCTCAAGCTCAAGCAATTGCATGAAACAAAAATGGGACCTTTTTCCAGTGAATATATATTGGTATGTTATGTGTCTCATTATGTACCCGGCACACGCTATTTAGTGACCTCATTTAAAGCAGCTGTTACGTTGTGTGTTCCCTACCTGCGTATTTTTTTTGTGTATATTTGCCACAGTTGGAGGAAGGCTTAATGGGCAAGTGCAGTGTATACCCACAAATGCTCTCTGGGCAAACCTACAAATAGATTGGCTGACATTCTGCTGTCTTTTCATTAATTCATAAATGCCAAAGAGGATCACTGTAGGGCGATGACAAAAGGTTCAGGAAATGTCTGCGTCTTATTTATAAAAGCAATTTAAAGGGATTTTTTTTTTTTTTGTTCTCCCCCACGTCAGGCCGTTTTCTCTCTCCACTCGGCATGTCTTTGATCATCTCAGTTTGTCCTAACCTCTCCCTCCACTTCAGCCTTTTTTCTATATCAATCACTATTTCATATATACACTTTATCAAAGCCGCTTCAGGGCAAAATAGCAACACAAAGGCTCAAGTTTGATTTCTGACATAGATCCAAGCCAAATGGGAGAGTCTTGTTTTGCCGCTTCAAACAATCTGCATTAATCCCAGACGCCATGGGAGAGGCGCGTAACCGAGGTGAGGAATCGTTCTGCTCTCTGACCGAATGCCATTGTATAAAATGAAAACCTGACAGCCACGGAGAAAAATTAGTTCAGGGATTGCCTGATATTTATATTTCATTATATAAACCAAACAGCATGGGATGTGAGGTTTCTGCTCTATTATTACTTCCTTTTTTATTACATATTGGTTGGAAGATTTTGAGACTTGGAGCCACAGTCGTAGTCTGAGACAGTGGTAAGATATTCAGATCCTGTACTTGAGTAAAAGGTATTAACACAGCAATGTACAAATACTTCAGCGCAAGTAAGAGTTCGGCATGAAAAATCCCACTCAAACTGAAGTACAGTATTAGCAGTTATGGCTTCGTCCCTCTGACTTATAGTAGTATTATATCTGGCGTTATTAGATTGTTAATAGTAAAGCATCAGTGTTGTCCCAGCAGCTGGTTTGAACTGCTTTGAATCTGCGTTTTTTTAAACCAAACCAGTCTGAGGGTTCATCGCATCGAAGGGAAGAAGACAAAACAAAGTTGTGTTTTCCAGTTTTTGGACTTGTTCCCTCTAATCTGCGATGTTTTTGGTGACATACTCACCAATGTGTCCCTAGACGCTACATTCGAGTGATTCAGGAGAACCATTTTTTTTTAATGTTTTTGGAATTTTCTTTTCTAATTTAAAAAGCGTGCCACAAACAATGTGCCACAAACAATATTTAGATATCCCAAGTTTCTGGATATTTCTACCTCTACTGAATTTCCAGGTAAAAATGAACTTTATTCACTTTTCCTTCGCCGTGCGCCTTTTCAGTGTCACTTTATTAACCCCCGCCGAGTCCTCACACATGTTTACCCATCTGTCCTCGTTTGTATCTTTTGTTTTGGGAAATGACCTCCATAAATGCGCTTGTGACACCTGCTCACATCAATGATAAATGAATTCATTTTCATTAATTTTCAGTGGTCTTTAATAGCTCATTATGCGTTTCAGCAAGATTTCCACTCATGTTCAGAACCTTACATTCAAAACATGTCACACATAGATAATAACTGATTAAAACATTGATAAAACCTTTTATAGAACTGAGCCTCTGGTTCGGTATAATTTGCCGCAAAAGAGTGGTCGCGTGAGCTCATAAATCATATTCATATTTTGCAAGTAAAAAGACACGCGGTGCTCGAGAAAAATGTTGCATCCTCCGTGTCTCTGCTTCTTTCATGTTTTATCGGCGGGACAAACGCGCTATCCCCTGCATTCCCTTGAACTCAAGTAGGCACAAAAAGTACAGTGCTAGAGTAAATGCAGTTTATTTTCCACCAAGTTGGAGATTTCTCAATAATGGAAGCACAGTAAAATTAATTTATGGTTTGATCTGCCAACAAGTTGCGATCCAGGACTGAGTCACTGAAATGTCCAACCTAAAATATCAGAAATATCACAGAAAAGTACTAACTTGATTGTGCAGGCGTTATCGTTGCTCGGTTTGGCATCACATCTTGCTACATTTTTGGCGTCTAAATCAAACAAGTTTCATATTTTTTTTCTGGGTGATGGTTGGTGTGTTTCATACACATCTCCTCTCAGACTGGCTTCAGTTTTAAGCCTCTGATGTGAGTTGTTTATGTAAAATGTTTTCTGTCTGTTTTCTTCCATTTTTGCATTTCTATTTGCACAGATGCACCCTGGATAGAGTTTTATTTTCTTAATTGGTGACAGATGACGAAGCATCTGTCCTTCGTCGGCTACAAGTTTCTCTCCATTTCCAACTTTATGCTGACGTTGCTGCCTCTCGCTGTCAGCCTTTTTGAAAGCCCTTTATTTGTGTTCAATTTCTCAGGGATTCATGCCTTCACCTGCTCACACTGAGGAAAGTTTTTTAAGGCGACACTTCCTTTTATTTGTTTTGAAGGCAGTTCGAGTTTACCATCACTTGATCCCTTGTCCTTGTTCTTGTGCTGAGGAACAGAGAGTCTCGCTTCTTTCATGTAACAGTTTTTTTTTTTTTTATCAGCAGGGGGCTTACAGTGAGGAACGCATTAAAGGAAGAAAAGGATGACACTGTGTTAATGTGAAACTGAAAGACGTCAAATTCTGCACTTTAACGTGCTTTGGGCTGTCTGACCACCGACATCAACTTGGTGCATGCGATTCTCTCTCTCTATGATTCTGAACAACGTATGACTTCCTTAAGACCCACATTTGTTGCGCGTCGCTGTTCATGTACCTGAAACGAGCCCAGTTTACGGTCGCATCAAAGTGCACGTCAGCTGACGGTGTCCAACGTCGATACTTATGATCCCAACATTTCCTGCTCTAGGGGTCAATTCTCATATCAAAAGATAGAGATCTAAACTCAGTAATGTGGGGTAAATGTGTATTTTGTCATCATTCTATCACAAATTGTTAATTTTATCATTACATCCTTAAAACTACAGAATGCCACTTTATTCTACATGAACAAATGTGCAAGTGAAATATATAAATATGATTATAAAGTATAACGAAATCAATAAATGCCACAATACAGTAAATATTTCTATAAGGACCAGGGTGCTGAAATGCTCAAATGACCGTTTTTATTGCCAATCCTCTGTATATTTAAATGACATATTGATTTTCAATGATTTACTCTATATGCATTGATAAGTATTGGTATCAGTGGGTTTTACTTGATCAGAAAGAGTAGTGGAAGAAGTATTCACATCCTTAAAAAAAGTATCAACACAGTAATGCAAAAATACTCCATTACAAGTGAGAAATCCTACGCATTAGCAACACATTGCAGTTAAAGAATCAGTATTGTGGAGGTAGTTTGAAATACTTCATATCCAGTTTTATCTACAGGCACACCAGATAAATCTGAGGGCTCCTCACATGATTAATGGGAGACGAAAGAAGAAGAAGAAGAAGAAAAAAGAAAGATCTGATACACAAATGTGTTTTCAGTTTTTGGACATTTTCTCTAATCTTTGATTTCGGTTGAGATATTAGATGATTAGAACATTTAGTGAAACGATGTGAGACGTTTAGAAGGAAAAATCACTATTTGTTGGAGCTGTTAACTCACAGACATCTACACACAGCTTTTTGTAAGGCATCAGAAGACAGAGTTCAACAAAGGTGTCAGACAAATGTAGGGGAGTAAAAAGTACAGTATTTGCCTGAGATGAGACGTGGTGAAGTAGAAGCATGAAGTAGCAGATATTCAGGTAACGTATCTCGAAATCAAATTTGTATTTAAGAGTCCTTATTTTTATTCCACCACTGATCAGAAAGTCAGCACACACATCACTACCAGTAAGCAGCATATATAACCATTTTTGATGGTATGCTTAGCATCATGTTTTGCTTCCTCCGACAGCAGCTTTGACCTTTTCCTGCTGTTGTTCCAGAAGAGAAACACTTACTTTACCATTAGCTCCTGCTAAGGCCTCTCTGCACATTTCCCTTGAGTCGTAAGCTAAATGTTTAATACAAGGTAAGTGTTCACATTATATATGTAAGGCAACAGAATATTTTTTAAATAGCCCTATTAGTAAAACATGAATAATTCAGCAGCTCTGGATCGGATGGTAGGTGTTATTTATAATCAAGAATATAACGACGATGTGGAGTTTATGATTTATGAGGGCTGGGGTCAGGGGCGCGCTGTCATTGCATCTCTCTTCACCTCGGATGGGACCATTTAGCTATGCGTGTGACACATGGTACGCATGAGCCGGGGGCCGACTGGTCCTCCTCATCTTAGGGGAGGTCGCAATTTCATTACACTGTCCGAGATCAGTGAGAGCCGGCTCAAACAAGCTAAGACCAATTATTTAGATTAATTCGATACACCCTTACCAACCTCATTCTGCTCAGAGCATCTGCTTAGGCTCAAGGAAATGATGATGTACGAGGCGTAATTTAGCCTTGAGAGAGACAGAGAAAATCACCACGGCTGATCATGGCCAAATGGAATTCAGATGAACTGAGCTTATTAAGAGGTAAAGGGGATGGGAATGTACAGGTAAGAGGTTTTTCAACGCTAATAAATGCTGCGACCATCTCTTCTGCCAGCCAAGAAGAGCCAGGGGGGGGCCTTCGATCGTCCAAATGGACTTCACGTCATCTGCGCCTTTGAGTGATTGGAGAAATTACATCTGCTCATCCCTGGGAGTTAGTCCCGCTTTTATTTCACAGCAGCTGATGAGCAGCGTGCTCTATCGGCGTCCTCTTACTGTGCTTTTATTATGCAGAATTAACAGTGATGCTTCTGAATAGGCTGCGATGAAACATCCCCGTCGAGTTCGCCTGGCGAAATGCCGTAGAAATTGGGAAGAGGCACAAAACTGTAGCGACAGTGGTCCAAATGTCATTATTACTTATGAATTACACCAGAGCTCATTTTAGCAGCAATGAAATCTTAAATGGGGTTATGAGAGCATCATCACCACTGTGTATCACTGAGCTTTATGAAGTAATGGATTTAAATGGAAATTCACTGCTAGCCTTAATGAAGCATGAAAAGAATTCCCAGTTTACTCATAGAGAGAGAGAGGAAGGTAATGATAAAAGAGGAAGGAATGGCTGTTGTTGTACACATGTGAAATGAAGGGCCCCTGAATGAAATGCCAGCTTTTCTCATTTGATCTAAATTAATATCATGAGAATCACAGAGATCGGGCTTCGCTGTATGTGAGAAGAACTGGGAATGAAAATGTAGAGGTTAAGGACATCCGAGAACAACCAACTCTCAAGATTTGTTTCTTTTTTTTTTGGGGAATAGAATTTAACCCTCGTGCATCATATGTCCTTCTAAAAACTGACACACGCTTTTATTGACCATGAAGGAAGACCTTGTTATTGCTTTTCATGCCTCTCACGGGCAGTGGGTATGTCATCACTGAAAAGATATTAGTCAGGAATCTGGAAATTCAAACATCATACTGTCCCTGCATCACATACTGTGTATATAATCGTAACCGCCGCCTTGCATCACACCAGGCAACGCTGCAGGGTTCTTTTGTTGCCGTCTACGTCTGCTTTACCGAGTGACGAGAGAGGAATCAAAGAGTATGGCTTATGGCATTTTTCCTCCTGTGCAACATGCCTTGTTGTTTACCATTCCTGAAGATTTTCACAGCATTTTAGATACAGGCGAGACTGTAAAAACCTTCAATTCAGTTCAATTCGCTTTGCTTTTTTGGAATGAACGTCATCATTGAATCAATGATTGTACAATTCAAACAATCAAAAATATCATTCATCTATATAAATAGATGTGTGTGTGTCAAGATCATTATCACATTCAGTGTTATGTGTCTGTCAGTTGCATCACTTTCATAATAAGGTAATCACGCTTTCTCTGTCTTCTGTCTTAACTCATCTAAATTGAGATTAGCAAATCAAATTCCTTGAGGTATTCCACTGTGTTTTTAAATCGGAGTTGATGTCTGTCTCTGCCTCACCTGTTGTGCAGTGACCAAAGAGTCTTTGACTAGACTGGTCAGGATCTGTCTCTGCCCCGTATATCTGACTTCTCTTTAAAACCTCTTCACGTTTTAGTCCAACGAGATATATATACATCTTGGGTTAAGTTTGATTAAAGAAGGGATATATGCTGCTGGTGGTGTACAATTCAACCATTACTTCGGGTGAAATGCTTCTTTTAAATCCCCTTTTTAAATAAAAGAATGTGTCTTAGTTACTATGTTTTGGTGTGTCTATATCTGTGCGTACTCGAGTCCACTCACAGCTATAGATTCCTGTCTTTGTGGTTGCAGGATGCAGTCATGTGTTGTGCTTGCTAATGAAGCCAAGGGATGAGAAGAAAGAAACCTTGTTTACTCAATGGAGATAACAACAGCTCAATCACCTACCTGACCTGAATTTCTAATTGGTATCATTATTAAACTGGCGACACCTAAAAGAAGATAAGTTTCCCATTTGCATAGCAGACCGGAGATGATAACTGACGCTGCATGTCACCTGTAGACAAGGAACTTCAATCATATATAAGCTAGATTTATAGTTTGCTTACTTTTGTAATAGTAAGGAGGAGGCATTTAATCAGATTTCAGTAAGTAGACAAACGCATGTGTGTATCTTACAGTCATTATGGAAGATGTACCATATGGTGAGCAAACCCACAACTGTTGTTGCACAATCCACCGCCACACAACCATCTGGAAGTCTTTCCCGTGGATCCATAAACCTGGTCCAACCCTCTGTGAAGCTGCTGAGGTGGACACCAGCTAATCTAAACTAATCCATTTACCAGAACATTGGTGGATCTGTGATATTGCTTCCCGCAAAGTGCCGTGGCAGTCGCCGTATGACGTGCATGAATGCATTATCAGGCTGCGCGGTGGCGAGCTTAAGTGAAATGTCACTTTTTACAGTGTGCCTGATTGCATATGCGTCTCGGAATGACACCGACCCAACCGCGACTCACTGGAGGCTTCTCCGGATAGATATTAATTTCACTCAGATGTGCCCACAGTGGACCTGAGTGCATGAGTGGATGAGTGCACACAGTCACAGCGTACACATGTGCAAAACAGTTTGAGGCCTTGCTTGAGATTTCATTATCGCTATGACTGCCATTACTGCTTCAGTGGCAGCCGATTCTGAAATAAAATGTCACATTCCCTTGTTATTTGCATGGCGGTTACAATGTGCGAGTTTGGTTCTCTGTACATTATATGATAATGTATAAAAATATAAAAATATAAAGGATACACGTACACAGAGAAAAACCTGCTCAGACCTGCCTGATCTTAACTGGGGAATTGATGGGTAAAGGCAGATGATAGCTATAAATGTGTGAAATGTGACAGTTTTACTCCCTGCTTTGTGATCAAACAAATCCATTTAATAGCCAGTGTGTATCCATATAGAAGTGTCATCTCTCTGGCTATAACTATAAATGCATTTCATGAGCCACACTGTAACCTGAACACGGCAGCCGCAAACAATAAGTCCCTAATGGAAAATACTGGGGTAAGGGTCTCTAAGAAAAAAATGTAAAGAAGGTATCTATCAAAAATGAAAGAGTAAAAGGTAGTTTGCTCTGGATTATTATGAAAATTTAGGTCTTACATCTTTATTTTCTGTCACAAATCATTCCAAGAGGCACAATGAAAGCAGTCATACTCTCGGATGTAAACAGCTCATATATTTTTCAATGCAGTCCCCAGAAAAAAATGTACATTTCTGCAAACGGCAGATACGTTATGAGCTTGTGTCACATCAAAATACGTGGCAACATTTCTTGATGTATTTTAATCCATCCCACCCATATTTTTTTCCCAGAAATGAAAAATAGTCATAATTATGTTTTTCATTAGTGTATAATCACACGATAACAAGATTTCTTGTGTTTCTGTTACCTTAGAATGAGCTGTGTACATGGGGGAGGGTTGCCTTTCACCACCAGACCACCATGTTTCTATAGTAGCTCAGAACGGACTTTCTGTCTTCCTGTTTCCTCCTTTTTATAGTGGGTGGCATCCACTGTTAAGGTCCATTACTATCATCTACTATGTTTGACTGTGGACCAGATATGCTCTTACCTAAACGGCCCAGAGTGGACAAAACAAACACTGGCTCCAATGAGGGCCATTAGCATTTTTAGCGGCTACCGTAGGGTAGGATGAGGCGAGGAGTATTCAGTTGGTTGCACTCTTCTCCCACCACATCTTACAGCTTCGACAGATTTCAGCAGTCTATTTATTGCCAGACCCACTGTGCGACATGGATGTAATAAACTTGGGTACACAAAGTACACAGATTGCGCGATGATAACACCTAGTGAATCTCAGGCTACAATGCAAATCAAAGTACAGGAATTAAATGCCATCAGTGTGCGTCGTTTATCTGCGCTGCTATAGTTGAAAACGATGAAGCTAAATTAGTGACCGTGCGGTTACAGAAGTGCTATTTGTGTGTACAGACAAACATCTAAAGGAGAATGCGGATCCCGCTGTGACTCGGGAAAGGAGGCCAACTTAGGATGCCGATTCAGCAAAGAAAGCTTGACGTAAGTGTTTTTAGCTACAGTATTTTTAGCTGCGTGACGCATAGATCAATGTGTCATTTCATGCAGCGTTCCTATTGGTTGTTCTGTAAACATAGGTTGTAGCAGCGGTCACGCTGGGAGATGGTCAAAGTTCATTTCTGTTAAGCCCATTGAGTGATTTTGTTCTGTCCCAGACGAAAGATGAGAAAACACAGCAATATCTTCGGTCATGGATAAAAAAAAGGTGGTCCTACGTCCTACGCACAGTGACACAGGCTCATGGACGGCCACTGACCCAGTCTTGCAACCAAAGACAGCCTGGAATAAAAATCGGACAACATCAGAAATTTAGGCTGACTATTACAGTGTGACTGGCGCTATGACCTACGTCTACTTAACAACCAGTAGGAAGTCAGCAAGAAATGTCGCACTGATCAACACGACAGGTGTGTTTATGTAGCTAAAACTACTAACCTCAAGCTTTCTTTGTAAAATTGTCATCCCAAGTTGCCCTCACGTCCAGGTCCACCGTCTCCTCGACTTTGGATTTTTTCCGTGCACATAAATACCACTACTGCACTACGCGTGATCATTAGCTTCATTCTTTACAACTATAGCAGCAACCATAGAGCGCCACGAGCCATTACATCTATGTAGAAATGTTGATATAAAACATATTTTTAGTGGTTTGCAGAAACATTCAACAACAGCATTGTATTCTGATGACTCAATCATTCACTCATTCATTCATTCATATGCAGGCATTCAAAGCATCCACTCAGCAGTACTGGTTGGAACCAGGGGAAGCCATATTATAGTCATAAATTGGTCCAGATGCGATTGCCTTTGGAGTCTTCGATTCATCAGGAGTGTAGGACAGGAGGGCTGAGGGGGCAGATCTTAGGTTTCTTATTGATGTGCTCATTACTGTCACTTCTACCAAGCATAGATGGTTCCAACCGAGCAAGCTCACTTCTGCACCTCCAAATTGGCATGTATGAAACAAGAAAATAGATTTTATCCATTAGCATGCCTCTGCAGTGTGCATTTTGCATGTCATTTACAAGCTCCTATGTATCTGGCATCAGAACCCATTAAAACAGTGAGTGGGAGGATAACTATACTCTCAAACTCTATCTTTTCTATAAAGTAATTTGTAGCAAAGGTGTGTCAGTCAGGTCTCTGACAGTGGTCTGGAATATTGAAGAGTTTGTGTCATTCTCAAGTGCCAAGTAAGAGTATGCGCTTGTGTGGATGTGTGTGTTTCTGTGTGTACTTGTACCACCTGAATACAGATGGTCTATTATGGATATAGAGAGTGCTGAATGACAGCACTTGCTGTTCCTGCAGCTAAACAGCCAACAGAGGAACATTTACTGCTACACCGACTGAACTAAGATGGTGGGATTTGAACAAAAGACCTTTTTCCAGAGAGTTTGAAAATATGTGCTCATACTGTTAGCCTAGCAAGCTGGCTCTCAGTGCCCAGCAAGGTCAAGAATGTATTGATCATTTCGCCAACTCTTCCTCTGCTTAAAGTCTTTGCATAATGACTAATTGGATAGCAAATGATGTGAAGGCAAACAGCAGTAGTTCCTTTTGGGTCTGTTCACAGTGGGTAATTATTCAACGGCATTACCTTAACTACACTGCTGTTGTCTGCTTTAAAAAGAGGAATGCTTCAATCATGCCACAAGTGCTCTTATTGGTCTTATTACTCTGATTTGTTGGCCATTTATCGCAGTAAGGAAGTGTAGTTAGGGGGACAGTAAATGAACTTTACAATATACTGAATTAAGCATGCCTATAAGCCCATATCTAGGTTTGAAGGTCACTTGCCCAACAGAGGAAAATGCACTTAAAGGTGCAGTGTGTTGGATTTAGAGGGAACTATTTGCAGAAATGTATTCACAATAATTTTTTAGTGAATGAATGAATGAATGAATGAGCCCTTTATACAACCCCAAATCCGAAAAAAGCTGGGACAGAGCGTTGTTGCATTGCATACTTGAAATATACATGGACGTCCCTGGAAAAGTTGTTGTGTGGAAGGCAGAATGTGTTGCTCAACGTTGCTCAACAGTGTACTTTTCAGTATTAATGGTGATTCACAGAAGTGTAAATGACTTTTGTCCTTTGCGCTGACACAACCAGAGACTGCGATGGACCCTGGCTTCTGGACTTGTTGCTGGTAACAGTCTGGAGCACACAGCGTCCATTTCTTCCAAAAAAGTCCTACAATACCGATTTGCCTGACCACAATCCACATTTCCACTGAATGATGGTCCATCCCACGCGCCTCCGAGCCAAGAGAAGCCGATGAGGCTTCTGGACACTGTTAACGTAAGGCTTCCTTTTTCCTTCCAGTAAAGATTTAATTGTCATTTGTGGATGCAACTCCATATTGTAGTGCTTGACAAAGGTTTGCCTCAGTAATCCTGAGCCCATGTGGTTCTATCAATTATAGATGGTGATCCTCGGCCCATCTTCGCTCCTAAGGTCTAGACCTTTCCCGGATGCTGCTTTTGTACCAAACCATGATTACAATCACCTGTTTCAAATCACATTGTTATTTCATTATTTTAACTCATTATTTGCCTGAAGGTGTTGCAGCACGAATGTCAGGAATAGATGTATTTTTACAAATGAAATGAAGTTGACCAGACAAACTATAAAATATGTGCCGTTTATTCTATCTACAATGAAATACAAGCAAAAGTACATTTTGTCATCACTGCTTTCTTTTTTAATTTGCATTTCCCATACAGTCCCAACGTCTTTCTTCTTTGGGGGTTGTATTAACAGAAGGAGTGGGTCACCAAACACTTCCTTTAGCGATGGCCTTTCACATTATGTGCATTTTAGTGGCCACTAGTAGGTCCTGCTACCTGTTTGGAAAGAGGAAAGGTGAGGTAAGGCAACCTCATTGCTATAGATCCCACTAAATACTGCACGATGCACCTTTAACAGTTCATAAAATGCCTCTAAAATTAATTCAACTGGCAAAAATCTGTCTTGTTGAATATTTAAGTAACATTAATGATTACAATAATATGAGCAAATATAATGAGATCATTAAAACATGAAGACGCGAGAAAGCTTTCATTTCCCAGCAGCATCATATTACTGTATTATTGCCTTATTTTATTGCTATATTATTTCCTGTTCAAACAACGGCAGCAGGTCATTTGAACATTCACACAACTATTACTATATTCAGGAGCCTCAAAGCTCCCAGTTCTCTGTGTCGCAATTACTTTGTCGTAATTTGATTAATTACATATTTGTTTGTTGGTATGCGTCACCTAAGCACATTTAAGCACAGAAGCACATGTCCCCCCCGTCGTAGCTGTGCACACACACTGTCCGCAAATAACAATGTGTACATACCTTCACTTTTCTCTTTCGTCTGCTTTGACACTATAGTGGGGGCTGTTGACAATCTACAGCAAACACAAAGAAAGGTTTCTCTTGAGTGGACAAAAGGAGGCGCGCTGTGTGATGTTCCATCAATGGAACTGTCATTTCTGGCCATCACTCCACTTTTATTTTTGTGTTGGGTTTTCAGGATGTTTTAAAAGACCAGACATGGGCATATGTTTAGTCCTGGTGTAAATGAGGCAGCCCTGTATTACAAATGTGTCCCAAAAGGCTTTACAGAGAAATACCCATCCTGACTTGAACAAACAACAGGGTATTAAACCACAAATGAAGTAATAAACTAAGCAGAAACATGAAAAAACAAACTGTAAAGCACATAGGGACTCTTGCCAAGGACAACATAACCCAGCAGGTTTGACTGTGCTTTCTAAATTAAGTTCAGCGCTAAGGCCAATCATATCAGAATAGTAAAACACGTGTTTGACGGTAAATTTAAGTGTTTCCACAGTGTTTAATAGCAGGACCAGGTTCCTGAGACAACTGGGGAGGAAAATGCTCTGCAGCTTGCAGTTTTTTTTTTCTTGATTCAGCAAGCTAACAGCATCCTGCAAATGGAGGACATGACAGCATACATGAAGGATGGGGAGTCTGAGTGATGGAGGCAGAAAAAGCCCATACATGTAATGATTTAAAGTACAGCATATGTCAACAGAGGCACTTTAAAAGTGAACATGGCTCGAATTGGATGCTATGAAAGGCTGTAAGGAGAGGGCTAATTTGGTCAGGATGTCAAATTGATACCAAATGAATATATGTGAGGATGAGGGAAAAATACAATTTTGTTGATTTGAAGGACTGAATGAACTGGTAATGCAGAAAATAGGGCTTTAATGAAGAAATCAAGGGTGGTAAAAAGAATGCTGATATCAGCTACGGTGGATTTCTGCAGCTTGCAACCCAGACATTCAAAGAGATGTCCCCAACTACTGAGGCTCAATGCAGACGTGGGAGTTGTTGGTATAAGAGTGACAACTGAGGTATATTATCCTGAGAGGAGGTCACTTGTGGGAGATACAAGCTTTTCAAAGGACTTTGTTCGGTATCAAGAGTGGTTGAGCCTGTCTCCCAGTTGCTCAGGAGTCATCAATCCACTAAAGCTGTATCTTGGCCCCACATAGTTAATCTCTCCACTATCCTGCTCTGTCAGGGTAAGTAACAATACTAAGTCTTCATTTGCCTCCTTCTGCAGCTCACCTCCCTCATAAATAAACTAATTAACTTGGTCTGTGCGGCAGCATGCGTTTAGTAGAAACTGACACTTATTCATGTGGATGTACACACCTGGACATGTTAGCATGCCAGATATATATCTTGGAAACACATGCATTCCCTCACAAATTCCTGCCCACTCACTCCTCCTTTCCTTCCACATTGCCACGTTGTGAAGAGGTCCAGATGAATACAAATCAGCCCCTCTCCTGTCGGTCTGGGTTTGGGGGATTGCAGCTCCGTAAATAACCAGAAACAATGGTTATTTACGGAAGGGGTGATGGAATGGAAGGAGTGATATCCCAAGGACTGACAGATATGTGGATAAACAGTTTGGCAGCTCTCTCATGACACCATTAGTCATCCGTGGGAAGACATTGCGCTCGAAATCTTATTTCAACCACATGGACAAGAACATTAATTTAGGAATGAAAAAGATTTATTTATTTTTTTAGTTTGTGGTTTGTATGTCCTATGAATCCCAAGCTGTCAGTCCTCAAAATCACTCACAGAAACATAACGAGTGAGAAAAAGAGCAAACACTATTATAGGTCCAAAACATGCTTTTTGTTTTAAGTTCAAGTATCTGTTTCTAATGAGCGACCCTTTGAAACACTGTAAAAAGCTGTAGTAAATCATTTACTTGTTTTTTATTTAACAGAAAGCAGCCATTAATGCAAATGACGTCTGGGTTGCTAGTTTGTAAAACTGTCACTTTTTGTGTTATTCAGCGGGTAGACCACTCCAGTGGATTGTCTGAACTTTGACCCTGTGGAACAGGGGAGGGAGCAGGGAGCCAATAACAAACTCCCTTTTAAATGTATTAATATTTACAGCTGCAGACTTGATAAATTGTTGTAATAAGCCTTTATTAATGACTTACTGACATGTAAAATTGCAGACATGATTGCTTGTTAGAAAGTGAAAAATTGAACTGCAATCCATTAGGTTTGCAGACGTAAACGTTAATAGTGTTATAGGCAGATTTTATCTCAAACTCTTCCAAAAGGTCAAACGGACGCAGGGGAAAAAAAGAGAGAAGAAGAAGAAGAAAAATAGACACTGCACAGTGCTTTTCTCCACAGCCAGGTTCTCATCCTTATAGTAAACTACACCTTACAATTAGCTGTAGTTTTTAACTGCATCTCAAGTCAGCATGAAACAGCAGCAAAATGTCATTCATTGAGTGCATTATATGGACAAAAGATAATGATTCCAATACTGTATATTCCCTTATGATTCTGCTTTTACTTCCTCAGCAAATCATTTCCTCCACATCTACCAAAGGCTCCAAAATAACTTCTCCTGCTCCTGTGGGAAACAGATATTACACAAAAAGCCAATCTATTGCAAAAGCCATGACAGAAATCTTATACATTATTTTTGGGGAGTGCAGCAGAAGACTAAGAGCGGTGGTGGTGGGGGGGGGGTAATCCATTTTAATAGAGCTGTCTCTGTGTTATTGGCAACTTTCCCTCCGTGCACCTCTTTTCAGTTTCATATAAAACACTACATGCAGTCAGAGTGTGTGTGTCAGCACAATACTGTAAATAATAAAAGAGTCACAGTCGCGATTGGAAACTGCAAGTCCTGAAATAGCTTTGAGGGCAGAGAATATTTATTCACTTTAATGATCAAGGCCTTTATTGACTTTTTGGAAAATCCAATATTCAGCCTGCAAGCCAGTGAGAATCTTTCACATCACACTGCAATTTCACGATGGTCTCTGGGACAATAAGCATTTATAACCTTCAAAAAGACATCACATTCTGGCACATATAGACATCTCCACAGACCTAGGAGCACACAATTATGTACTGTATGTATATATATATATATATATATATATATATATATGTGGGTACATTATTGACAACGCTGTTATATTTTATCACGGTTTACTTATAAAAGGCAGTTATCAATGAACAATTTCACACAGCTAAGGACAAATCAATTATATTTTTATATACACATAATGTGCTGTATATATATATATATATATATATATACACTGTATATGGCTGTATAGAGTATACGTTCATATCCAAACATTGATCTGTTATGACCTCACTGATCACACCTGGCCGTCTTTCTGTTCTCACAATGTCATGGTATTGGTCCTCATCACGCTGCTGTAGCCAAGGATGAGACAAAACACGATTCTGTCTGGCAGGCGGTTTCTGGCACTGCATTGATACATGGTAATCCAGCTGTCAGCAGGGAGCTGAGGGGGAAGCGCTGCAAAAGCAAAGAGAGAGAGAAAGACAGAAGGACGGAAAGATGCGAGAGAAATGAAATTCTGAGTAACAGGCCACAATATAGATGGTGTGGAAATATCACAGAAGTGCAAAGTCCAAATATATTTTTGTATAAAAGATAAGAGATGCTGTTGCGGTACGCTTCACTTGAATCAGATCAATGTTAACATGATCAGATAAAGAAGAGGGAATCTGTTTCCACCTTTAAACATGACCCAATATAAACTATCCCATCTTGGTCTCTGCTTAGAAGATAATAACTTAAAAAAAGAAAGAGTCAGTTCAACACAAACTTGGTTTTTCATATTTGTAGTTACGCCTATAGCTAGCAAACGCTCTAAATGGACTAATATTCCACTTTTAGTCTGAATGTGACAATGTTCCAAATTTGACATAGGTCATGTAAAAAGCATATTCTGTTTGGATATTCCAAATTAGGCCTTTTTACAGTCTGGGATATGCCTGTATTATTTGGGTTGTCAGAGCATTCTTTGCACATCTCAGTTGGAGTTTTTTACGGAGGCTGGGAAGTGCAAAACAAAATTACCAAGTGTGCAATACTTTTTGGCAAAGCTTGAGACAAATCTACATTTTGAATAAGATTTCTACATTTGATAAGACAAAGTCATATAAACAAAACACTTTTACCAAGGACAAAACAATTTTACATTTCAGAAAACAAATTCACAAGACGTGAAACACTTTCACGAGCGTTGAGGCAAATTTACAGGTGGTGGAACACTTTTACCAGTCCAAAAAAAAAGTACCCTGCCAAATGCTGGGAGTGACCCAGAGGTGACTGAGTGAGCGGTCAAGTGATTTGTTTACAGAGCTAATGGCGTCCAAATTGTGTTTTGTCCGTTTTGTGCAAACCACTTGAGCCAGTTAACACGGTTTTGCTTTTTGTGTGGACGGTCTCTGGAATTTTTAAAGGACACGGACCAGACGGAAGGACCAGATACGCTGCATCGTTGCGGCACTCGCACAATTTAATTGTGTCCTTTAAAAGTTCTACACAGCTTGGTAGGGATATTGTGTTTTTCAGAGTAAGAGCAAAAAACGGAATATTTTGTTGCATGTAAACGCAGTCAGTGTTAATGTTAGGTAGGTAGTGGAAGCTTCAAATAATGACTAAGACGAATGCCATTCTAACTGAACATTTTATTGCACTATTTTTTTTTAGTTTTACGGGGAACAAACTAACAACACGGACTGACTTCATAGCATCACGTCATCACTGAGCTACGGACAAAACACGCGGAACAAGTCACTTTCTGTCTCGTCGAAGTAAAAGCATATCTTCACTGTAAACAAATGAAAGCAGTGTGTTTTTAACATTTCAAATGAAGTATTATGCACTGTATTATTCATTTAATTACCTTAGACTGAGCAATTCATAATGCTGATATTTTCCCATTGTAACTTATGTGTCTAAAACTATACGTTCACGGCAGCTACTTAATGCCCCTCAGTAAAGAGACCTGGAAAAGCTCGTACAGGTGCCAGAAATGTCTTGCTCATAGAGAATTCAGCAATACATTATCTTTGAAACCAAGACTTGATTATCACCCGTGCCCGGAGACAAATCCATCAGTGTCGCTGACCATCAGGAGCACTGAAGGATAACCAGTAATGCGTTTGTGTGTGGATAAATTTGTGATATCTCATTAATGTCAGTAGGAATATGTTTAACTCCCATGTTCACCACCACCGCTCCCAGTTATACAACACCAATCAGCAGCGTATGAAAAGCAATAAATTATTCGTGGGGAAAGAAGCTGTCTGTATTGATGAAATGTCTTCTGTCTCGGTATTGATGATCTATTGATTTTGCAGTTAGATGTTGGACTTGGTTTGATTGCAGATGCCCAGTGAAAGCTTTTCAATAAAGAGTCTTGAGTAATTAATATTTTGCTTGTGTGACTCAGTCCTTCACTTCACATCTTAACCACTGAGGGCACTGAAGGCTGCTGTAAAAGCTGCTCGTAAATGTAAATCCTGGCATTTGTCTGTACTTCGGCACGGCGATTGTGCAGGAAGATTAATTCTGAGGAAATTCACGTTTCTTTCTCTCGACCCATCAGCCTAATGTCATACACATAACAGGACAGGCGCATGCTGTAAGTATGGTGGTTCTATTATGTGAATTAATGGTCCCCAGAGGAGCTGCCTCTTCATGTTTCGTATTGCTCAGTCAGTGCTTCTTCTTTGTTGCAACCCGTTTGTTTTTTTTCAGTATTGCTTGTAATCCCTGTATCTCATTTAATAAAGGTTCAGTATTCGATGTCTGCGTGCTTCATGTGAAGTTTGTGTTGGAGTTTGTGTTGTGCTTGGAGCCGGTCTTTTGTGGATGTTAGCTAACTGCTTTTCTAAGCGAGCGGTATCTGGTGTTGCCACTGTAAAGGAGCAGAAGAGAGGCACTGAAGAACTCGGGAGCAGGCATAAGGATGTTTGTGGAAAACATGACCGGGAATCAGTGTAAGCTGTTTTCATGGATGGTGGTTATCTTAGAAATGGAGTTAGCTAAGGACCAAACTCTAACTGTTATAAACTGTAGGCACACAAATTACATATACATCCTTTAATCGTTTAGTTTAACATCTATAAATGTCCTGAAAGAGGCCAGGAAAGCTTCTATTTCACTTTGACTTTAATGTCTCCTAATACATTATTTTCGATTAACATTTTCTTGAATTGTTTTTTCTTCCGTGCTTTTGCAGCACTTCAGTTTAATTCATTGAGTCCCTATTTTATTCTTAACTTCAGTTTTATTACACTCTATATCTCTTGGTTTTATGTCTTTAAATTAAGTTACTATTTTTACTATTATAAATTACACAGCGTTAGTACTTTTCCTAATTTAAAGAGTGAGCCTTGACAGAATAGCAGTGGAAAGACTGCTTAGGATAAGCAGTATAGGCTTTCTGTCCTTTTACTTCAAGTATGCAGAAATTTACACAACACTTGCCTGTGGATCCCAAGTCCAAATAGGAGCGTTACAGGTCCATAACATAGAGCTAATGAGCCATTACGACGTGTATGAATCTGATATGTGTCATGAGATACGGCAGAAACTGAGTATGGGAAAACTACTGCTAGTCAGATGCAAATACAATAATGCTGATAAATCTATTTGTTACTTGTTTTGACTGAAATTATTGCACCAGTGTTTACTTGCTATATTAACGAAAATCTTGGAGAAATTCATATAATTCACTTCATGCGGTGACATCAGTCATTTATTCATTCATTCATTCATTTGTCCATGTGCAGGTGAAGCTCGGGTCTGTGCTTCAGAATTGAACATGTTTATTTCATGTGGTGCATTTGCCGTGTTTACTCTAAGGATAAAACTCCGACTGCAGTCATGCATGATGTGCTTGTGAAGATTTGAAAGTTGCCCGTTCGCCGCGTGCTTCTCGCTATGATTGTGAAGCACAGTTGGAATACCCAAATATACTTTCCAAAACTCCCCTCGGATACATGTTGAACAGCACCAAAAACAACTTGCGGAGGTTGTGGTGAAAGTCCTGAGGCGGTAGCAAAAAAAACACAAGCAGCAACGGTTTGCAGCAGGCTGCTTAAATTGTAAGGTTAAAGTCAAAGCATTGATGAAAACTGCAGCTTATATTTAAATCATCACCTTATGCTGTAAGCATCGTCCTATACACCTCGTATCTCTTCAGAGTCAGGGTGGCAGCATATAGTATAAACTCCAGTGTTGTGAAGCCCTGAGGAGGGCACTGTGGAGACGTGGACAAAAAGAGACAATGTGGATTTAAAGAAGGATACACTTCAGCAGCAGAGTTGATCAGATGGAAGCTCTGCTCTAATAGGGGCCATGGGATCGTCTTATTATGCATCCTGATAACTTTTCTAGCTCAAGAGACTGCAAAATGAACATTGTACATGGGCAATAAATACACACAAAGGCTGGATTTCTTTTGTATATTGTAGCACAAATAATGTTTTCAAAGTTATAAGGACCTATACAGCAATTCCTTTTGTTGCCATGTATTTTTGCTTCTTCTTTAATTTGTTTCTTTTTCTTTACATCATCATGAAAAGAGAAAATAGAAAGCATAACATCACCCTTATCTTAACTTCATAAAAAGAGGGAATAGATATGTTCTGTGTTTTGTCTGCACTCTTATAATAGTGCTTTAACGGGGCTTTCGTCTTTATTTTCTGTAACAAGAAAGGGTTGCAGCATGACAAGAAAACAATTTGAGGGCCATGGTCACCCCTTCGTGTGGGTGAATGACAGACGTACGATGAATAGATAGACAAATAATTACTACAGAGCGCTGAGCAGATGAGCAGAGCAGATACTTGTTTCTGAGGTAAACAGTCCCATGCTTATTGTGGCTAGCTGAGTGTGTCATTGATAAATTATTAACTGTACTCAAAGGATACTTTCAGCAATGCTGAGAAAGAGCCGCAGACAGACTATACTGTTAATGTCCTTGGGTTAGAGGCAGTGTTTCTCATGGATGTGGAAAATGAATATTTTTCACTGTTTGCCTATTCGTATTCTGGAGCTGGCGCTAACAGTTGTTGAGCCTTAGGTAACAGACACCCTGTTTAAAATGTATCCTTCTGACTCCTGCAGAACATAGTCTCCTTACCTCCACTCATATATTCTGTCTAGTTAGTTACCTTGTTTTAAAAGTGTCTGTATATTAGGCATTTAGAGGCTCCAGAGTTAAGGCTATAACTAAATGTTGTACAGTTAAGAACAGTTCTTAGCGTATACATACCATGTTTACACTTGGTTCCACTATACATATGGGGGATTTGATGACAATGCAAGTGCATACAACTGTAAACGACCGCCAAGATGCACCGTCGCTCAAATCTCTTGCTGGCGTCTGGGACACATTTGACCTCATATCTTTTGCGCCGTAAACGCTATTGCGTTTCTTGATGCATCCCCAAAAAGAATGTAACAGAAAAATACGTCATCAACGAAGGATGCGGTGGTTGTTTTCGGGTGGCAATGTACAATTTCAACAGCTGAAAAAAAATGTATGATGGTTCTTGAAATATTTTTGTTTTCTTAGCAAGCCACGCTAAACAGATGTCACAGTTGTCTGGAGGGAGACTGATGTAATAAATGCCTGTGGGCCTTCAGTAACAAAATCTGAACCCAAATGGTCAGCTGGACACTTTGGAGACAAATGTTGGACACAGGTGTGATGTCTCTCAGCTACCCACTTGTGTTTGGATCACTGAAAACCATTGAATTTAAATTTGAAGGTTCAAAGAGCACATGTTCGAGTCAGTGTTGGTAAGGGGATAATAACTCCACACTCAAGCATAGTAGGTGATGGTAATGCACCTTAATGCTGGACGTCACCCGCCATAAAGCAGGAAAAAAAAGTCCTACTTTAGAAGCTACGGTAGAAACATGGCGGACTCTGTGAAAGGCAAACTGCTCCCTCTCTCAGACATAAATGGCTAATTTTAAAGTGACAAAAATACAATTCATATTTCCATGTAATTAGATCCCCCTAAATCCCTGGACGTTTATAGGTTAACAAAATAAATACCATTTTTTTCCTGCTGTTGTTCAGTTGCTGGTTTTTACTTACTGCCGCACACTATCCAGTACTATATGACAGTGGTTTTGTGTGCTGAATGCTTTAGTACATAATGTGCTGTAAGAGATTACTGCCAACAGAGAATAGCTGAAGCCTGATTCATAGCACAGTCATAGACATAATGCTAAAAACAGCACATGGAGAATGTAATCGGATGTAAAATATTACGTTTACAAATGGTGCTGAATAGAAGACATATTACCGGTGTGGAACAGGAGATGGAAACATAATTGCAGTGTAGACAGGGACATCTGTACAGTAAGACATACCTTACGTAAAAAAAAAAAAAAAAAAAAAAGCTAAAAATTAGGTAATGAATGTAAGGCTAGATTACTGTGTCATTTGGAGTATTGTGAATGATGTCATTTCCCCATTACTAAATGCACAGAAGGAAAGGTGAGTCCTTTATAGATTGAACCTCATTAGGAAGAGAATCATAAACCCAATACTCTGCTTTTGAAGAACCCCATTTCACAGATTTCATACTGAAAGAGGAGTTCAAATTTGTGTTTAACTTGACCCTCGGGGCATTAAAATAGGTCAGTGTTCCTTCCCTGTCATGGTTAAAGGCAATCTTCACTTTTGAAAGTCTCTGTGAAACCTGAGGACATGAAAGAAACTCATTAAAGATACATATTTTTCACTGGATTTATGGTATATCACGAGTCTCTTTCAGGTTGGGAATCTAATTAGACTGCTTTTTAGGGAAGTGCTGTACCGCAGGAATGACTGCAACAAAGACCGTGCTAGAGTGTTAAGGAATACTTTAGATGAAACGCATACATAGAAACGAAGAACTTTGAACAAGAAATGAGGTGGTTCCTGCTTGACAGGCACTGCGGCTTGGCCTCAGTGTGCCACCGTAATATAAGAACAAAATTTTTCTTTTGAGTATGTGATCTACGGAATCCTCAAAGGACATCTGCCCAGATATGGATGCTGCATGACAACTAGATTAAAAAGTAATTTGTGCTTTACAGCGGTATAGTGCTCCAAATGACACGAAGAAGCACCACTAGGCAGACCGGTCAGAACAATTAATGTTTCCACAGGTATGTACATCCCACATGCAGTCACAGACTAATCCATACACACCTACACTATTTTGAAGGCTTTGTTTTTAGAAGTCAATAAATAAAAGCTGGTAAAATTGCCTGGGGATTTGGCACCAGAGCAGCAGCTACAATTGATTCTGATGTGTGTCCACTATCTTTGCATCCAAATGAAGATAGGAAATGCCTGTAAAACCTAACAATGCAGCCAAGATAGTCTCAGTGCAGGTCATCCTGACTACTCAAGATGAATTTATTACACGACGTAGCATACTAAAGCCTCTGCGCGGCTAAGTTTCGGTATAAGTGTGCCTCTATGTGCACGCACAAGTGAGTGTGAAATGCAAATCAGCGGTTCGGTTCCATGATTGAGGTTACACGTTACAGTCGCTTCTGCCGACCTTGTTTTGCCTTACTCGCTGGATCCGTTCAGCCGGCTGCTGCCTCATGCCTCCTACATGCCGGACACTCAGTCTGACCGCTGTGACACTGTAAAATCGAAATTCACCTACATGCCCCGTGAAATGAAATACGACACTTTTTTCCTGTGTATCTCACAGTAAGTAGTTCAGGAAAATAAAAAAGGGCAAAAACCGACAAAAACCCATGCCTATAGGGTTTAAATCAAGATGTTTTTCTTTAAACACCCTGAGAAAGGTTACATGCACAACCTCCGCAGGGGGCCGTGACATTTTGATTGACATCTTTCAGAGTGCTGTGTTGTGCTTTCAGTGCTTTAACTCAATTGCTGTGTGCCTACAATAAAAATGCTTTCAATCTTACTTGTGTACTGCTGTTTTCTGTAGAAATATACCGATACCTATACCAATGGTGAACAGTTTAAGAAAGAAATGCAACGCCGTTCCTAAACTGTGTGTTCTGTCGAAGTCGATCATCTGAAAAAGTCCAAAAATCACACACACCATAATGCTGGGGGTGCAAAGAAACCATCAGGGATCTAACAATTGTCAAAATTCTGACACGAAACTCTGAGCTCATGCTGAACATCCATCATCTGCAAAAACAATAAAAAGCACAGATTTGACACAATCCTCTGGAGTATCTGCAATTTTGCATTAAGACAACTATATTCCTTGTCACACGTTGTAATCATAACGCTCTACGATTATGCTCTTTCTAGTAGGACATCAGATATACAGCACTACTGTAGAGGAGTCTCTGTTCCTGTATATTCATGTATGTACATGCCATGTTAGAATTTGAAGTATTTAATCTACATGTGCATATTGTTACTTTTTCTCTACTTGTTCAACAGCTGCAGCGTTTCCTGTATATACACATTATTTGCATCTGAAAGTGAGGTGAATATAGGTCTTTCAGTGCGTGTCTAATTGCTAACACTTATGTACCTGCACGCCCCCATGTAGACCTATTAAAAGGTGAACACATTTTTTTTCACACTTTGTGCATCCCACTCTTAATCACTTACATTATGTTTCCATTTAGACAGTGCAGGACAGAACATTCACACAGAGCACTGTCTGTGACAAGCTGTACCTTCAAGTCCCATTCTCAGTGGGTGATTCCTGAGCCGACCCCTGCCGTACTGTGCTGTTTATGTTGTGCTTGTGAGCAGAGTCATGGTGAGATGGTGCTTACCCTCACATGTAATGGCATCACAGTCAGCTGACTGGCTCGAGTGTGTGTGGCCATGCAGAGGACAGGAAGCAAGAGATGTTGACATTTAAAAGACTCGCTTTGCAGAGCGTTCAGCGGTGCTGTTTGTAACATCAAAACTATTGTTTTGTTTTTTTTTTTGCAGGTTGATTTTACTTCTACTTCTCTGTTCCATTCATCTAACAGATAGCAGCCTCACTGTTTCCTGATCAGATCCCTTGGGTGAGCTTTTCCCATAATGAAGTCCATTGTTTCAACACTTCCTGCTGCCGAAAAATCACGGGTTTTATGACATTAATGTTGCTAGGCTATCAAGTTTATTAAGTCTGTTTAAAGCGATCATTCTGTTT
>JAPQRN010000017.1:8310371-8322247 GCA_037367275.1 Coranthus polyacanthus | reverse complement strand
AATTTTTTGATGTACCTTTCGTACAACCCCCCCCCCCCCCCTTTAGGGAAGATTTTTCCATTTGATTTGTCTAACTGCTGTATACACTGCAGACAGACGGTCACTGTCCAGTGTCAGGGCTCTCATTTACAAAAAATAAATAAATAAATAGAAATTGCACTGCGGCCCATTCGAACATGTTAACCAGTTGCCACTTACAAGAGTCATTTCCAAGCTGCTGTGCTGATAGTTTATAAATGTGAGATTGTCTGAAAAAATCATCACATATATTAAAGAGAATACCTGCAACAAGCCACAAAGAGGATGTTTTGTTTTTGCGGTTGATTAGGCCTAATTGGCCCCATGGTGGATCATTTTTCTCCCGGCACACTCTAAGTAAGAAAATATGTGAAGAAGTATACTGACGTCACGGCCTTTGTATATGTGTGTTCATTGGTGACAAGCCAATATATCGGCGGCTTTAGTGCTGGTTGAAAGCCGCATTTGATCTTCTGTCATTTGATGTTGGACATGAAGAGAAGTACTTTCAAATCACATTACAAAATGCATAATACACGACCATTTTTGTTCTTAATTTTCCTCTACATGTTTCTTTTTATGAGAATATGTCTTCCCATTAATTAAAATGCCTTCCTGATATCAGCTGCTTGATCTGGGCATTCTTCAGTTTCACCTGACAAAAGCCTAACCATCATATGACAGCTGCAATCATGAAGGACTGCTGTGGAAGATGGCCTGGGAGCTATTGATGGCTGCTGAAGTGGAAATGCGAAACTCTCCCTCTGTTCTCTGCAGCCTGTACAGGATAAATTGTAGGACTCATACTGAGATTCTCACCTTCGCCCACATCACCAGGGCCCGCTGCTGCTTCCTTTTCAGAAGCTCCTCGCATCGATTGCTCTGATATCCCTCTGCACCCGGCACTTGGGTTGAAACCAAGTGTTTTTTTCCCTGGAAGATTAATAAGGGGCACAGCAGAGGGTCGGTGGAAACGGCAGATGAAAAGAAACACGGTTCAGAGAGAAGGTCGTCTGCAGACCCTGCACACTTTTAAAAGAGCATGTGATCGGTACATCACATGGGGAAACAGCAAACCGACTGTGGCCAGATAGATTACAACAGTTTTGTTTCCTTTTTCTTCAAAGACACACAAGCATATACGGTAATATTTTTGTTTTTCACAAGGATTTTTCTCTTCTTGAAGCTTGTCTCATTCTCCAGGTAACTATAGGGCGACCAGATTAATCCTGGACACGCTACTCACAGTTCAGTGTGTTGCCCCAACACACCTCCCATTGCTGTCTGTCGGTGACCTTTACTTTGCTGACTGTACAACAGTTATTTCAGTCATAACTAAGCATCATTCAAGGCTTCTCCCTCCATAAACGGTACTGCCGATATCAGGCCGTTGTGGTGGTTGGTGTGGATTCAGCATTCTGTTGTATTTAAACATGCAGTTTTTTTGCTGAAGCACAAGAATGTGGAGATTTAAAGGCTGTGCGGTTGTTAGAGAGAACTACCAGATGGATAAGGACTGTCTGTTGAGTTCCTCCAGGAAATTAAAACTGTCTTTATTACCTCTCATTTTCATCCTGTACCACCCACCCACTACATGCGCACACACACACACACACACACACACACACACAAACAGAATATTCCGCCATTACCACTATAATGCAGCCAACGGTGGCAGCTCCCGAAGCTCGGAGAGAGAGGGAAATGTCAGGATTACATGAAAGCGTGAGCCGTAATGAGATGATAATGGCGTGTCCCATGCTGACGAGTTGACAGAAGGATGAACAGGCTTCTGGGATGTTGCTGTCAATAACCTGCTGAAGCAGATAAAATGACATTACAGTCAATTAGCTCTCAAGCTTGCATGGATGCATCCTGTAGCACCGCATTTGGTAACACAACACTTGAACCTCCCACAAATCATGATGACACTTGCTGTTTTTCTGTCATAAGCGACCAGACATGTTTTACATTCTGTAAACAAGTTATAGTATTTCATGTAATAGTACATTTTTAACATTTACACAAAAAACTATTTGGATGACACCTAAGAGATGGAACCTAATTGTTTCTGGCAATTTTCCCTGATGCATAGGTCATAGCGTTTTATGTGTAATTCAAAAACATCATGAGCAATGTGAAACACTTGATTATAACACCCCAGTTAATGCAAGGAAATAATCAGCAGATTATTTGATTTGATTGTTATTTGCAGTTCTAATGTCACCGCTCCTGCTTCACTTTCTGAGCCTCCGGTAACATCACAGTGTGTGTAGAAAGTGTACTTGATCCAATTGAAAATAAATCTTTGGCACTGCCAAAAACAGGAGCGTACAGGTCTTAAAAAAAAAAAAAAACTCACATTATTTATTTGACCCCAAGTGTAGAGTCTGTTTCATCTTCGTAAACTCACCTCCACTCCTCTCCACTCCCCTTTCCCTTTCAATGCGCCTCTTGCTCCCTCCATGTGCTCAAATCACCATCTGGGAAAGCCTGATAAGCTCAGAGGCAGACACCAGCATTTGGGCGTTGAGTTGAAGAGCTGCCTTGAGACAGCCAGTAGGTTAACCCGACCAACGTGCAACCTTCCAAGCATGGAGGTTAGGATGTGGCACAGTTCATTCTCTGTCTGTTTCAGTTTCTTTGTCTATATATTTTTCGTCACCGTCTGTCATTCCTCCTCCATTTCACTCCTTGGAAACTGTATAACTGCGCCCTATTTAAAAGCAAGTGAAGATTTAGGGTGGACATATTTGTTAAAGGACTTAGAGTATGTGTCATCCTGCAGGTGTGAGAGATTATCCTCTTTCTGACAGCTTATGTGCTCCCAATGTAAGGCGTTTTCTCTCTCATAATTAAACAAATCTCATGTTTATTCATTTGATCCTTAAACCCAGACATGATTAACACTGAAGCTCAGTTGTCACAAGCTGGAGCACATGTGTCCAAACTATTAGTCACAACCCTCTTTGTTGAAATCCTGCATGGAATGGATTTTTGGTGTAGTTCACTCAAGGTCTCTGAAAAGTTGTGTGGCTGACACGCATAAATGCACTTGCAAATGATACTTTGCAAGACCCCACTGTGCTGTCACTAGCACTTGGGTACATGTAATTTGGTTGCAATTTTCTTCATAAGTGTGTGGATTATGCTCCTACTTTGGCTGGAATTTCTCTGTGGTGCTGCACATAGTCCTGACTAGCAAATACTTTCATTAAAAACCCATTAACTCAAATACACTTTCTCTGACTCTCCACTATTTTTGTCTTTTTTTCCCCTTTATCTCTGTCTCTCACTCACATATACATATGTAAAGTGATTTGAAATTGTAGTAGCATACCATCTAAATGTGGAAGCTGGAGGTCAGAGGACCCCTAGGGCTTCTCTGAACCCGCTTTACTCTTTGACCTCTAACAAGGATTCACTTGAACTTGACCAGTATAACTGCTCCAAGTTACAAAGTGCCTTTTTGTAGTGACTTTTCATTGTCCGTGCATATTTTCACATTTACAAGCCGCTTTGATTGAAAGAATCGACCATATTTGAGTCATTATAATGTTTAAGTCATTATTACTGTGACTAAAGTGTGGGAATGAATAATGAATGAAATTAAATGTTAAAAAATAAGAGTGCACTGTAACAGTAATCCATTTAACACAAGAAGAAAAGGGGAAACTGCAACTTCATTTTGTGAAAGAAAGCTGTGTTTTTTTAATACGGTATAAAGATACAGACTTAGAGAGAGTTCCCACTCTTCTAGTGTTTATGCATGCTAAACTTGTAATTCTTTTTTTTTCCTTCAGGCACCTGTAGGCTACATAGTTTTAATATAAGCTCTGTCACAATTTCTGTACACCATTATCAGTCTGCCAGTGTGCACCGAAGGAATGAGAAGCAATAACAACGTTCTGACGTAATGGAGACAGACAGCCAGCCTGTCGAGATTTGCTGTCGGACCATATTCCTCAGGTGGAAAACTCCCAATATTAGGCACACACTGAATGTAGGGGCTTCTACAGTGCAGATGTACTGATCTTTTTTGTCTTTCAACACCAATTCAAGGAATCTGCAGATACCAAGCACTGATCTGGCACCAGTGCTCTCTTTTTAATTTGAAATCTCTATGCTCATTTGCATGCAACTCATTCAACTTGCTCTATATCAACTTGACTAACTCCATGACTCACTAAATGTAATGTAAGTCCTAATGGCTTTGACAAAGAATTTTTATATGTATTTGCAGTTTCTTTTACTTCCCCCGGGCATTGTGCTAAGTGCTCTTGGCAACCCTGAATACTTCCTGGCTTTTTCATGGGTGTTGTTACATTATATTTTCAATACATATGTACAGTATAGTGACACTGTTTTACATTAGTATAAGTACTGGCTCAATATTCATATCAAGTGATCCATGGAATCACCGATTCAAGCGGTGACTTTAATTTAAAAGAATGGTAATGTTTTGAGCTATTCTAGTGTGTACACAGATGTGCCTTTCAGGGATCTCTTTGAAATGTCTGCCTTTGTGGCACTAGCAGCATCAAAACATGTCAAGACATTCCCTCTGAATTCTATTGAGCCTTTTGAAAACATTTTTTTTCTCTTTATTGACACTTTGAACAACCATGTATATTGCAGACAGTTCTCCCGTGGTAGCAAACTACACAGTAAACACATTAGAAGCAATTTTGTTGCACCATTTTTAAATCAGCTTTCGTTGCTGCAACCCACTATTTTTAAAAGTCCTCTTTATAGTTCTAGTTCATGTGCTTCCAGTGTCTTGGCATTTCCTGAACCATAGAAAAACAAATTAAATATGTAGTTGAATCTGCATGAACCTTTTCACATGAAGCCACAGCAGTGTGAATTCTGCTTTTGCTGGCATCCCTAAATGGACTGTGTTGCACAAGGCAAGAATTGGGATCCCAGAGGAAATCTAAAGAGATCTAGACAACCCTACCCGGACACTCACTTATTCATGTGGGGATGTGGGAGGAAGGAGGGAAGGATACACGCCAGCCCAGTAAGCCGAAGGCTATACGGTCTAATGCAATGCAGGATGAGTGTGCTGAAAGGCTTGCAGGACAGATATCAGATAAGGTCAGGGAAAAAGGGATTTTCCATCCATTCCTGGGGATTTGATAAGTACTAGACCATTGCAACCATGTCCCCTGAAATACTGACACCTTGGGCTTAGTGGGAGGATATCAAAGGACCGATGGGCAGTCAAAATTAGTTGGGTAGACTCTGCATTGGGTGATAATGTTGGATTGATGACTTGAAAATTTTATACGGGAGACTGATGACTTCACCAAAACTGGGGTTAGTTGTTAGAGTTGCTCTCAATTCAAATAGAGAAAGCAAAAATAAAAGCATGATTCACAAAATTGAAATGTCATGCCTTGGACCATGGCCAAGATGATGCTGAATATCTAAGTCTGAAAGTCTCACGGTCAAGTAAGGTGAAAAAAAAATGAGGATATTGAAAATGAAAATCAGAACAGCATGATCAAAGGTCTAATGTCTTCACATTTTAAACCAAGTTTCATTTGGACTCCTTCCATCATCTTAACAGGCTCTCTGGCAGCTGTTTCTGAAGTCCTATAACCTCTGATGATAATTATAACCCCCATACCATAGAGAGGGAATTTATTCAAATTAGTCATGTCATTATCCCCAAGATCACTCCACTAAATATTACTTACTAATGTCTTTGTCACTGACAAAATGTCCTACTATCTGACCATGTCTCTGCAATGCCTCCAGAAAATGTAAGTAAACTATGCAAGTGCAACAAAATACTAGCGCACATATCTCTAAATCTGCAGCATTTTTTTGTATCTTTCTGCAGTTGGCCACAGAATAATAAAAAAAAATGCTAATATATTTCCACAATGAGGAGAAAAAGATTTTTCACTCCTCCACCATCCATCAGCAACATCCACAACCAAGAGAAGAGGCTGAAGAATCCTGTATAACATTTAAAGTCTTCAACGGCGGTTAGAAGCGTTTACAAGGTACGCAGTGTCCTTGTGCACCTGACTGGTGTGAAGTGCAGGTCTAGATAACTGGGGTAGAGTGTGAATATAGAATAATGAACATAGACAAATGGAAGATGGATCGCATTAATCTGAGCAGCAGAACCCCCTCCCCGACTCTTCTTTTTACTGTGAATACGCCAGTTGTGTAGCTGACACTGCAGCCTTCCCATCTGATGAGCAATTAGCATACCCTCGCCTGAGTTTGTATCGTGATGATCCATTCATTTCCGTGGTGTAATTATGTGTATAAGGCTGCTCATTTGGAAAACATTGAACTCATCAATCTTTTTGCACCCATTTTCTAATTCGGCCCATTGAGAGAACCCTGGGGGACACCAAAACCGCACTTAATTGTCCTCATTCCAGACAGATTCTAATTACACCCAGTGCTTTAGATCTTGTTAGAAAAAGTTCAAGATCCTCCTTGCTCTTTCGCAGATCTGTTCTCTGTGTGTGGGGAAAGAATAACAGTAAGAGAGAAATTCCCTCGTCACCTTGCCCTCTGGCAGCTGCGCCCTGGATAAACAAACACGCGTCGCTGCACATCAGTCAGCCGGTTGGAAGCTGGGGCTTGATTAAAAAGCTCCCTCCTCTGTATCTCCACGGCCTCCCTCTTGTGAGTGCCCAGATAAATAAATTAATGAATAGCTCTTGTTGAACTAATGCAGGAATGGGGCAGTTGTCTTAACAGCTGCTATACTGTATTGTTGAGTTGTGACCGAGTAGCGAACGGTGCACACTCAGTCACACTGTAAATTAGCGGACTCCTGGTCAGCACTTAAGCAACGACACTTTGCGTCTTTGCCGATCCTTCTCTGCTACTCTCGGTTTAGATATGCGGGTGTGAGAAACTGACACAGATGAAGTCAACCTCAGTTGTCCATCAAGTCAAAAACTGAAGGTTTTAGGAACATTCTGCTTCCACGGAGGACATGGGAGAACAGCGCTAGTGCATGTTCAAGCTGGCCCCACTCAAGGCACCCAAAGCTGCGGGAGCCAAAGTCAGGGGAAAAAAACAAAAAAACATTCAAATTAAAAAAAAAATACACCTTCCTTCTGCAGCTCTCTCCTGTCAGTCCAAATCAAAAGACTGAATATAAATATAGATGACATGATGCCATTTCACGCTGCTGTGGAGAAGAGAAGGCAATTTTCCAAGCTTCCATGTCGAGCCACGGAGTAGAGCGGTAGAGTTGCGTCTGAGGAAATCTGAGCAGCGATTTGGTAATTATAGCTGTCAACCATGTATTTAACCCACTACCTGTCTGGAAACACCTGTGATAAGCCAAAGTCTGTGTCACTGGGATAGATTTTCCACAGCCCCAGTCCATTTAGTGTGGGTCTGAGGTGATCAGAGGGATGATTATTGTAAGAGCCATTATTAATATTATTAATGTTATTATTTATTTATTTATTTTACAAAAATCTTTCATATTATATAATCCGGCGTTTACAATTAATTTGAGAGGATCCAATTGCAGAAATGTAATACAATGATTTATTTTCATTCATCGCCTGAAAATAAGATTCGCTGCGTTTTCATTACCTTAGAATGTCTAATATTTACAGATGGAGTAGGTCGCCTCCACGGAGTAGAGTCAATGAATGTCTGAGTAAATAACCCTTAACTAACAATACCCAGACGGACAAAACAAACACTGGGTCTAGGGTCAGGGCGTTTGCATTTTTTGCAGCCAACAAAGGAGAGGGTGGGGGTGTGTTCAGTGGCTGCAATCTGCAACTTCACTGCTAGATGTCACTAAAATTATATTATAAACCTTTAATTTACAGCTCTTTATTTATTTGTGTGTCTAAGAGGGACATGCCAGGTACCAAAGACATGGTACCTGTTTATTCAGCATTGAATAAATAGCACCGTGTAGTCAATATAAGAGGCCAACAAAAGGCTGAAGATGTAGTATGGTTCGTATGGTTCTAGGTTGACCATTATCATATATGAGTGTACATGGGCAGAACACATCAGGTTCTTGTAGTGAAATTCCTTAAAGTCAGAAATACTAATGTTTTAACTTCTAATTTAACAAGGGTGATCATACTGCAAAACTGTAAATATGCATGGTTTGAATAACAAAGCTGTGGACTTTGCAGCAGGAGGCAGGAGACTGCTTGTTTATAATCCAGACAATGAGCATCACCTAACCTTAAAGTTCTCATTTTAACCCCACCAGGTTTAGGAAAACACTTTAACCTATAAAACCATGGCATCGTCACAGCTGAAGTGCAACCAGGACTTTACTCCTTTTTACAAGCTGTGGTATTCTGTAGCATTTCTACTGCTACCAGCATTCAGTGTAATTTTTCCTGTTTTCTATGATGCTAATTCATCATTCAGTGCTGCTACTAGTTGTATCAGAGGGTAAGGATAAATGTAAACTCTGTATGGTTGTTGAGGTTGGAAGACTTGTTGAGTGAAAAAGACCTCTCAAGTAAATCATGCCTTAGAACTGCAGGGTAATTGAACAGTTGTTGCAGCTGCATTTTTGAAAATAAACTGAGATTGAAGTAGTAAAAAAAAAGGAGAAAAAAAGAGAAGATTTTATGGGTTTTAAATGACATTTGCTGTTGCTGGTATTTGCATTAGCTCACTACTACTGTCACTGAGCTGAAGAACTGAAAAACTCAGAGTCGGTGCTATGGCAACAGTGCAGAGCTCTGATAGGCAGGCAGAGGTAGTGATGAGCTCCTGGATTTCAAGGTGGCACTGTAAATGAAGAATTATGCATGGGATTGAGAATCTACTGCCAAATTTTACCCTCCCACTAGGATGGCCCTCTCCTTTGTGACTTTATGCCCCATACTGTTTGTGTGTGTGTGTGTGTGTCTGTGATAAAAAAAATAATTTCTGCTGATTGGTCAGTTGGTAGAAACAGATTTTGAAGTATAAAGTATGAGATGCAAACACATTTTTCCTTTAAATTAGATCAATTGCACACATGAGGATCCACACAGACACGCAACCTTCTGCTAGCTCAACATCAATGTGTGTGTACCTGAGCTAGATCACACAGCTGGACCTTGACATGATGTAGTCCTTTAACATACCCTTAACCATCACAACTGAATTCTTAACCCATACCTCAAAACCTAGTTTTAAACTTCAGAGTGGCCAAAATGTCTTCACTTTAATCATTTTTTTTTTTTTTTTACAATTGTTAACACAGAATAACACAGGAAAAAGTTGTAACATGGGCAATTTAGGTCTAACAATGAGTTAAAATAATTAATAAACAATGTGGTTTGAAACAGGTGATGTGAACAGGTGACTGTGATCATGATTAATACAAAAGCAGCATCTCGGAAAGGTCTAGTCCTTTAGGAGCAAAGATGGCCCGAGGGTCAGCAGTTTGTCAACAAATGTATGAGAAAATTATTGAAATGTTTAAAACAAATGTCCTTCCATTGACCATCTAATTAAAACATACAATAAATCTGAATGTATTTTCGTGCTTAAAGGGCAAGGTTGAAAACTTGTGATCTCCAATCCCACAGACATCATCACATCATGAACCACTATTCATCTATATATATATATATATATATGGATTGTCTTCTTCATTGGGCTTCATAGATGTCAGCTCTGTGGTTTTCAGGGGCTAGATCAATGATACTGAAGGGGTGGCTTCAGTTCTCATCAGTGTTGTGATGGTTTTAAGAGGTTTAAGAACCTCAATTACCTCCTCTGCTATTCTCACATCCGGGTCAGACAATGTGGTTATGTCGTTTTTTTCTTCTTAAGGGCCTTTTCTGTTAGTATTGAGTATATTGCTGCTTGTTTGAAGCACCTCTCAAGGTTAAGCATCTCCTGTTTTGTGTCTGACATGTGCGCAACCTGTCGGACTCTATAGCACTCTGCACACCTGGTTGCGTCCTGTTGCTTTCTGTGAAGCTTAATTTATTGTGTGCGCCAAACTATCCAATTGGGGTCCCAGACAATATTTCTAGGATTATCTGTTGTGACAGGAATTGTAGTTCCAGGGCTCTCCAACTTCCACTCACCGTGTCCCGGTCAGGGCTTATGTGATGGGCAGTCACTGTTAAGTAGCTTTCATTAGCTCTGGATTTCCACCCATCAGTTGTGGGTGCTACAGCAGATTGCCCGGACAAGTTGTGGACAACAATGGCTTTTGCTTGTTCATAAAGGCCTGGTGTGATTCTGGCTGAAGTGTCAACAAAAAGGAATTTCATACTGGGGCTCAATTACCTTGAGCATTTGTTAAAACCTGTGTTCACAATGACTGAATATGGTTGTAAATCCGATCTGTCTGTTAAGAATAACACCTATTCACGTTATCGACTCCATGTAAGTCAGAAATGCTGCAGTGTTATTCATTATATTTTACTTTATATATTTTTTTACATGTTGTTATTTCAGAATAACAAGTTGAAAGAAAGCATGAAATTCCACAGCTGGAGGGAGGAAAAAAGCAAAAACCTCACTCTGCATTCATGGCGTCCATGATTAAGCAGGTCATACAGAAAAGAAATGAGCGTCTCTGTATTTTGGGGCCAGTGAGTATCAGTTTGAGTAACAAAATAATGATTGGACAGTGCACTCATTGTGATGCTAGCTCCTCTCTGGCCTGGGACATCCATTGGTCTCTCCATAAATCTCTACAATACAGGAAATCCAGCATTACAGTTCTTTACGTTATTTATGGTTGTGTATGTCGCTAGTTTGGTTATTGAACAGACATCTTACCTGGACATACTGCTACCTTACATGTTCACTGTAAGGTAGCAGTATGTCCACAATATACAACTACTTCATTTTGGTTTTATATTTCTCTAGGACTGTTGCAATGTCTGCAATTGTTGTTTTGCTGGCTGAATTCACATTTCCAAAAGTTATATTTGTCTGCCACCACTCTGTCCTGATTTTCTTACAGTTTCATTGCATTGTTGCCAATAACCATGACAACAATGACTTTTTCCTGCCCCTCTGAGAAGATTTTGTCTCTCCCTCCTGTGGGAGGCAACCTTCTGGATCTTCAAACACAAAACAAAACAATCAATATATTTCAAAATGCCAGCACACGTAAAAATGTAAACATACAGTATTATTACCTCCACCAAGGAGGCAATAATACTGTATTATTACTGTATTATTACCTCCACCAAGGAGGTAATAATACAGAAGAGGTAATAATACAGCAGCTGTGACTCAGGAGATAGAGTGGGTTTTCCACAAACCAGACAGATGATGGTTGCTTGAGCAAGACATTTAACCCAAGACACTGACTCACTGGTATGAGAAAGTGAGGGCCTTTGTTGTGGGTAGGTGAATGTGACACATTGTAAAGCACTTTGAGTGCCATTAAGGCATAAAAGCACTATATAAATGAAAGTCCATTTACCAAGTCCATTTGAGAAGGTTATGTGATCACTTTGGTTTGTATGTCCATCTGTCTGTCTGTGCAGCAGGAGATTATCCATCCATTTTCTACCGCTTATCTGGGTCCGGGCCACAGGGGCAGCAGCCTAAGCAGGGAAATCCAGATTTCCTTCTACCCAGCCACCTCCTCTAGCTCCTCCGGGGAGACACCAATGCATTCCCAGGCCAGCCAAGTACTATAAACGGTGCTGGTGAAACACCGTTTTCCCCTCCTGAGACACCTGACAGTTTGCCCGAATCTCTTCGAGGCTGACTGAAAGCCGTGCTCCATGGTCTCAGTGAACTCCTCCCACGCCCGTGTTTTCGCTTCTGCAACTGCAGTCCGCTTGGCCTAGGGTGTCCTGGTGCCACGTGCACTTATGAACACCCTTGTGTTTGAACATGGTGTTAGTTATGGACAAACT
>JAPQRN010000017.1:8298203-8310271 GCA_037367275.1 Coranthus polyacanthus | reverse complement strand
TGGCCTAGGGTGTCCTGGTGCCACGTGCACTTATGAACACCCTTGTGTTTGAACATGGTGTTAGTTATGGACAAACTGTGGCTTGCACAAAAGTCCAATAACAGAACACCGCTCGGGTTCAGATCAGGCAGGCCGTTCCTCCCAATCACTCCCCTCCACGTCACACTGTCATTGTCCACATGAGCGTTGAAGTCCCCCAGTAGGACAATGGAGTCCCTGGCAGCAGCACCTTCCAGTGCCCCACCCAGAGACTCCAAGAAAGCCGGGTACTCTGAACTGCCATTTGGCGCATATGCGCAGACAACAGTCAGAGCCCAGTCCCTGACCCATAGGCGCAGGGAAACAACCCTCTCATCCACCAGGGAAAACTCCAACGTACAGACGTGTGGGTGGTAGGCCCACAGGAAGGTGGAACCATGTGGCTCGTTCGGGCTAGGCCCGGCTGGGCCCCATGGTTGAAAGCCCAGCCACCAGGCGCTCGCCTACGAGCCCCTCCCCCAGGCCTGGCTCCAGGGTGGGGCCCCGGTGTCTCCGATCCGGATGAGGTAATCTGCTTCCTTGTTCTTCTCTTCATAAGGGTCTTTGTGAATCGCCCTTTGTCTGGCTCCTCACCTAGAACCAATTTGCCTTGGGAGACCCTACCAGGGGCTAAATGCCCCCGACAACATAGCTCCTAGGATCACTGGAGCATGCAAACCCCTCCACCACAGTAAGGTGGCGATTCAAGGAGAGGGGCAGGAGATTATACAAGAAATATTGTACTGATTTTCATGAAGCTTGGTAGAAGGGTAGTGCATGGGCCTAGGACAGACCCTTACATTTTGGTGTCGATGTGATAGAAGGGACAGAGACTAGAATTGTTTTTCACTTTGTTTTTTTCTGGACAGCTGCAGGCTAACTTATAACAGAAGGCCAACAGTAAAAACACATATGGACACAGATGGAAACATAGGGACAAGGTGAGTTGGTCGTTTTTCTTAGGGAGGCTCAGGTCCTTGGCAGTGAGATGTTGCATGTTTTACCATTTTATGTGCTTTTCTATGATGCAGTTTAGTGGAGAAACAGCATGATGCCTGGGACACACTGCCTGCTTCATCTCTGCGTGGTGACTGCCTGCCTTACCTCACATGTGAAAAATAGGCACCTTTTTTGTCTACTCCGCAATACTTGACACATGCTTAGCACACACCTCTCACACAGCCGGAGTGGATGCTCCAATCGGTCAACATGGGTGCCAAAATGAAATTCACAGGTAAAGTGACATGAACAGGAGAGGTAACCAGTGTGTTCCAGGACTAAAACACAAGGCAGCTGGACAAATTGGTGGAAAAAACTGGCTCAGAACTAGGCTGGACTTACTGGGGGTTGTGGTAGAGAGATGGACACTGAATAAGGTGGAGAACATCATAGAGAGTAGGATCATCCTCTTCACCATATTCTAACCAACCAGAGAAGCAGCTGCAGTGAACAGCTAACTGAACTGCAATGCAGGACTGAACGTTATAGAAGATCCCCACTGCCATCAGACTGTACAACACCTTAGTCAGATACACTGAACACTTAACAAATTTATACTTTTTTTCCCTACAGTACTGGAAAAATGAAGAAAATAGAGTTCCTATTTATTATTGCTACATAAAAGTTGTCTTGGAAATATTTTTCACCAGCTCCGTTTCTGACTCCATTCGTCTGTGATGTATTTTTGCTTTTTTCAGTCCAGATGAGATCTCTGTCGGGTCTGTGTTTGAGGGGCGGGGGCTCTCTGTCACACACACTGTGCAGCACAAACACACACTGACAACCTCCTCTTAGCGACAGTGCCCACTGTTCACCGGGAGAACGGTAAAGTGTTCACTCACTGACTCAAGTGTTAACAAGTCTTTTGCATATTCGGGCAGAAACATGAGCACAACACCTGTCGCAACACCTAGCGAAAACAGAGGTTGCGCTAGGCTTTCTCACATTTTAATTTTCTTTTTTTTTAAGGATAATGAGGAATATTAAATAGCAATTCATTTTCAAAAATACCATGATCCAAAGAAAAATAATAAGCCTAATATACAGAACAAATTTACAGATTATGCATGGAGAGAGAAGGTGAACAGACGCTGACTGTGCATCATTTTCCATGTCAACAGCACTCAAAGCAGGTGAATGTTACTAGTTAAAGAACATTTTAATCTTATAGCGCACAATATCCCAACAACAAAATTGTGTCTGGTGAAAATGCTGAGTGGCTACTAACAAAAAAACCCCACCAACCACAGTAGCTGGTGAGCAAAAAAGTTCACGTCAAGCTCTATATGTAGTATATAGTAATTGAAAAATATAACATTTTCTTGCCCCACTTATGCACCTAAATATTCCAAAAACCTAGCTAGAGAAAATGCTGGATCTTTCCCTGCTGAAAACCTAGGGAAAACCCCGGACTACACTTTCCTTTCCTTTTTGACCAAACGTATAGTTAGGGCTGGTTCTTTTGATAGTTTCTTCTTTTGTAAAGGAATTTTTTCCTCCCAGCTGTCACCATGGAATTGTTCTTGGATTTGTTGGGTTTCTTCTCTGTATAGAGATTATCATGATCTCTCTCAAGCCAATCCATCCATCCATCCATGCATCCATTATCCTCTACTTATTCAGGTCACAAGGGACGCAGCCTAAGCAGGAATGCCCAGACATCCTTCTCCTCCGTCCACCCCCTCCTCTCAAGGCAGTCTTATGAAAGGTCCAATATCACACTCACTTTTTAAATCTGTAATTACTGAGAGCTTCTAATATTGGAGTCATATTTGTAGGACAAGTGCGCTCCTTTTTTGTTTTGCAATATATACCGAGAGTCAACAGGAGCATTAACCAGCTGTGTGCATGTAAGCACCTCCGTGGACTTTCACGTACTGTACTGGGAAGAAAAACTGTGAAATATGTTTTGACAGCTCAAAGCCTAAGCTGAACTGAATGTGAACTGAATAGCTTCATTGTTTTTGTATTTAAAAAGCAAATTTGTTACATGTGCTGAAGAGGTTGCAGGGCACTGCAGAAACTTCCTGTCGTGTGCTGAGCTACGTGTTGCAGCGTTAAAAAAAAAAAAATGGGGTAGCTGTTTTCAGAAAATGACCAGCAGAAGCGTCCATTGTTGTGGGATTTATATCCAGCCCAGGAAAGTTTCCACAGAGCAGACTAAGCAGTAGGATGTGCCCAAGGGACAAGCTGCTTCATCATTGTATTGATTTGTACCAGTGCTTAACTGACTGGATTGTAGCATGGAGTTTCATGATTGATTATTGATATCACAGAATGTCATCAACCCAAAGCATTAATGAATCCTCTTCTGGCAGTGACTTTCCACCCAATTTCCATTTGAATTGGAAACAAGGAGAGAGCAAGGGCTGTCTGCATGGCGAAGTTTGTGTGTACGTGCCTACATGTTTGTGCCAGGAGCAGCGACGGAGAAGCACTTACAGTATATGCCGTCTGAATCCTAATCACATTTGTTGTGCACACGAATGCACACTACTGATTTCATAGAATATTTGATGATAAAACAAAAGGATGTAATGAATAAGTTTTCTGCAGAAGTGGCAAAAAATAACTTGGCAATATGTTCTCTTATCATCTCGCCGCTGTGATCTGAGTGAACAAATAGCATCTGAAGGATGAACTTTCATCAGCATCAACATGTAACAATTCTACATCTGTCACCAAAGCACAGGTTCTATTGAAGACTCTGTTTTGTGTCTGCACTGTGGGCAAGACACATCTGCAAAGAGATGAATCATTTCACACTTTGTAATTCTCTATCCTTAACATAATTTTCTTAATTTGTGTGATTATCAAGGAACGTTCACCTTTGAATTCCAGTATGTAACACCAGGGGATAATTCTGTTTATCTCAGAAATGCAAAATAAAACCAGATAATGCTTTCCGAGGAGCCAGATACAAATGATATCCAGGAAAAAAAAAAAGACAGTTACAATGTGTTCAGTGGCAATCCACATCTTTTCAGCTGCTTCAGAAAGAAACCACAGCATATAGGTGTCTAAACATACTGCACATTTGAAATTGAAAAGTCACTCCTGACACACCGACAGTTTTGGTTATCGTATCTTTGTGTCGAGTTAATATCCAAATACGACTCATAATCTGAAACAAATGGAATGAAAAATGCAATATGAATCAGAAGTGAATACTAGTTATTATTACACAAGTGTTACCGTGACTTTTAAAGGCAGTATAGGACACATTTAATTAAAAATAAGAAGCAAATGAGCCACCATCACATAAACACTATGCTTATAGTTCAAGATAGACACATTTCATATAGCTCTGTAATGACTGAAGAAAATTGTTTTATAATGATAGAACAACTTAAGTACCTGAAAACTAAAAATACATTTTATATATTTTGCAAGGAATGGCGAGGAAGTATGCTGAAAGAAACTTCACTACTTGAATCAGTTGCTTTTATGTCACACACCGTCCAAATAAAGTACATTTCACTGCAAAGGATGGTGTTGTGATCACATCTGGAGAAGAACTTAGTACCTCCAAAAGCCTGCAAACCTAGGCTTGTAGCCATGAGCAGTGCCAAGGTGTAGAAACGTCATTCAGCCCGGAAAGACAATATTTCTGCTCAAACTACAGTGAAAGCCAAAACGAAAACTTTCTCCATGCTTTCAGAAAACTAATTTAAAGCTAACCGCCTAATGTGATAATGGATAAGCTAATCATTGTTCCCACTTAAAGTGTCTGAAAATCGCTAGAGGGAAAGTTGAGGTGGTAATCTCAAAGTTGAACAAATTCAGTTTTAAGTGCTAAAACAACATCCCCGGTCTTTCTTTGAACTTAATTTGGCATTGCAGAAATGAATCCATGAACAGCGTGTGGAAAGAAAATGATTTCTCCAATTTTTGTGTATTTTCAGGTGAACCAAGTCCAAATAATGTGCAGTTTTCCTGAAAGCCTTTCACTTATGCCTTCACAGTAACAGTCTGCCGGCAAAGTGCGCACGTAGACATCAAACCAACAAATCGGTTTACCACGGGTTTTGTGCTCTTTTTTTTTTTTTTCCTCATTTAATGAGCTGCAAGTTGTTTGTCTGTGAGCGTCGGCAAAATAGCTAATCCTATAGGCCGCCAGGCATTGCACAAAATATACAGATTTATCTTTGTTCTGCAGGGTCATATACAAATTTGACTTTATTGTAGATACTTCTGTTGTACTGGAGAGACTTGTAAGTACCTATAATTACCTGGGCGTGTGTCATTCATCACTGTTTCTTTCTAAAGCTCGTTGATTGTCAAGGTTTATAGGAGAATCATTTTTGCATTATCTGACTCTGACATTAAAATAACTCCATTACAAAGACATCAGGAGAGCAATTTTTTTTAAATCTCTGTATCGCTTACTGTTTATTCTTGCTGGGCTTATTTTGGATGGTGAGTACTTGGCTTGTTACCTGAGCAATGCTTGTTCTTTTATGAATTGATTAGCATTACATCATGGAAATCAGTATTTATTTTGTTGTTGTGCACCAGCAGAAGGATTTGACAGTACCTCAGAAACATTTGTCGCATGTTTATGTGGCAGACTTTTTGGATTTTAAGTTACTTTGGTGATGGTTGTTGGACCAAAGCTTACTTTAAACTGTATTATAATTACAACATCCTACACCTTGGTAAGTAATTGAGATTTCAACTGAGCATCTCACTGCCACAAATGCTGCTACAAACACTCAGACACACACAGTTATTCAAACAGGAAAACCAGTTCTGTCTGTATTCCTTGCCTCCAATTAGTCAAGTCAGAGTCATTTGTGGGATAGTTTAAGAAGTATTTTCATTCTGAAAAATGTTGGTAAAGCTTATTATGGTGTGTTTTTATAATTAAAAGTTGTATCAGAAAGCAGTCATTTTATTTTGTCCTCAAGGGAATCAAGTCAGTCCCAGTTTTATTATGTTTTCAGCAACTGTTCATTAACTCTGCACCATTATTGATATAAATTAGGAGTGAGATTTAACTTTTGTTGAGACAAGCGTGTGCCTTTAGCTGTTTTGCGAGTCCATTTATGCTAAAGGAATATCAATGTCACACTATCGATTCCCTCAAGGACAACACAGCCGCATTGGAACTCGCAGACACAATATACACAGTAATAGCTTCTTTCTCTCTGACATACATTAATATGCCTATGTCATGAAAATTAGATTATTTCGTTTTTTTTTTTTTTTTTTCATTTCATACACAATCACTACAGTAATATAACGGTGATTAAATAAAGAATTCTGTGTCCCTGTGCTGACAGTTTCCCTATTAATAAAATGTCAAAATCAGGTTATCTAATGCATATTAAAAGTCAGAAGGCTGCATCCTGGCTCACTGGCTCAAAGCTCATCTCAGGTGGTAATTTGCGACCTATTTTCCATATAAAAGAGACAGATTCCAGTTAATTCATCCAGCTGGAAAACCAGGAGTGTCTAGCTCTCTGATATCGTAATTGTTACTGTGCCCTCTTATACTAGTTTGTAGTCTGTGCTCTGGCTTAATTTCCGGCAAATAACTCCTTAAGTCTTAACCTACTTGCATCCACAGAAACATACATCCACATTCACATGCGCGCGCACACTGGCACCTATTCTCTAGCCATGTCTCAAGGGTCCGGAAGCGCTGCCAAAGCAACCGTTGTATGTTTATGTGTGCATTTTCTGGTTGTGCACGTAAGGCTGCACTCTCTGCATCTCAGGGGATGACATCAGGCATCTTTCACAACACACAAAAACCTCAACCTGCCTGCTCTTTTTTTCGCCCACACACACGCACACTAAGTTTGCAGCTTGTTTAAATGAAATAGACTGCAGAGTGAGTCTGATGGAGTTTGAGTCTGTGGGAATATAGACTCGTGGGTGTGCGCTTACTGGCTCAGAGGTGGTGGTGATGGGCAAAATTACAATACCAGAAAATTTTATAGGATTACAATATTAGATAGACGAAGCATTAAATTAATGTTAGTGGACTGAAATGTTGAAAGGAGGGAGCGGGTGAAAAGAAGCTTTGGCTGTGTCGTATTTCTGTTCAATCTCCATTACCAGACCAGCAGAAATAATATGAATATGGAATTATATTAACAGAAAAAGTTACTGCTACGGTAGCTTGCAGTTGTTTTTTTATGCTAGAGAGACTACCTCTTACTCTGTGGCTAAAAGCAGGTTGGACTACTAATATAAGTGTGTCTATGCAGTTTATGCATATCTCTGCTGTGAAAACAAACCAAACAATGAGGGGAAACATCAGTGTGACCTTTCTGTTTGTCACTAAATCTATAGCGGTGGTCAGCTGCGTTAGTACTGTAAACTGTCCAGGTGCATTAGCAGGCTTAAGCCTCTCGCCTCATCTGTTATGTCTGTAATTACCTCATGACCATTATGCGTTTTATCTCATCTGTCTTTTACAGCCTCTTTCTTTTTTACTGCATATAATGAAACTAAATGTAGTGATGGGGAAAAACAAAAGTATAAAAAAGGATGTGCTGCAGATTTGCGCAGTAAGACTTCTTGTGTGTGCATGTGAGTTTTCAGGAGCAGAAAGGCACCTGTGTGTCCTTTATGAAAAACTCTGCGCTCTGGGTGCTTCTTTCTTTATAACTTCAAGCTGTCTTTGGAGGGTGACAGTAGAGTCAGTAAATACTAGTATTATTGCTGTTGTGTGCAACATGCGACGTTATAAAGAGTTTTATTATGCATGCTTCTGTTTATTTTCAGTATCTAATTATAATGAATCATAAAGTTTCATCTGAATAACAAAAGAAACATACTGAATAGGGCCTCACATTATATCGTTCCAGTGTTGTTTATCATCATCATATGCGTAGAAGACTCGCAGAGCTCTCATTTTTCAGCTAATCTACAGGAGGTGCCTGATAGAACATACTCTGATTTAACGGTTCTTAAAAACACAGGGTTTGCTGCTGAGTGACATGCAGGCTCCACATGCTCAGTGAACCACCAATCACAATTATTCTGGAACAGTTTAAATGGTTTTGTTCCAAAAAAAGCAACCATATTTCCCCTCTAAATTCAGAAGAGTAGTTAAAATCATTTTTCAGCTTTTATATTTTTATTTTCTATAATATCAGAGAGAGAGAGAGAGAGAGAGAGAGAAGAAATGTGTATATATATATATGCATATATATATTCAGGAAAATTGCAATGTCATTTTTTTTTCCAATAATGTGCAGTTTTCACTGTTATCATATAATATCATACTTGTATTATCATGCAAATGCTTAAAGCTTAATTATGTAAGGTGTGGTGTGGTGGCATCTAGTGGTGAGGTTGCAGACTGTGACCAATTGAACACCTCACCCTCCCCTACAGTGGCCACTAAAAACATGAAAAACGGAAAAGAGGGATAATAACTCTGGTCCACACTCAAACATAGTAGGTGAGAATAATGCCCCTGGATACCACCCACCATAAAAAAAGGAGAAGAAATGCATCCTGAGTGACTTTAAAACACATGGAGGCAGCCTGCTCTTTGTAGATATAAACAGCACATTCCTACAAGTACAAAAGTAAGAAAATTGCCATGATTTACAATGATTATCTTATTTTCAGGTGATGTACACTAATTAAAACACAATTAATAGTTTCATATTCTATTTCTGAATATAGATTTCCCTACATCCTCTAAAAAAAAAAATGTACACTGAACCTTTAAAATGTGATTATGCTGGAGTATAGAATTTAGGGCCTCTGTTGGGAATGGGGCCATATTTTTAGACACACTATGTGCACATGTACACGACTCCGCACTACTCTGCGTGCGTGTTGTAGCACAGTTAAACGCTCTGGTGCACACTGTCATGAGGGGAGATGATGTATGAGGTATTATAAGGAGATGCTACACTGTTTTCACATTCTTACACAAGCATTGATACATAGTCTCAGAACTGAAACTTCACACTGGATCGATAACAGTAGTTTGGTTTAGGCAAGCAAGCTGAAGAATTGTTTAAAGAATACGTAGTGTGACGTGTGGTGATTCAACAGTGAGCTAGATTTCCATTCATCTAAACTGTTAGTGCAGGTTGACTTTCCAGCTGCTTCCCTTTTCCTCCACATTAGTAGATGTTGGCCTGCATGCCTGTAGTGAACAATGCTGTCAAAAGTACTCAGTATACACAGAGCGCTAAACTGTTGCAATATCATTTTCAGTTTATTACAAAATAGCTCATAAAATGCCGTTTCCTGTTGTAAACCAAATAGTACACTGTTGTGTATATAAAAACACACACTGGGAGGAATTCTACAGCATCACACATAAGATCTGTCGTGTTTTGTCACTTTGTGATGTTGATATGACACACTGCTCATGGAGAGGTGGCAGACCAGAGAAATCACACCAGACTGTGAGACTGTCTGGATATGCACTTCAGTATGTCTGTCAACAATCTGGATATGAAACACTTCAACACTCTAATGCAATACGGATAAAAATGTGTTATTTTCATCATTGTTATTGGCAGCTCCGTTGTGTTTCTATTTATATTGAGAATGCAAGTAAGTGGTTTTTTCGCTAAACATATGTGAAAATGTATCCAGTTAATTCAGCCAGTAAATTATGTACACACAATGACAACTTACCCTCACTGTCCACTTCATTACGTACACCTTGCTAGTGCTGGGTTGGACCCCCTTTTGTCTTCAGAACTGCCTTAATTCTTCGTGGCATAGATTTAACAAAGTGCTGGAAACATTCCTCAGAGGTTTTGGTCCATATTGACATGATAGCATCACGCGGTTGCTGCAGATTTGTCGGCTGCACATCCATGATGCCAATCTCCCGTTCCACTACATCCCAAACGTGCTCTACTGAGTTGATATCTGGTGACTGTGGGGGCCATTTGAGTACAGTGAACGAACTCACTGTCCTGATGTGAGCTTTGTGACATGGTGCGTTATCCTGCTGGAAGTCGAAGTCGCCATCAGAAGATGGGTATGCTGTGGCCATAAAGGGACGGACATGCTCAGCAACAATACTCAGGTAGGCTGTGGCGTTAAAACGATGCTCAATTGGTCTGAGGGGCCCAAAGTGTGCCAAGAAAATATCCCCCACACCATTACGCCACCACCAGCCTGAACCGTTGATACAAGGCAGGATGGATCCATGCTTTCATGTTGTTTATTGCAAATTCTGACCCTACCATCTGAATGTTGCAACAGAAATTGAGACTCATCAGACCAGGCAGCGTTTTTTCCAATGTTCTATTGTCCGATTTCAGTGAACTGTAGCCTCGGTTTCCTGTTCTTATCTGACAGGAGTGGCACCCTGTGTGATCTTCTGATGCTGTAGCCCATTTACTTCAAGGTTTGATGTGTTCAGAGATGCTCTTCTACCTTGTTTGTAATGAGTTGCTATTTGAGTTACTGTTGCCTTTCTATTAGCTCGAACCAGTCTGACCATTCTCCTCTGACCTCTGGCATCAACAAGGCATTTCTGCCCAGATGACTGCTGGATCTTTTCTCTTTCGGGCCATTTTCAACCTAGAGATGATTGTGTTTCAGTGTCTGAAATACTGCTCGGTTTGAACTTCAGCAGATCATCTTGACCATGTCTACATGCATAAATGCCCTGAGTTGCTGCCATATGATTGGCCTATTAGATATTTGTGTTAACGCGCTGTTGAAAATAAAGTGTCCAGTAAGCGTATATCTTACATTCTGTATTAAAAACAAGCACAAATTCCTTTTATATTCAAACATTTTTGAGGAATATGGTCTTTTATTCATTTTAATCAAATGAACGTATGCAAAAATCCTCTAAATGTGGTCAAAAGTACAAAATGAGCCTCATAAATATGGGATTAAAAATTTTGCAAAGTAAAGACAAAGGATTTAAAGTAGCTCTCATTTTTTTGAGTATTTAATTGGAGACTTTAATAGTATTAGTTTTATTTTTCAAAGAGAAACAAAGCAAAAAAACTGGAAACAGGAACAAAACTAACATCAAAAACAACATCAAGGTTTTTGAAGAAAAGAAATGTATTTAAATTTGTCCTTGCAGTGCTTTAGACTAACACTGAAACCAGTCATTAGTGCTTTGAGTCTCTGTGATTAACTTTAAAGGAAAGTTCTGCAGCATTATACTTTGGGGAAAGATAAGGTGATGTCAGGAGGTTTGGTTGCTGCTAGGAACTTGTTATTTTGTAGTGTCATATAACAACTGCCTTGCATACAGTTTATAACTGCCCTATAAATGTACATATTGCAAACGAAACCTCTCACGCCACGAGTGAAATTAAAATGTATGGCTTTGCTAATGCTAGCACATGCAAGCTATTGATATTCATGCAGGGTCCAGCACACTAATGCCTCTCATTTGTACCTAAGGCACATCATAAGTGGCAGTCTTTACCCTGACGATCTGGCTCTTTGACTTCAAAGGGTTTTGTGAAGAAAGATCCTATTATTCTGCTGCAGCAGAAATCATTAGACTCCAAATCTCTGATGTGGCTGTTGAGGAAAGTAAGTGCCCAGGCACTGTAATACTACTCTGGTGATGTCTTGCTTAAAAGATATACAGTATATCCCCCCCTTTAAAAAACAATACTTGTCCCCAGGTCAAGTGTTTTTGAAATTTAAAAAAAAAAATCTTTCAGGTAACAGTGTTTGGTGTTGGTGTTTTTTTTTTTGTGTCGACAAACCAATAACTGGGACATAAACACAAATTCCATAATGAACAGGCACACTATTTTATTTGTGTATTTGTATTTTGTCATCATAACATTGTTCCAAGATGTTTGACTGCATTTATACCTCTTGAAATGTATGATTTAAAAGGTAAAGATGAAAGCATTTATTTTATAACTATTATACAGTTATTAATGACTAAAATATAAACCTCTATTTACCAAACAAGTGATCTTTCTTCAGTGCACACGCACGTGAAGCTGTGGTCATACATTTTCAGTGATTTTCAAAACCCATACAAGCCACAGGTCATCCGCATCACAGCAGCCGCGACAGTCCACCCTCAGTTGTCTTCACCTGTTCAGCTACAATATACATTTTCA
>JAPQRN010000017.1:8259388-8279339 GCA_037367275.1 Coranthus polyacanthus | reverse complement strand
CTTTACACTAAAAGTGAGGTGACATGTAGACAATGTTATATATATATATATATATATATATATATATACGTATATATATGGTTCTGAAATATAATCTCCTCTGATTACCTGTTAAAGAAACAGTAGGAATCTAATTCTTCCCACTGTGTGATTAATGTTTCCACTGAAGGACTTCAAACTTGCAAACACCTACAAATGTCTTCTATAAAAACAATTTGTCAGTAGTGTGGAGCTGACAAGGCAAAACAGAAATAACTTTCACTCCTTGCACGCAACCTTCTCAAGGTGAGTGCTCAGGATTTGCCCATTTAGCTTATTTGTACTGTTCAAAGGGCACAGAGACAAGTTGCGTGCATTTTGTTGTTCTGCTCATTAACACAAGGGGACCTTTTGAGGGGTTGAATCTATAGTTGTTCAACCACTTGCAACATAGCTGAAATCTTTGAAGTAGAAAGACAAAATACGCCAAAATAATTAATCTCTCTGATTTAGTAAGATAAGATAATATGATTTCTTTCACAGTTTTCACAAATAAAAGTGGTTTAGTTAACTATATTTTGCTCTTTTACAACCTGTTAATCTAAATATTTGTGAATGTAATATTTGCATTTGTCACCCTCTTTTGACTTCAGAAACAGATTTTGATATCTCATAAAAGGGTATCTCTTGCCTCAGATTCCTAATCTGACACGTACTGTCTTTTCCCTCACATGTATATACACCATGCTGAGAGATCATCTCTCTGTGAGAAAACACAAAAGCAGTATTGTTGCAAACCCACCATCGGCTCATGACTTCATGAAAGTTCACAGGCACACTGAATTATATGTAATGTAGGTGGTTCACATCTGGTTTATCTGGTTGGACTATGTTTCATAAGCTTTATGGTCCCGATGCTGCTTTGGGAGATGAAACTACCAGTTTGCTTTGGTCAATACAAAGTTAGCACAAGTCATTAAATGATGCCAAGGCTATGAAATACCAGGATTATGATACTTTACGCCTCAGCTAAGAGTGTGGTTGCGCAATCAGACCTGTTAATGGTCTTGCTTCTGCCCTCTCACCGTATTTCCCACTCTATACTTTTTTGAGATCACCATTTCTTTGAACCTTACCAAGCACCTATAGCTGCCTAAGGCTTGTTGTCATTAAGAGATAACCAGAGCCATGATTTAACTAACTGCCTGAACATTTTGCTTAAATTGCAGTCAGTGCACATGAATCATAAAAATGCATCTCGATTATATTCCCTGTGATGCTACAGATCTGTCTTTCTGATGGTTAATTCTGCAAATTATTACCATTTTATCAGTCCACAGGCAACTGCAGGAGTCCACATGTTTAGCATGAAAAGTCATAAAACCTTAATATTCATGGTTACATTCATTGCACTTATGTGGTGCATGTGTCATGTTTTGGCACCCAGCCTTATTTCTGTTCTCATTTTAGTGTCTGTGGAATTAGATACAGATGTTTGATATATCCTGCATAATCTTGCACAAATTACACTGGGTGAAAATACAAAGAAATGAGCTCATGCTGTGGTCAAAAGAAGCGGCTAGTGAAGTGATCTTGTGTAATGTAGAGAGAACTCAAGAGGGGGATAATTAAAGAGTACATCAGCCTGTCTAGTGTATCTACGCCTTTCTCATTAGCAGACACAAGTAGAGTTGAATATTGCTCAGAAAATATGATTTTTGAAATATTAATTTTCTACTTGATTAGATTTGAAACTGATGAGAAACTTAAAGCGTAATTAGCCATTGATAATGTCAGCCTTTACAGTAGGACTGCAGTGAGAAAGAGAGAGAGGTAGAGCATGTCTTTCCTATGATCATTTTCATTTTGCCCGCAGTTTCAAAGCAAGTAATGATGTTAGCAAATCTCTAAATACAGCAAGAGGCTTGTTCTCATCCTTTTCTCTTTTGCAGCGTCAAAGCTTTTTACCAAACATCATCCCACTTTAAAAAAAGCTGTTCTTCCTCGTTTCCTTCTTTACCATTCACATTTAGTGCTCAGGGGTATTACTCTGTAATCACATTAGTAGATCATTTGTGACAGCTCTTTCACAACATGCCATGTATTAACTCCAAAAAGATCTTTTCTGTTTCGTCGATGTGCCAGGAGGAGTCTTGAAGCAGACATTTTACCAAAACACAGACTCTGTGGATAGAATGCGCTTTTGTAACTGTGAATGTAATCATCTACAGTGTTTGTTTGCATGGAGTTGAATGTGTCTGCACATGTGAAAGTGAATAAACGAGATGTCATTATCACCAATCCGCTCCTTTTTGTATGAAATGCAACCTCAGTCCTGGGAGAAAGTATTCCGACATTTTAAATACACAAAACAACACTGGTGTAGCAGGCTGTTGAATAAAAACAGCTCCTTGCCTAGTGAGGACATGACCCAAACCTTTGCAAATGTCATTTTCCCTGTGACTAAGTATACTGCTGCTATTTGTGTCACAACAAACAACCCATGGGTGTGGATGATTGACAAGTTCTGAGTGATAATTTGTCACATTCTGTCTTTATACCTTTGTGACGATTCACTGTTTATTCTGAAGCACCGTGCAACACTCAACCAGAACCGTGATGACGCCTGACAGCAGCACATGAGAGAAGACGGCATCCTTTTATACAAGTGAAAAGGTTAGAACTTTCAACTCAAAGTCTCGTGCACTTTGGAAAAAAAACACATGTTTGTTTATCCCCTTCGGGTCGTTGTGGCTTCGATTCGTACTATCAACTTATTTTAGCATTTTTCCAATTCAGAGATCTTCATTACCACCTTGGGGGATGTTGTTTTGAAACATGTGCTTTTAGCCTAACAGCACATGTCAGCTAAAGATGATGCGCCGCTTGTGATGCAAGCGTACGCGCTTGAGTGCAAAAGCCCTTTGAAATGCATAAACAACAGGCCGCAAAAGTGCCTTGCATCGACCACAGACGCCATCTCGGCAGTCACCCCTGCGCAGAGCTGTTTAGCAACTCACACCATTGATCGCTTAAAGTGAGTACCCGCCACAATCGGCATCCTATCACACAAGGGGGAAGCGGGGGTGTGCAAGAGGTGCAATTAGCTGCTCCCAAGAGCACCGAGGGAGTGACAGACAATCAACATGGAGAGAGGGAGGGAAAGGAGTGAGGAGGAGGAGGAGGAGGAGGAGGAGGAGAGACAGAAATACAAAGGAGGGGAGGAGATGAAGGAGGGGTATAGAAGAAGAGGGAGGAGGTGAGGAAGAGGGAAAAAGATGGTCATTACCCAAATGGGTAGTTATGCCCCATCTATCCATCCCATGCTGCCATACCCCCTCGCCCACGCCACAGGAGTTTTAATTGGCCCAGTACACAGTGTTTGCTCAAGCACTCTGCAAGTTTGGAGAAGAGCTCTGTAGGGGAATGCGGTAAGCTCAGTCATGCTGGAAATATATAAGATGGAAAAGAGTGGGTAGAGGACCAGGGTGTATTTGCATGTGTGTGTATGCATATGTATTTTTGTGTGTATTTTAACACACCTAAAACTCATATCATCGTCGAGAATTTTATTTCCAGCAACGTCGATAATGAGCAGCTTGAGTTTTCATGATTTCCTGTGAGAGGTGCATAAAGAGGAATCGGCAATCTTCAGGACTCATTATATTGCTGCTGTCACTGCATTAAAAGTACTGGTCACTACACCTAAACTCCCCGCCAAGACGAAGCCTCTTGTATTGCAGAGCTTTATATGACTAGAATTTTGACTATGTTTCTAAGAGCTGATGGCATTAGAAAAAAGTTTTCACCCGGCGGTGAGTTTCTAGTAAACTGTCTGATATGAGGCTTTCTCTACTGATAACTTGTCTTATGACTACATGCTGTGCTCATCATAAATCCCTGCTCCACTCGATATGCCTTGTACTTCACAAAGCAATGTTAATTTAGATCTCTTGCAAGAACGGGTTTGACTCAAAACTTGCCTGGAGCTCACGGTTAGAGATACTGTGATGGAAAGACAGACTGAAGTCTTGTCTTTTTAAATCTAATGAGTACCTTCTGTGGGATTATCTCACCTGGCAAAGATGAAGAGTCCTTGGCCACGGGATAAGTCTTTGCTTGTGGGCGTGACACTATTATAACCCTAGTTTGTAACTACAGATGTGTATTTTCAGTGTAAATCTTTCCAACTTCAACAAGGTCGCTGTCTCTTTCAAAATGCCCCCACTGCCACTTCTAAAGCCTGACCATATCCTGCACATTGTACTCTTACTGATTGTTAAATATTTAGATCTCATGAAGGACCAGGGAAAGAAACGCATATCACACATAAATGTACTATGGATCGCAGGTTACGAGACTTATCACTGGGACTTATCAGATACTGATCCACGACACACTAAGCAAGTGTTAAGACAGGCAGAGTCCCACTTGTACGAGCTGGTCAGCATTAGCTGTCATGTCAGTGGCTTAATGAGTCGTCATATTTGCAGTGTACTGACCAGTATTATCCAATCATACAAATGCCTCTGTTACTACTTACGGTTCTGTGCGATATCAGCACCTCCCAACTTCCCTCCAAACCTCTGTTACCTTATCATGTTGATGTACTTTTGTGTCTGATGCTGCCTCTATGTGTTGAAGATTAGTTGTCTCGGTTGTATTCTTATCATGTGAGCCCCCTCAGCCTTTTTTCTTTTCAAAATCTGAATGTACAACCATTTGCTACAAATGGTAAATTCACATGTAGTGAACTGAATAATGGATTGACAGTAAATGTCGTTTTTTGTTGACGAAAGTAGAATTTTAAACCTGGTTTTATGTTTTCTTATATTTTATTTTATTGTTGCCATATTTTAAATTTCAATGTGTAATATTTAGTGGCATCTAGTGATGAACTTGCAGATTGCAGCCAACTGAATAGCCCTCCGTCTCACCCTCCCCTACGGTGGCTCCGAAAAAATGTGGAAGGCCCTCGACAGAGCCAGTAGATGGGTTTCTATTCTACTGTGATGCAGATTTATGCGTGCCTCTATCCACTACTATTAGGCGAACGCTGAGAGTTGGTTCTTCATCATGATCATCATCACCATTTATCACCAGTTAGGTACATCGTCATACAAACAACATAATACTTGAGCTGTTGATTGAGGGGTTGATTGCAACAATTTTTGTGTTTTTGTTTTATTAATTCAGTGAATGTCGCAGTCTACTTAATGGTCCACACATAAGCACAGAGATAATTATTCACTAGATCTGTTTACATCCCACTTTTCCACCTATACAAAGTGTAAAAATATTTTCCCGTTTTCGTCAAACATAATTATGACTATTATACTTAATTTCTGCAATTAGAGCCTCCTAAATCTTACACACTGAACCTTGAGTTAGTGACATCGAGGATTAGTATTACTAAGATGGTAACACTAAAATGTCTTCTGACACTCATTAACAAAATATGACTTTCAGTACACTGAAAGCCTGCTGGGGTTTGATTATGCTCACAGTTTAATCTAACATGAGAATTTGAACTACTATACAACAAAGTTTGTACTTGAGTTTGAACTTTGTCACAACATGTGGCAACATCAAGCAACAAGATTTGGTCATTAAAACATAAAGAGTATAAAACAAGCATACGTATGAAGTCAAACCATGCTGGCAGAGAAGCCTCAGCATCCAAAGTTAGCTTTTTGATCAACTTTGAGTGTAATTTCAGCTCTGCATCTTCAGTTTCTAAAGCGTTGTGAATGCATCAAGCTGCGGCTCGACCAGGTCAGATGTCTCATCAAAACAGAAGGTCTTGTGAGAAGCAAAAAACAAAAAATAAATGTTTTACTAATTCATGTAGAAGTAGGTCATTGTTAAAAATCACATTTCTAAATGTTTGCGCCAACAAAGTAGGAAAAAAACATTAATAATAATAATAATACATTAATAATATTTCAACAACAGTCCTCCCAAACTCTTACCTGCTTCCAAATAAAATTTTCTTTCCAGCCTCGTCTGATTCAGAGATGTGTAACAAACATCACACACACCGATCCACAATTGATACGCTCAACTTACTCAGATGAAGCAGAGGAATGGCACTGTAAATAAATCATGGAGTGATGTTTGAGTGGAGATAGAGAGAGAGACAGGGGTGCAGAGAACGTAGGATCTGCAATGATGATGATGTTGAAGAGTAGGATAGACCGGAGTCATGAATGTGCTGAAAGGGGCCGGTTAGTCTTTATTATTTCTGCCACAGCAAGAAACTCAGTTTTAAGAGCAGCAGAAATGTGTGGTAACGTGTTTCCCACTTTGTGTCAGTTGAGACACTGAAGACGTCTTAGCATTAAAAAAAAACAGTGGTGTTTCACCTTTCTGATGTTAAAGGCCGTCCTCTTGTTCATGTAACGTTATGCTGAAACAACAGACTGAATGAAGTCGGGGATAACACACCTGCAGCCATATGAAAACACCTGGTAAGGGGTAAGCGCATCATACATTAACGTACAACATCAACGTACATACATCGATTTTTTTTCTCACCAGCAAAACTTAATTTAAGTTAAAACTGCAAGGCATTGATCCACAGAGATCTGCCTCGTGAAGCAGAACTCCTGAGTTAGCGTAACTATTTTTAATTCAGCCAGGTCTCTGATTATTACTCATGCTTTCTGAGCATTACAGTTAAGCCAACTTGTAATCCTGCTTTGTGAACTTTAGTAACTAGCAAAAGTTGACAGGAAGACGTCTGAGAAATAACTTACTAATGAAAAAACAACTTTGAACTAGGAGGCTACTCAATGCGGTTGAAGCCTATAGGACTGCAAGCATTCAAGTCAGGCATTCTGAATGTGAGAACTCATTGGACAGTACATTGCCTTTAAACGCTATACATTGTCATTGTATGAATGCAACTTAAATGGTCTATACAGGTTTTTCAGTTGCAGGAAAGAATACCATTAATTTCACTAATGTACCTTACAAGGGCAAAATGACATTGTACTAAGCACAACTATGAAGTTAAATTACGTGAGTAGAATATCATTTCCTGAGCACTTGCAGCTTCAAGGATGTGAACCGACGTGATAGGGTGACCCTGAGTGGAAAAATGAACCTTTTGATGTAGTCATGTTAACAATAAGAAAATCAAAGCTCAACAGACTTGACTATTACTCTAATTCCAACTAATAACTAGTTCAGATGTACTGCAGAGAAACCATGTGCTGGGTCGAATCTTACGTTTCATGGTCCAACTATTTCTCCGCCCGCGCTCGCCTGTGCTCTCCATCTGACTACACACCTTCTATCCCTCTCTGTCTCACGGTCTCTCCGTAAATCTGTTCTGCTCCAGCGCACCCTCTTCTTTAATCCTATCTGATGAGGACCCCAGTTGTCCCCCTACTACCGCACGGTGAAATGTATGCTAATATGGCCTGACTGCAAAAATGGAAATTAGACTCGCGCTCTTGCAACAGCCAGGAGACAATGCGGCCGTGAAAGATGCAGCATTGTTCCACAACAAGCAGCCCCAAAATGGAAGATAAGAACTTGTCAAATTTGATCAGCGATGAATTATGCATCACTGGCTACTGAGTCTCTTCATCTGTTTCAGCAATCACACACTGCAGTCTGGGACTCTGTCTTTATGTACTTTTATATATGCATTTGTTTATTTAAATGTGTGTAATAATGCTGATGCGTATGCCTGTTTGCAACAACAACTCTGTGTAGGTGTGTACAGATAAGATACAGCCCGCAAAAGTGATAAAGACAGGGAGACGACAACTTATTTTTGTCTTCCTGAGCTTCAGAAAACAGCATATAGTAATTTCACATCCAGGAGGAACAAAAGTAGCTTGTAAACAGCTCTTTCAAGGAAACCGTAGATATAAGCAGATAGAGTGCCTTATCATAGATACCCCTCCATCTGAGCGAGTGGTTTGGGAAAGAGCTGCTAACAGGATTATGTCTTGCGTGTTCACCTTTACCAAGCAGAGAGAGGGGCAAGATCGATATGTGACTAATGTGATCAGGGAGGGCTATTACCCCTCGTCTTCTGCTTTCAATGAAACCCCATTAACCATGTGACTGCTGAGCTCCGGCACAATACTGTAATTTTTTTCCCCCCCTCTCCAAGCCTTATAGTAAGCTAAATCTGAGAGCACAATGTGTTCCTGAAATGGGATATGTCTGATATGATCAGATGTCTCTCAATTTGAAAATTTGAATACATAGTGTGGCAGATAGGAGAATCAGCCGCATTGCTAACAGATCAAGGTTCTTGTCAGTAATAATTCATCGTGCCATCCTGGTGCATTTTCATTACCTACAGCCCAGGAAAGCAGGTAGCATGAGCTGAGCATATCTCATTAAAATAGAAGAGAATGGCTTCGTCTCATCCATTGTGTTCTGTAATTCCTTAGTGATGTATTCCTCCCCCATCTTGCTAATGTAACAGCGTTTCAGATCCCAAAACCCCCTTTGCCTCTCCATTTTCTCCTTCTCTGGAAAAGAGAGTCTTGATTTCCCCGAAGTTAATGAAATTGTCACAGCACCTTATGAAATCGCCACCGTGTAAGCAATAACATCTGGCAAATAGATGGCGCATGTAATGTCCGCTGAGCCTCACTACACACAACCGTGTTAATGAGTGGAGAGAAAGACTGACAGATAGACAGACAGTCAGATAGACAAAGGGGGGGGTGCACACTGCCAGAAGCAGATTGACAAACAAAATAAATGACAGAGAGACTGTCCCGGAAGGAGGATGTCTGTGTCAAAGTGTGAACAAAGACACTCAAAACAATGAAAGACGTCTTAAAAGATTTTTTTTTAAAGTGCACATGCCACAGATGATTAGTTGACACTTGACAACTGTGAATAAGATTCCGGCTCAAAAATATCCTTTTTTTTTTTTTTTTTTTTTGTAGCTGCACTTGGCTGCCATCAAAACTAGCGCGGCAAGGCCTCGCAATCAAAGAAATAAAAAAACTAAAGAAAAAAAAAGGTTAGGCCTCATGAGCGTTTGTCTCCTTGATTTATATGTTTGTGTACCTGTGAGAACATGTTTGTGTGGCAAGAATAAGGAAGACAGAGGGACACAGGCATTGTCATTTGAAGTTGTCATTGTGTCAGTGCCAATAAGCCTGTGTGTGCTTTTGTTGTGGTATTTGTGTACCTACAAGAAAATCCAGTAAAGACGTTTGCTTTCCACACAAAGTCAAAATCTCCAGTACGTGTTTTCACATAAAGCTGAACAGACAGCTAAATCCGAGTTTGACAACATTTTGTGCACTGTGAACTGTTTACTTGTTGTTCCAAAATGTCAACTTTTGGACAATGAAATCCATTGTCTTAGGGTTGGACCCAGTGCCAATAGGACTCTTTTTTTATTGCATTGTGATTTTAATTTGGACATAGTGTGCAACAGGATTTCACAGGTTGTAACGATGCAACTTTCAGCAACCAACGTTTTATGACTTTTATGACCTTTTATGACAATTTCATGGCCATACTGGGTATGAAAGGAGTCCCAGAATTACTTGCAAATTGCAAATTAAATGAATGTATTTGCATTTTGATTTAATTACACTATTTAGATTATCATCTTTTTCCACACACTTAATCTTTGTAGATGCAAACTCTGTCCACAGGTCATTTATTGGAGTTGCAGGAGCTAATGTTTTTAGTTCTGAGTGGGTTGCACTGGATTCTAACTCCGGTGATGCTTCAGATACGAAAACAGAGTACTGGGTGTTGATAGACATTTCCTGGTGGATTTTAGGGTGGCTTTATTTTTTTATGACTTGCCATGCAACTCTAATGCCTTTATACCCAAAGCTCCTAAACTGAATGTTTTCTTGCAGAAGGTGCAGCAGGCCCCAAATTCATTGCAATACAAATTCTTCCCAAAAGAACATAAAAATAACTAAACTACTTTTATAAAGTTCAGTTTTGAATAGATTTCAAATTCAGATTACTGCATTTCAGACTTTTGAAGACATCGAAGACATCAAGACGCGTCATACCATTGGTTGTGGTAAGGTTCATTTGTGATAAAATGGATTAGAATTCGATGGTGCAGGGACTGGATAGTGTGTCGTTGATGATATGATGACTCTCATTATTTTGTACTCAGTCCAGTCAGTTTTGGGCAAACATTTTACAATTAGTTTTATACTGCTCATTGTGGATTCTCGTTACTTGTAGTGACTCAAACATGATGCATGTGTGTCTGCGTTCACATGTGCATCCTGTTACTACATCCCGCCGAGCAGAACTGAGAGTACCTGGCTCCTCTGCAGCTCTGGCAGGCCTCTGACGGTTCATGCTGGCTGTCCTCCCAGCCGGTTCTTCCAATGGGAGGCCAGCTGGCCCGCCGCTGCCACCGCTCCACCGCTGCCACCGTCATCACCAGGGAAGCTGGCTGAGTGAAGACAGGGTGTAGAACGAGAGAGGGAGAAGATGGGAGCTGCCAGCTTGCACCATCCTCACCCGTTCACTGAGATGCTAAATCTGTTGTCGGCCTCTCTGTCTCTCGTCGCCGGCTCACAGATTTGTATGCAGACGGTGAGCGTAATTCACTGCAGACGGCCCCCTTTACCCATCCTCTCATCCAGGGGCGCACTCACTTCTTAGCAACTCCGGCACCATACTGTTAGTAAATAATTTATGATAACAACAGAACCTTGTTGAGTAAAACACATTTAAGTGTCAGTGCATGAGGTCAGCTTCCTATAGTGTGACTTATGCTTCATCTGGTCTATAATGAAGCCTAGCCAATGCCAGCTTTCATCAGGGCAGGAGCAAAGGGGGAAACTGATGTGATTATGTATTTATTAAGGAGCCCTCCTTGCGTTTCCCCATGCTCTTTGGCACCTGCATGTCCCATTAGAAGTGTTCAGTCAGCAGTGCTGAGGGCAGCACATTGAACCCGCGTCATGCTGTAATTAGGCCTCCTGCACATATCACAGTTCTGCTTGGCTGTGCTCTCCAGAGACATACTCATCATGTCGACACACATACACCCAATATCCAACCTCCGACCCCTCCAACCCACACGTGCCAGAGAGAAATACACTCACAAGAGAGCTCACGCACGCTTACGTGCACACATATGCACTGCTATTTTCATTAATTAATGGTTACTGCTGAACTATTTCTGTCCTGCTTTGGGTGGAGTGAACTTACTTTTCAGTCTAGTGTTAAAAGGCATCAAAGAATCAAGGTAATCAGCTTCTGAGTAGTCATACTTGATTATAGTACAGGCTGTCAAACTGTCAAAGCATACGTATATTGTAACAACTTTTGCATTTATATCCCCTTTTAGCAGACATCAGTGTCTGTTCTCATTTTCCATCTATTAGCAACATATAAGTCTACGGTGTTGGATGCCTGCCCAGCAATTAAATGACAGCTGAAAAATGTGATGAATGATGACAAGAAATAAGTACATACTTACGGAGATAAGACTGAGATGATGAGATCTCCCTGATCCGCCTACGATTTTGAGTTAATGTACTTAGAACGTCCATGTGGTGTGTTGTATTTGCATGCATGCTAACAGCATGCACCCAAACGAAGTAAAGTGAAAAGTAACGCTAGCTTTGTCACGGATGCAATTCACATGTGCGTGTCAGAAAAAAAGATCTAATCTAATTCTGTAATGAGCTCTGCAGGAAGATTTACGATTCGAGAGCTTACAAAATCTAGAGAAGTGAGAATTCATTCACTGCTCACACAAATGTCTATAAACCTAGATTAACATAAAAATTACATCTCAGTTGCTTGGCCACAGTAATGGAGGCACAGTAGACACTGTACACAGGGAATACAAGGCGAATGAACAGAGTTTGTCACTGAATTAAATATGACTTTCTTTTTCACCAACTACGCGCCATGAGTCGATCACATCCCAGGTGTTTGTTTCGGTGCAGGTTTGAGTTTTCCTACTAGGTCTGAGAAATGATGTCGTGTGATGAGGTTTCACGAAGCTGGGTAAACTGGGTCTTTTACTGTGGAGACTGCAACATCATAAATATTTGAAATGTTGGAAGAGAGCGTCAAAGTCGGCCCATATCACGGCCCCAAAAGCACACTTAAGTGAAGGCTGAGAAAAATGGATCTTAAGAGACCAACAAACACTCACACAGTAGAAGAGGAAAGTCGAAGAGGAACAATATCCATGTAACTGTTCACATTGTTTATGCTGAATACGACAACTTTGAACGGTTTTAAAGATGGTGAAATTAAAAATGCATTCTTACTTTTTTAGGCTGTAATCTATGTTCCTGGGTTATTTGTTTGTATATCTCTTGTTACATACTAAATATGTGTTTTAAAAAAACATTTTTTCAGACTATTTTCATATTAAAAAATCTTCCCTCTTCCTGTGAAATGATAAAATATTTTGGCTGAGCTCAACTTGAACCTTGAAACCTTTTTACGCTGAAAAATTATCCCATATCAGTGTTTTTAAATGCGAGATAACCTGCTAAAAATAGGCGACTGACTGCTTTCACACCGCCGGTAGACAAGTGTGTCTGTTTTTTTGTTTCCGGTGTGTCATGTTCAGTTTCACGAATGCACAGGAAAACATGGAACAGCAGAAAGCATCATGGAGGCCAGTGGCAGGGCTAGAATTTTATATCATCTACTTCAGTCACTCTTTCACACTCGATGCAAACTGAGTAATTTTCCAGCACTGCCCGAAAGGAAAAGGATGAAATTTGAAACGTCAACTGTCAAAGAGGAATTAACTTGTAATTAGTAGTAATATCAATAGTGGTCAATGTTGTATGTTGTAACATGTCCAAGGAATGTGGAAAATGGCAATATCTTTTAAATTTCTCCTTTAATAAAATGTGGCTCGCAAACTCTTTCGCTTGGAGATATATCAAATGTCTAAAGATGAAAAAACTATAATCTCCGTTTTCTCTGTGACTTTAAAGCATCACGTCATTATATTATTAATACTCGTTTACTGAAACCTCACCAGATCAGTGCGCCAAGGCTTTGACCTGATGTGCACCGCAATATTCACGATGACAGTGTGTGCGAAGGTGTTCTTCAACCACTGACTGTACAAAGTAGAGCTTTTCATGTAGAAAAAAAAAAAAAAAAAGAAAAGCTGCTCCAACGCATATCCATCACCTGCCATGAAGTAAGCAATAGCTCACTTCTAAAATTTCACAACATATTGCAAAGAGATCATTGCCTCAGGCTCTGTCTTCCTAGATATATTTTGGCTGCTGCTGTCACCCGATTCCTGGAGCAATGTTGGACTGATGCGAAGTCCAGACAAGCTAAGTATGTTAGTGTAGATCACTTCCTGTTGATTCCACAGTCTATATCATTTCAGATAGCAGCTTTTTAAAAATTAGATCCCTTCACTTTTCATTATTTGAAAAGTGCTGCAGTTTTATCTGAAGCATTGTGAGTCCCTTTTTTTTGTAGCTTTGTGACTCATGTTTGTCTGTTTGTTTTACGCTCAAACGAGCATAGTGCGATAGACTGGATAACCACTGGCTCTGGATTTGAACCTTTCCTGGCCAGCTGGAGTATTTCTGTGTGTAGTACACATGTTTTCCTCGTTCCTGTATGCTCAGTTTGCCTCCCACAGTCCAGACACATTCAGGTTAAGTGAACTGGAAACTCTAAATAGCCTGTAGGTGTGAATAGGGTTGTCTGTCTTTGTGCGTTAGCCCCGTGATAGACTGGTGACCTGTCGAGGCTGCATACCGTGACTTTGCTGCTGCCCCCAGTGATCCCGAATAGGTACAGAAGATGGGCGGATGAAAAGGACAAACCTTGGTACTCACTCATTAATAATGTACAGCAAATTGTTCAGCAAAAAAAAAAAAAAAAAAAAATTCATGCTCTATTTCATAAAGACATGAATTAAATCTGTGCAAATGTCACGGTGGTCCAAAACAAGGTGAAATCGGCCTCTAAAACCACAGCGTTTAATATTTCAAAATGACTTTTTGATGGTGGTACTTTAAAATCCAAGTGGAATGCATGCCGAGGAATAAACGGCAGTGTGGATTCAGAACGCATGTTTTTGTTTTAAGCCAATGGCAAAAGAAGACAATTTAAAGGACAACCGGGTGAGCAGATGGCAGAGGCATTATTACCCCACTGCATCTGAACCACAGTGCAAAATAGAAAAGCCAATGGTTACACAGCGGCTGTTTCAAGCTTTGTTTGACCACTCGATTACTTTTTAAAGTAGGCACATCAGAAGGCAATGTTGGGTGAAAATAAGGAACACAACATGATGTGATGCCGGAGGAGACACATTGTTTATCAGCCACGGATGATAGAAACATAAACATGGCTTGGCTCAAGGTAAAAACTCTTTGCCGGAGTCCCGTGGATAAACTATTTACGTGCAGAAAAGGTTGCAGAGAAATTAACAGTGTCCTTTTAGAAAAAAAAAAAAACCCAACATATTTTCAGTGTTTTGATCATTCTCTGTCACAAATTCCAGCTGTAATTTTTTTTTTTTTTTTTTTTTTGCTCAGTTTGCCTATACAGAGAAAGTGATTAAAATTCTGCTTCCATGGATGTGAATATCCAGCCGTGTAAATCAAATCTGCTGGCTTATGAAGGAGAGGCAACAACAATTTTGAGAGCAATATGCAATATTCATTGTTCATAAATAATTAATTTGTTTGCTCGCAACTCAGCCTAAAGTGATTGTGGCCCTTTTTCATTTGGGTGTATATCTATGGCAAACTGTCCTGCTGAATGGAGTGGCATTTGTATTTCATTCACACACAACACTTTACCCATACTTCATTGCTTTCTGCTATTGCCCCTGGCCTTACTACGGTCTCAGAAAGAGCTCAGATTCACAATGAGACTTTCACGCAGAATCAGCCACAGGATCTGCTGCAGATAAAGAAAATAATTACACTGTAATGGTATCTTTCTTATGAAACACCCAATTATCTCCATCTGTTTGTACACTCACACAGGTACAAACAGTGATTACTAATGGCTTTTAGAGTGGTAGAGCTCGGACTACTGTGTAATTTAGTGTTCATTCTGACGCCGGGGCGAGATACAAACCAATACCTCAAGTTTACATCTGAATGCGGGATTTCCACTCTGTCAGTCCTGTAATTTTAAGTGGATTTAGTAATGTAATTTACTGTCTGTCTGGTGCAATGTGTGTCGAGTAATGAATGTACCCACAATGAAATCTGTTCTGAAGATTTATTTTCTTGCCCCGGTGCAGCCAAGGACACGTAGGCTAACATGTGCTTCCCTTTACCACCTTTACAGAGAGATAATTACACTCACAGACATTGAGCCAAGTAGCGGTGCATACTAAAGCCCGAATCGCATTTTCTATGCTGCTGAAGGAGCACAAATTGGGGACCTGATTGGATTTTCTTAGATCATGGTATTTGTGATCAACACATCACTAGAAATACACCGGGTGGTGGTGTGCCACTGAAATTGTGGGAGAAGACTTTGCTCAGTTTCTCCTTAACAAACACAATTTCTCCTTTTTCTCCAAAAATATATTGTAATGTGACTTTATATTTACTCTTTAGAAAAGCATGTAGTAGGGAAGTTTTTTTTACTAAAGCAGTGCATTAAGCCCCAAGGGGCCGTGGTTTACAGTGTTTTTTTAGAAGAGCTAAGCTGTTTTACAATCATTGTAAATGTAAATTACAACCTCACTTTGCTTATTGCTCTCATGAAGCATTTACTACATATACCTGGCAACAAAAGTATGTATTGCTATGTATTGATAACTAATCTTTCTTTTGCTAAGCAATGTTATTCCTCAGCGACATTTAGCAGAATGGTTGCCAGGCAACACAGAGAGGCAGTGGAAAGTATACTTAAAGACTGGGGTGATTATTATCATTTATCTGGATATCACTATTAATTGTGCAATTGTTGCAGTAGTGTTCAGCTGTCTTAGCACTCCATTACAGGTCTGTGTGACTCTGGACATGTATGTTTTAAGACTGCGCGGAGGATTCACATTTCTGCTTTGTCACTTGCATGGTTTCTCTTGCCTTCAGGCCAGGATCGGAGAGTTTTTGTACAGTTCTCAGCACACCAGGTCTGAAAACAGCAAACACCCCGCTTCGCGTCAATTTATTGTTGCCTAGTGTTCATAAATGTCCACATCAAAACAAATCTCCGCAGACTGCGCGCGATGTCAGGTGTAAGTCCATTTTTGTTGAAGTAGGTTCATGCTGTTTAATTAGCGTGCCATGTTGAGTCTATGCTGTCTCACCAAAACAGCCATGACAGAATCAATCTGATGAGTTGGAAGGAATCACTTGGGAACACAGCTGATCAATAGGCCAATAGGAAGTTCCATCTGTGTTAAAATGGATAGCCGCAGTACAGCTAAATTAAGGGAGACATAAAAGGTTTTCTTAATCACTGTATAGGCATATGAATAAACTGGCCCGTGGAGTTTTTAAACTGACTGCTGTGCAGAAAGGTGACAAAAATGTTTGTCCTCTTGCGAGCAAAGAGCATAGAGTGATGAGGCCTAGTTTTCAAGCAATGGTGGCAAGGTTTACAATGATTCAAATGTGCAGGTAACTTTACACCTCCTCCACAAATTCATTGACAATTCCACCCCAGCGGAGACAAGCCCAAGTATCTCATGAGGGACCATCACAAAGGGCTGTGGTGTCTGGATTCTGACGGCATCTTGATACCAGCTGCTCTGAACGGCTGCACCTCATTGTGAAATCTACCTCTTCACCCCAGTTATGTGTGTAAATACTGCCGACAGGCTTCCTGCCGCCGTGAATACTGAGTGCGTCAGAGTACCGCTACCCAGGGAAAACGGGGGTGTCTGAGGGAACATTTGTAGAATAGAAACACACATCATGCCTGTCAGAACTGGCTTTTGTTTTAAAGTCAGGCTAAGGCCTGCCTCTCAGCGTGAGATCCTAAACTATCCATGTTAAGACTGTGCTGAGGGTGACACTTCTCTCAACAGAAAACTAAAAACAAGATTTAGAAGCAGTCAGCGCTTTTCGTGTCAAAGTGCATGCAGGAGCATTAAGGACAGATGCTTTCTAGATTCCATTAACATAAAACAACTTGTTTGTTGATTTCTTAAAGGATCAACAGAGCAAGTAAGCATTAAATGATCGAGACTTTTAGTTGAATAATGGCTACACTTAGCATTTGCATCTTCTCAAACTGCTCCCTTTAAGTGAGTCCACATGCGAGTCTTTGACGCTGTCCTGCAGTGAATCATGACACGAAAACTACATCATCTGCCCTCTTTTATAAATTCTGTCCCTTCTAAAATCTGTCTGCCAGTTTGGAGGTGAGCTATTTTTGTTTAAGTGGAAACATTCATCTGCAGTGGCTCACAAGGGGACGCTTGGTTGTGTCCTGTGAGTGCACACACTGTAGTTAATATGCATGCAGGGTTGGCAGGAAGTCAGGCTTGTGCAGTTTTTGACTGACGGCCAAAAATGTATATACCATACCCCCATGGGCGTCCATGCTCTGGATGTTGCGGATATAAACAGCATTCATAATTTCTCTTCGGATTGTTCTGAGGAAAAGGTAATTGCCGTTTGTTGGATCCGTTTCAGCTTGAATTTAAACGCTTGGACCTATGTCATCTTTATTTTACAGTAGTAATTCCATCCGGGGATGCATTCCCTGGTCACCAAATTGAAGTTTAAAGTAATCATTTGGTCCACTTTTGCACAGTGAGACTAACAATTGAAATGGAGCAAGAGTAACTGGACAAAAGTGAGCATTGCATGACAGGCTTTGGGCTATAGTCAGTGGAACAGTTTCCACAGGTGGCCACTGGCTGTTATATGACTTTTAAGGCAGTGAGATGGAAAAATACATGTTGTTCCATTTGAGATTTGCTCATGTGTGATGCCAACCAGAGCAGAATATTGTTAGAGTACCAAAAGCCATAACCCTCTCATGTCCTTTCTCACTCACTTAGATACACAAACACAGATACACACTCCTCTTTGGCTGACCCTGGGCCTGTATTTGACTGTGACGTCATCTTGGTCTGCTCTGTTTAAAGATGAATGCTAAGCCCAGAGAGTCTTCCCTAAATGCCAAACTGTCTTGTTTCGTACCACCTCCAACACCTCATGCGCTGTATGACTGAATAAATTTAGTGAAATGTCATACAGCTCCAACTACAATGGTTGTGAGGGCATATTATATTTATAAACCCACTTGTGATGCTTCATGGAGACACTTTACCCACAATGGGCTTCATAATTGTATTCCCTCCTATGTCAGTGCACAGTACTACCATTAGACATCTCGGATATAAAAGGTTGCATTATCTTCCACCAGGGAATGCAAAGACACAGAGAGGGAAAAAAACCAGAGAGCAGATTTGTCCACAATAGACAGATGGGGAGTTAAAGTCTAAGCTTTCCCAGTGGTCTCCCACTCCGGCCCATATTGGATGGGTGATGCAAAGGTGCAGTAATAAACAGAATGATTAGCAGCAAGCAGGTGGGGGATAAATGACAATAAACACACGTCGCCATATGACAAAACACATACATTTTCATACTTGTCAGGACATTCAGCTGAAATCGACTCAAGTCCTTACTAGTTTGCTGATTCATTTCCTGTCCTGGTCATGAATTTCTACAAAAAAATGTGAAATTAAATATAAATCATACCACCCTGCCTTCTTCTCCGCACGGCAAGAAAATTCAAGCTGACGCCGAGGCTCTGTGTTATATAAACGGAATAGTAGTGCTTATTGAATTTGTCACTTTTAAAAACAGACGCTCACGGGCACAGAGGGAGAGGAAAGATGGATAGATGTCTAAAATAAAGAGATTATGAAATTAAACAGCTCTCTGTCACACAAGTTGAGATAAAACAAAGCCAGTTTCAGTCCGTTAGTAAATCTGAAACATTTTAAGAATTACAGTTGCTCATTCAAGGGCACCAGACTAATGGAAGTATAAAATGGATGGACACGATTAATCATTTAGATCCAAATGAAATTTAGAAGACCCCATATCAAATATTAACTGCACTAAAATAATTTTACTCCTCAGTTTCACTGTGAGGTCGTCATTAAGGAGCCGGTATTGACAGCTCATGTGAATAACAATGATGATGATCTTAGGAAGCGATTAAATAATCATGATTGCCATTTTTATTTGGACCTTGAGCAGTGACCATGTGCCATTAAAATTATAGCATAGTTACAGACGGGGTATAACTCCTAGTGGATGAATAATTAAGCATGCGTTTCATGGACTAACATAAGAGGGCGCCAGATTACCCACTGGAGCCCCTGCAGTCACTTCCTCAAGGATCCCCAGTGGCCATCTGGGGACAGCGTCTGTGCTTCAAATGGTGTTTATTTTCTGCCACAACATGTAAAAAGTAGCATGAAGGGGTTTCAAAAGGTTCTTCAAGGTAATCTATCAACACTAGAAAGAAAAGAAAAACATCTGGATTTGACCCTGCTATAAGCTATCAGAAAGCAGCCTGGTTATATTTCATATGAATGAAAAAGCAGAGTTTCATTTCTAATTCTAACGTTTTAACATATATATTTTTTTAAAATGTATATTAAATCCATTTAATCAATAACAACGTTCCAGATTGTGTAAGAGGCCTTAGGAAATAGAATTTGGTGAGTTAATTTGATTTGATCAAATATTACCTCCATTTGCCCCTACTGTATTTTATTTTCTCCATTTTTTATTGCGACTGAGTATTACAATGTTGTGAGGAAACAGCTAGGTCATTTTCTTCGTTCCTGTCAGTCTACAGAAAAAAAAAAATAGGCTAAGATTTTGTTTTATTAATGTGTCAGCAGCTAAAAAGTGTAAGCAGTACTCTTTCTAAACCTTTCTACAGTTTAAAACATAAGCGGTGAAATCGGTCCAGTTTACGCGGTCACTCAAATACGGAGAAATAGAATATAATTAAATAAAATTACTCAATTTGCAGCTGGGGGGGG
>JAPQRN010000017.1:8202244-8245743 GCA_037367275.1 Coranthus polyacanthus | reverse complement strand
GTGTGTGTGTGTGTGTGTGTGCATCTGTCTGTTTGTGTGCACATTCCCCATGGATTTCTGTGATGGTACCGAGGTAATTGGATGTGTGACGCCCACCAAAAATCCCCTTTAGCCCTGGGCAAGCGCTCTTTCAATCCCAGCATGCCTCTGTGGAAAGCACAACCCAAAGGAAGGCTTATTCTTTCAACTGGCAAACATCAAATGGTTCCCTGTTCTCTCCATCACAGCCTCCGTCTCTCTGGTCCGCTGTAGCATCAGAGGAAAGCCCATTAACATGTAATGACATGACCGTGCACATGCATAGTCGTCATAGAGAGACATATATACGTAGCAGCTGCTCACCAATCTCCTTCCAGTTCATAACTGTTGATTTTTCAGTCACAATTATTTTTGAGAGGATTGGGGAACTGATTGTTCTCTCATGGAGCTGATACAGCTCAGGGGCGGGTGCTCAGAACTATCAGGAGTGTTAAAACGTCCCTGATGGGTGTAGATGTACCTAAACCCTTGTGGTGTGCTGAATTTTACACAGCCAGAAAATAATTAATGAGGGTTTTGTTTTGGGATTTGATAAACAGCTCCAGTACGCTGTGCACATTTTTATCATGCCAAAAGAGGAAAAAAAGGCTACAAGCTGACACAACAATATTAGTGACAATATTAGCATCAGAATCAGCAATTAAGTGATTTGTATAGTGTCACATTATCAAACTAAATATTAATTTAGCTGAGTAGGGATGAGCTGCTTTGTTTGTAATGTCAGATGGATTTTAGTGGCATAACATAAACAGTGCTTGTAGTTGGGCTATTTATTAAGCTGTGGTTTGTTTTCGATTGCCCAAATTAAGTTTGTATTAAATGTATTAAAATGCCTCTATCCCTATAGCCAAACATGTCCACTCCCAGTACAGTGGTTGTTGATTATTTTCATTACTGTTAACCAGGTTTATGTTGATTACAAAATCAGAAAACAGCAAAAAATGTCACTTCTAATATCTCTTAGCCAAACGGCACATTTGAGATGCTGCAGCCTCCACAATTTAGCATCCAACAGTGAAATGAATAATATTAGCTTATTTGTTTTTTCGATTTGCTGAATGATTTTTCAACTAATTTATCTTTACTGACAGGTTAAAGAATAAGAGCTATGTTATTCTTTGATTGTTTCAAAACATATAGATGTACGCACCGAATAGCTCCTGTTAAAAGGGTTTTATTTGCAGGGTAACGTTTCAAACATAACACTCTTCCTCAGTCTTCATCTTAAATACCACAATTCATATTACATATTACAAAAGCACTTGATTTGTCACCTGTTGTCAGTTGGTATTTGCCACATAGTAATAAAAATATGTCAAATATAGGTACATTAAGAGTGGTCAAAATATATACAAAGAAAAATCTTATTGTACATAAGTACATCCAATAGTTCATACTCCATACAATATTCTGTTTTAGGGCTCTCTGTCTATTTATTTTTGTAGGGACAATTAAAGTAAAACTAAACATAAAGATGGGCGAAATATCTATATATAGATTTATAGCCAAAATGGACTAAGATCATTGATATTGATAAATATGGAGTTTTTTACCGAGTAGTAGAGCCCCAGAATGCAAAACATAATATGCATATTGTACAAATAGATATGCACATATTATGTCCTCATTAATATGAACAGTTGTTTCATTGACATAATTTCACAATCACTGCATTCAACCTGTTCTGCGGAGGCCATTTACTCCCTTTAAATTGCAGATTGCTCATCATATTATTTTCAATTTGCTGACTGTTTTAAACTCATTTAAATGTTCTTCCATCTCCTTTGCAGTGGTGTGTATTCTTAATCCCCAGTGCAATGCAGAAGCAAAGTGTGACGTCTCATCAGCTCACCAGGGGTAGATTTTTAACTAGAAGCCTTATTAATAATGCATAACAAAGAGCGGGTCAGAATAAGGTTTCTTACTCAAGAGGATGCCTTGTTTAGGAAATATGAGAATAACTGCTGGGGAGTATGAGTCGTCACAATGATACATACACCTTGCTGCATGCAGCCAGTATCGACATTCACACTTGCACACTTGCAACATAACATGGACAGTGTCTTGTTGAAACTGTGATGGTCTTTCCAGCTGCCAGTCTCTGACATGTGCAGCATTTGTGCAAGCATGTGTGCATGCAAATGTGTGTCTGTAGGCATTTGTATGCATTCAATGCTGTAGACTCTTCTGTGGTCTGACCTCCTGTGCATGCACTGCAAGGGGTGCTGGCAGAAAGACGGGGAGGAGGAAGAAGTTGATTTCCTTTCCTTTCCCTCCTGTTTATCTTCTCTGATTCCTGCCTGGATGTTTCCATGACCTTGTTTTTGAAGTTGCGTAATACGCTGCTGGAGGTTTGGGTGGAGGGCAAGGGGTGTGGAGGCAGCGGGGGTGGAGGCAGGACACTGATCTAAACTGTGCTGACAGCCAAGGCTTTCTCCCTCTCACCTCCTCCACGCTCTTGAGGGGAGGTGAGAGTGTGGTGACAGGAAGAAACCTTAAAGACAGCAGGGGATTTCATCATAGCCACAAATGCAGTTTACTGAGAGGGATGTGAGTGAATACAAGAGCACTTCCTGAACCACGCAGTTCATTGTCACTTGCATGGGTTTGCTTTCTTTTTGTCTATGTTTTACTCCTCTCTCTTACAAACACTCATGCATTGAAAGCAAGGAGGTGGGGCTCTGACTCATTTATTTCTCCATTAAGTGGCTTGTTGTACATGTTACAAGGTTATTTGCTGCAACGGAAGTGGGAGTCAGCCATGATGATAACGTCATTAAAACGCCAAAAGGGGAACAGCTGTGGGAATTGCTCACTGCCCTGTCTGATGACATAATGTGCTAAAACTCATTAACTTATGGCATAAAATTGCACGGTCACACATAGTTTTGCTTGAGCACAATGAGTGCTAAGATAATTAAAGACACAAAGAGGTTTGACTTATTAATGGAATCACTGCAATGTGTTCCAGTAATATGAAGCTTGATAGTAAACTTTAGTATAGCTTCAGTTTTTGGTGTTATATTGGTTTAAATTATTTTGCATTTTGTTCTTATGATGGTGCATAAAGACATGCCTAATATGTAGTTTAAGAGAATACTAACTACATAAGAAATGTCTTTTTTTAGTGCATTTGGCATGCAATGTCGATGAGGATGATGTGCTTCATTTACTTAGAACTGCTTTATCCCACTGCTATAATTGGAGAGAGGTTTGTGTGTTAGTGTGTCCCATTATTTCTCCAGTCCAGCATGATATCACCAACTCTGCTTTACACAAAAATGAATCAATCATAAGTCTTAATTCCACTTCCATACACAGTTGATACATTAAAAATGTAGATAGATTTTTCGATTTGAAGCCTTGAAGTGACAGAGTGCCATCCGGCTACCTCATTAAACCCAATAATAAAGCAGATATTTCAGTTCAAATCTAGAAACAAACAGACTTTTATACATTGCTATCATTAGTTTCTACTAAAGCAACATGAAAGTTACATCAGTGCATCCAGCTGGGTTGCCTTGCCCTCATGGTGAAAATATTTTTGAGATTTGAGGAACTTACGTTGAGCCACATCTTCAGCTTTTCTGGGCACGACACGAGTGGTGGGATCACCATAGCAACCAGCAGTGGCTGCCCATGCACACCCATACACAGAAAGAAGCACACTTATATAACAACATAGGAAATAGGAAGCAAAAAATGTGTATGTGAAATTATTATTATTATTACTGCATTATAATAAGAGTTGGGTTGATTTTCAGGTATGTGCACCATTTGTCACATAGCTTCCAAATCCATCATTAATGCTTCTATATTTCTGAAGGGTGGGGCCAGAGGGTCATGGGTGATCGGAGCACGCCGAGACTGAAAGCAGCCTCTAAAGTCTCAGGGTCAAGGAAAAGGGTTGCAATGCCCAAAGGGCGCTTTGATTTAGTATAGTCTTACTGTGTTTTACTGTGTTTGAAGGAACGCCATTTGAAAGCGTGGCGAAGCAGTTAATCATAGGCTACTTTATAACTTATAAAACAAGTTACAAATGACTTTACAAAAAGACATCAGTATATTTTATTTGGAGCAGCGCAGCAAAAAAGCAGGGCATGCAACACAGGCATATGATCACTTAAAGTTCCTGTGGTGAGTGAACAAACAGTGGCTTATTTTCAAATCAAGTGGACTCTGAACATTACTAACATGCATTTGAAGTTGTTTTATCCACTTGGTGTGGGAATCAAAACTTTTGCATGCCAATATATATATATATATATATGTGGTGTTATGTGTCTATATATGTATAGATGTATGTATGAGCGTGTGTATATGTGGTGCATATATGTATTTATGTGACTATGTATATATGTGGAGGGTGTGTATATGTGTGTGTATTCCATTATGTATGTATGAATAAGTATATTTTTGTATGCTCATGTGTATGTATACAGGTATGTATATACAGTATGTGTGTATATGGTGTATGAAGTGGATTTTTGTATGTAAACATGTGTGTATGTATGGATGCATGAATGTAGTTACATGTGAGTGGTGGGTATTTCGGGGTGGGATTTAAATAGGTTTTACTTTTTCTCCTCCTTTTTGTGGGGGTGTGGGGTAAAATTTATATTGCAAATTTCGTATTTCTTTGTTCTGTATTGCATTTTGGAATAAAAAATAAATAATCCAATCAAATGACATAGTTAAATAAAGACGTGAAGATGTTGGCTGTACACAGTTTGCACACCTTCTTCAGCCTTTCCTGATGCTTTCATGCACTGTAGTGACACCTCTGGCTGATGAAGGGCATGAGACACTCCATTAGGCCTTTCCCTTTTCCAGGAGGTTAAGATAAATCATATTTAACTACAGTGTATTCTTTTATGCAGGCCTCATTGATTATATTTTATGTAGATTACTGTCTGTATTCATAATAGAGCAGTTTTGTAGAATTTTTGTCTAATATTTGCCAAGCTTTCTTCATATTTTCTCAGCTTGTTTTTAGCCTTGTAATCCAAGCTCTTACAATACAATGCAGATGCTTTTGCCAGAAATCCTTAACATACAGTGTAATGCTCTGTGTTTTCTTCCCCTCATTTGTTTTAAGTGCTGCTCTCCTCAGATATGCTGTGCCCCCCAGATATATTGGCACCCTCAATAATGTGTGACTCCAAATGCTGCGAAAGATGAAGCCAGAAATTAACAGACTATATATATTATAACTTAAAAAATAAGCAGCCGTTGGTAACAGCTGGTATTCAGGAATAAGGAAAACAACAAAAGGCAATGACTGCGTTGCATTGCAAAGCCTTTTAAAGTTACTTAAGTCGAGCCAACATCACTCAAGATCAAGAGATCATGGTTTAATGTTAATATGCTAAGTGTTCTTTGCAGTGTTTGAATGGATTCAGCACAGATTTGCATTCATTTGCAATTCTGTGCTATTTTGTATTTGGCATTTGACATTGAATTTGCTTTTGCAGAAAGACTGAAATTCTGTCTAGATGGACTATTAATGGATCTTTTCAAAAGTTTATAAGTTTTCGTAATGCACTTACATCATCAGTTGACATTATCATATTGTAAACAGCAGCATGGCATCATGCGTGCTAATATGTTGCTGCTGTGTGCTGTGAATGTATTATTGATATAGGGAATATGTTCTGTGAACATCTATTTGCATAATGTAAGGCCTTTTACAGTAGGTTTCCGTGGAAACAACTCCCCTAACAGAGGTTAACTCTTTGCCTCCAGCACATCATTTATGACAAGAAAACAGGGAGACATGTAAGGTTACTACATACAACAGTTTTGATTTTGCGCACAATTATAGGATTACTTAGTATATTTATCAAAAGTGATGGATTGCGTTTGAGTTTTTTTGAGCAAGGTAGCGTTTGGTATGCAGTGCACTCACTGAAAAAAGAATATCAACTCTAGCTTTGACTCTGCTCGCCATGGTGTCCCATAAACAAGTCCGGGATCCAGCAACGCACTCCTCATTTGTTGGCTTCACCGTGGGGTGCCAGCTCTTTAAAGAGAATGAAATGTTTCAGGGAGATAAAGGGCACATAGAGCTCACTTAAGAGCACCCTGCCTTGTTCTTTTTCATGTTTACAGGCTTACAGCGCAAGAATGGGGACACATGAAAAACAGCACTCTGCAGGGTGGTAATTTTTAATGAGGTATTTTTTAGTGGCTATACATGAGTCTCAGAAGTGGGTAGATAACCAATAAAGGTAAAAGTCAACTTCCTTAGAAAAACCAGCCCCTCTGTAAGATCATGTGATCACTCAATTTACATAAAAGAAAGACAAGAGAAGAGATTCCCCATCAGCTCTGTGTTTATCTTCCTTAGTGATGTTCCACAGCTATTTCCTCCACCTTGTTGCCTTTTCTTTCTTTATCGTTACCTGTTTCTTCTTTCTTATTATCCTAAAGCCAAGGTGCGCAATGTAAGCGATGGCTCCTTTGACTGGGATTCGTAGTGAAAGTATTAGCGAGTGTAGAGAGGAGAGGAGGCTCAGCAGGGAGAAGATTAAATTATCTCCTTTGAAGGTGTGCTGGCGCTTTCATGAGACAGAGGCCATTATTAATATGCAGTGACACATGCATACATCCAAAATGATCCTGGACGCTTCGTCATGGATCATAAAACTCCCCAAGGTGCCTTTCACTCATCGCGCCCCATCTCTTATGAGTCATTGCGGTTCCATCAGGATATATAGAAGGAGGGCAGGAGAGACAGAAAAGAGGGAAATGGCTCTAGTGTTTTATTAGATTGCCCAGACAATATTATATTAGTTTTGAGCAGTTTGACTCCGTGACAGGCTGCTGTGGTCCTCCGTCCACGGGTGAAGGGAAGGCCAATGAACAGATTGTGGGGTTTGCATGGCTTGCAAGAAGGTTAAATGGGTCAGGTAAGCTGCTGTAAGTCTGGGGCAGTGACTCATCATTTGATTTGTAGCCGACATCTGAAGTTGAACTTATGTCTTAAGCAGCGTCTATATTAATATATACATACTTTATACTGTAGGGCTGAACAATAGGCAAAAAAAAAAACAGATTGCGATTATTTTGGCCGATATTGCAATTGCAATATGACTCATAATATTAGTAGGTCATTTTTGTTGGTAAAAATATATATAAAAATGATATTGTGACATTCGCTAGGGTCTATAACCAACAAACACGTTCCCTTACATGTAGAGGATATGATTTGGACGCCGGGACGTCTCTGTAGCATCACAATGCTTCATTTATAACAGTATGCTATTGGGTAAAATATTGCTAAAAGATTATATTGTATCATAACAATATGAAGGTCGCCAGAGTGGAAAAAAGGAAAAAGCAGAAAGGCGATTAATAGGCACTATGTTTTGAAACCTTTTGCCTTTATCAAAAAATGACAGCTCCTGCGATTTGGATATTGCACTTGGCCATATTGCGGCTTCAATAATATTTAAATCAATTGTTCTGCCCTAGTATAGTATATACAGTATATTTCTTTAGACAGGTATTTGACAGCATAGACGGTTATTCTGTAGTTTCTCTAATCAGCCAAAGGTTGCCAGGTTCAACCAACTATATGGGATAATTTCCCTGTCACAGTGTGACAGGGAGATAATACCTGTCTGTGAGCAACAAGAGGCAGGATCTCATCTCTTATTCTCTGACAACCTCAAAGAAACATCTGGATCTTCTTACATGCAACATTTATTCCAAACTTTATCCTTCTGATATTTAAGGTACGGCCACAGCATGCTCATTACACAACTTAATGGAGGTGTCAACAACTCCAGCCAGAGGTTACATGTATCCGTGAAGCAAATAGGCATCAACTCTGTAATTAGAATTTCTACCCCTTTTATTCCATAAGGCTGACTTTCCCTGGCAGATTGCCCAAATGAGCTGTCGTCCATGATTGATTTTCACATTTCAGGGATGCCTACTTTGGCTAAGCATTGACTGTTGGAGAAGCTCTGTCATGCCCGTGGCGTGGAGTGGGCCGTTAAGTAGTAGAGAGTGGGAAACCGTTTGGCTTGGATGCACTTAAGCTTAACATATAATGTAGATGCAAATAGGCACACATTTAGCCCTGCATGGTGATGAACTGTGATGCATATGGCAGTAAAAGCATATGATCTGCAAATGGAGCTGACTGTAAAGTTCTCCTGCTGGAAATGTTCACATTAAGATGACAGTCTCAGATGGGTTTCACTCCTGGGGCAAGACTGCGCTGAGGATGTCTTCCTGCATTTTATACGCCATAGCATGTTCCGGTATATGATGCCGCACTGCAGGGGGAGAAGCAGTTTGTAATTTGCTGACAAACAATTAAAAAGCCTATTAATTGTGGAAAAAAGTTTGTTCAGTTTAGTTTGAGACTTGATTCAGCTGAGTTCACACAAAATATGCACATTTTGAATGCTTAGTAGATGCACTGATCTTCTTTTTTTTTTTTTCAGTTCCGGTCCAATTCCAACCTGAATTTGGATATTTGCCACGATAAGTGTAAGACTATGTGAGGCTTCCACACAGCACTGCTTATTAAATGAGCAAAATACCCATAATGTATTTTAAATCAATTCATCCATTTAATTTATTGATGTGAAAAGAAATTAGTCTGGGAGAATCTGACTGCTGAAATTGACATGATGTGATCAGCTTATGGTTTTAGTTGAGGCGTTAGCTCCCTCTGTTAGATCTGTGAACTACAGAAACACTCGGTCCTCTCTGACTGTACAGCAGTGTAACAGAGTGATTCTTCTTTTACCTCATAAACAATCTTTGGCTGAGTGCAGATAGTGTCAGAAGAGAGCACATAAATCCAAAAGCACCAATGGTTTGCTTTCGCCTGTCGTCAAGTTGAGTCACAGAATTAATGTCAGTTATCAAAGGGGTCATGGTACAGTGTGCCTAACTCATAAAAGTCTGGGAGACAAAAAAAACCGGAGACTATTGGTTATGATCTGTAATAATTTATTCATCGATTTGTGCTAGAACATTTTGGCTATGAGCTCCATCATTACATATTATATATCCATATCCGTAGAGTGAATTATGTCAGTATTGGCACACAATACTCATCGGATTGTTTCCAACTCTCATGCACTATTTGAAAGGCTCGTCATTAATTAGAGCTGCAGGAGCTGGAAATCAGGCGGGGGGAATGTGAGGCTCTCTCCTCTCTGTCCAAATCAAAAGACTAAATACTGTGTAATGATAGATGACCTGAGGTCAAAATGTCGTGGTTACGGCAGCTGCCATGTTGCTTCTGTGAGGAGGACAGCGGTAGAGACGATGGAATCTTAACAGCGATCAGTAAATACTGCTGTCATTCACATATTAAACATCCCAGACTCTCTGAAAACACCTATGATAGGCCAAATCCTTCTGTCGCAGTGTAGATTTGCTATAGTCTGCAAACAGAACCGAGACGAGGTGCAGAAGTCTAGTTTCCACTCAGACCACTTGACCAATATGCGGAAAGGTAATTATGGAAGTTTTGACAAACGATGCCAGAAACTTTTTGCGCATTAAAACTTTAAGTTAATCTTTCCTTCACTTTGTTTTGACCTTCAACCAACACATAATAAGAGTCATTATGTGTGTTTGGTAGTAGGTTGTTTAATCCCCAAAATTTAAAAAAAGGTGCAGGCCGTTTTGGTAAAGTGTTGTCTTGCAGCAGTGGCCTGCCCTCTGGGCTACCAGGAATTTCCCTTGTGGACTAGTTAGCCTGTGAATTGGTGGTGAGCCCAGCATCACTAATGTGAAATGATTGTCAGTCATGAGAAGCTGAGCAGTGGGTTTCTCAGTATCTAAGGTTCAGTCTAATAATGTAATCATCCAGTCTAACCTGCCAGAAAGCCTGGGTGAGAATCCCAAATGATTCAGTTTAACGCCAGAGTTGTTGGATTAATCAAGAATTCTGTATTTAGTATTGGTGAATTACTTCATTTTTGGTTATTTTCTCTCACCAGACCAACACGTCTGGGCTTGATCGAGGGTGGCAGCTCATGCAGCCATCTCACTGAGATCATTCAAATATGGTTGGGTGAAATTCAAGCACTTCAGTGGACATCCGATAATGAAATTCATGCAAATATGGCTGAGTGAAGCTCATTTTGCAATTATTATACATTGCCACTTTCTCTTATTCTCTAACCATCCATAAACCAAAAAGATATTTTGAGGACAAATATGAAAAATTGTAAAAATAATTATTCTGTCTTCTGTGGGAATGATGTACTTTGACTTTGAACACCAGATCTCCCCTTTGACCCTTTAGGCTTTATGACTGGACATTGATTTACTCCCTCTGTGTTTTCTGGATGGGTGATCAGGGCAAAGGCACTTATCTCACTTACGGTGTGAAATGAAGTGTATCCAAAACTGTGATTCTGTATGGCAGATACACAAAAACCTACACATAATGCACACGCAAATGCATAGGTGTGCACGCGCAGACACAGTTTTAAAGCAACAGAAAGACACGGCCCAATCAAACTTGGTTTACTGTGCGTGAAATGAACAAAGCGGGCATATACGCACCCCTTTCTGTGGGTTTACTGTCTTTTTGTTTGCTTAGGGTCATGTGATGCCCTTCTACATGCAGCAAACAAACAAGATGTTGTTGTTTTTTGTAATATCATACTTTTTTTCAGGATTTACTCATGTCATGAGTTACAAATACAAAATTAAACCAGCTATGTGAAATTGATGTTTAAAAGGTTTCTCTTTTTTTGCATTGTGAGTAAATTATTTGGGATATCTGAAAACCACACTAATAGAACACATGGTTACATGGTGGTTAAATTTACAGGAGTTTACATTGAACTTTTTTTGTGATCCTTCCTCCTTCTTTTTTTCCTTCCTTCCTTTTTTTTTCTCATTAATAACAGCATAGTCTTTTGAGTAAAATTTACATTACTTCAAGTGACAATTTGGTCATTTAATTTTAGTTTTAGTAAATAGAACCTACAATATTTGTTTGAAATTCAATCATGCATTTTTCTAAAATAAAATAAAATAACAGGTTTTGCTCTATTATTAGTATTATCTGTTACTAACTTTGATAAACACCTGCTTAAAATTGTTAACATCAGAAATCATGGAAGGAATATGTCCACTTTTTGTCTTGAAATATCCAACATTTAGCATTTAAACTTAAAATATTTATGAGTTCACGGAGATGCCAAGTGTTTTATTAAATAGCTTCAGTGCCATGAGTTCATACATTATGTTTCTTTGACTGTAGGCTATTTAATTCATAACTAGTGCGTCAACAACACATTATCAACACTGAGGCTACAAGGCAACAATGATGCCATTGTTATTCCGTGTACTGTAGCTGTCACCATGTTCACTTATATAGACTGTGTACAGTATTATTATGAATGCATACATACAATAAAGTCCAAAATGTTGATAGTTCATGTGTGTTTTTCATGACCTTTAACCTTTGAGATGTCAGCTATTCATAACTTTCATGCTTCAGGCTACTTGGTTCTTGAATCATTGTAGGTTTCTACCATGCCTTCAAAGGGTAAGCTCTTCCATTGTAAATGCAGGAGAGGAGGTCACGGACAACCATTCAGAACACAAGTTTTCTAGCAGGTACCCTGAGGGTCTGCTGCAATGAAAACTCAGTAAGAGTTGGGAGACCACAAGACAAAAACTGGTCCTTTTTATAAGAGGAGGAGACGTCAGTGGGACGGTGGAATGATTACTGGGTTTTAGAATTTCCCCCGTTAACGGCAAGGACTTTATTCACCTTCAGACTATTCTGATCTGTGTTGTAGGATCATTACATTTCCATCCTGCTAACAAAGGAGAAAAGCATGTTTTGACACCAGTGCACGGTGCATTTTTAGCATTAATCAAAAATGTAATTGGCCTCTTAAATAATTCAGTGCCACCTCCTGTTCTTATTTCAGTGATTTAAATGGTCCATAAGCTCTTTGCCAAATATAAAATGTAATTGCTGAAGGATATGAATCATTTCGTGTGTGATCTTCAGTCCATGTGAGACCTGCTGTCTGTTGTATCGCAGAAAGTTGCAGACTTGCCAAGTCCAGCAGGGAATTTTGCACTCATCTCAGTTTTCCTTCATGACTTCACATCTGCAAATGGTATTTGAGATTTATGTTAAAAACAAAGAACACAAAAAACTATTTAAATCAGTGCTGACTAAAGAACGACAAAAGCACCCAAGAGGAAACGTATCGTATGAGACGTTTTCCCTTTGAAATGCCAACGCACACTCTGACCATCCTCTAAAGGTTAACACACAATTCTAAATTACATTGTGTAACCATAAATTGTAGATCTTGCATAACAAATCTGATCTCTCTTCAATTATATTTGCATTGTACACTCACTGAACATTAAAAGGGTTTCACCTGCTACAATCCATCACCTTACGCTTTCTGTCACAGCTGCTGGAATTAACGCAGCTGGTGGCTGAGTGATTGCCGGACTTATGTTCTTTCTCTTCCGTTTCTTCTCGGACTGATCAGGCTGCTAAAGCTCTGTTTGGTGTTGGCAGCTCCTCAGTTGAAGAGCTAAGGTCCTGGCCTTTGAGGAGACATTATAGCTTGCTCTACTCTGACAGGTATCTATAGATGCCATTGACTTTGAATTAAAGTGGACTGTGTGGTGATCAATCATAAGAGTGCACTCTGGACAGAGCTACACTGTGATGCATGGGCTTCCCTCCTTGGGCTTCACGACAGTGCACTGCGATCAGAGCTAAATTACCCCAGCGACCCGCTCTCCTTCTCCTCTCCCCTGCTGTCCTCCCTTTCTGCACACTGCCAAACCCTCCCATTTTACACACCATGGAGCAACACTGTTTTTTATTACCTTACTACACCCCTCACACAAACCACTTCCAAAATGTTGCAGTTTATACTCTGCAGTAGAAGTGAAGTATATGTCGGCACAGAAGTTTATTAGTCAGCTCAGGCTAGGTACAACTCCCACACCAGCATGGTAGTGTATAGAGAACATTTTCCTTCATGTTCAAAGGGCTTTCAGTGTCCGTCAAACCTTTGATGCTGTTGCTATACGTATACCTTTCTCGATATAAAGCTGCTGATGGGTACGATTGAAGGCTCATGCTGGTGGTTTTTGCTCAAAACGGTGCCAGTGCCTTTACCCGTATTTTTTGACTTCCCAACCAAGGGGGCTTCTCTAGGTGAAAAAAAATCCACCGGCCAAGCATATTCTGATTTTCAATTTGATATTTATTTTATTTATGTAGAATTTTAAAAGTCAGCCTATGTTGTAATTTCAGCATCTAATTATTGAAAATGCTGCAATGAAAGAGTAACAAAGGCACGACAGATGTATTTAAACAAAGGGAAAATAAAAACAAACCTTTCCTTTTTAAAACAGCCTTCACAGATTTCTGAAGTGCCTGTTGTCTCTCACATGACATACAAAGCGGTTCAGATTTCAGAGCAGCACACCTGTAAATGACACAAAAGCACAAAGCAGACTCACAATATCCATTTTTTTTTATTCCATGACTACTTTGACACAAGCATTTGCCTTCCAGTGTAGGAGATTTATTCGCCAAACGGAGAATCTACGTGTTGGGGCTTGGCAGGCGGTAATTTCAGACGCTTTTTAAATTTATAAATATAAATAGGCTAAATACAAATTGCCGTTTCGGTGCCTAAACCTAACCACAATTCTGCATCTTATCAAAGTTGGTACTTTTTCCATCCTTTTTGTGTGTTTAAGGTTTGTGTTTTGGGTTCGTCATTCTAACTCTACTTATTTATCAGTAATGCAAAAATGAATCAGCTTCCATTCAGACATTTCAGAAGATTCCAGTGTTCTTTTCAACTGAATGTGTGTGTTTTAATAGTTTGCACCAAATGGGCTGTACTGATTGATGAGAGTGCAGTGGTGTCTTAAGTAAATGGTTGAAGCTATCCTTTTAAAGAAAGACAGGGAATAATCACAGCTAGAGATAAAAATGGGGCGCAAAAACTACAACAACAGAACAGGGCTTTAGGAGGTATTTTTAAAGTTAACGTCCTATTTATTTTGATATTAAATGATGGTTATTAGTTGAGAAAACAACACAGTTTTCCCACCTCATTTTTCTCATGCTTCTTTATTTCCCCCTTTTTTCTTCCTAAAAAATATACAAGACAAGGTAACATTGCTCAATTTCACGGTCTAATGAGCTACTCGTTGCATGAGGTGTTATACTGGCACACGACATGTCAAGTTAGTTATGAGAAGGGGGGGGAAAACTTAATTTCAATTAGTTTCTTGTACTAACTGGTGTGGAAGACTGCCCACTCCAAACAACTACCCGAGAAAAGAAGACACTAAAGTTACTTGAGGAAAAAAATGGAAACTGAAGCCCAACTTGAAATGCAATGCACTCAGAATCTACTGTAAAATATGGTAATTGTATGTGTCAGAGTGTGACACTTTAAAATAACTTGATAGAGGAATTAAATAAAAGGAGCATCTACCTGGTTTCAGCATTTGCCCTTACTTCAGGGAGCTCCTCTTGTGGTGGCATTTTCACATGTGCATACACGCATATGTGTAAAACGCACGCACTGAGAAAAGCCAAAGGATTCATAATGAGAACTGGTGAACTGAAGGGGAAAAAAAGCTCTACTGAGCCTTTGCACTGCTGTAATGCCCCATTTTTCACAATTTTTCAGTGCATGTTTTGCAAATGTTGTCGTTTACATCTGTGTTCTGTGTAAACCACAGGCGGAACATGTGAAGACTCCCTAACTTGCTTGCATGAATTTCCCTCATTCCTTACTTCAAGAGACGCCGGAAGAACCATGGGCTGCTTTGTTCCCTCCTTCTACGGTATCCTGCACGAAATCCTGCATGTAATGAACCAAGAGCATGAGGGTGTGCCCACAACACAGTGCACTGTTGTCATGCCTTTTTGCTGGAGCAGAAAGTGTTCTTATTTTGGATTTATTGGTGGTTTGTTAACAACTCATGAGGGCATTGCTGCCAACCGACAAACTTTTCCTTCTGAAGTTTCAAATGCAACTCAAATACATTTTCTTTCTTTTCAGAAGTAGAAATTTCGGTTTTCTCCGGTTGCTCTGAAAGCACAATTGGGGAGGGGGGGGACATGAGAAGTCTGTTTACGTTTTCTCCTGAAGTGGAAGGACGAAGGTACTTCAGGCCTGCCTGGAATGGATAGAGCTATTCCTTACACGTTAAAACATACAGAAACTATTCATATAAAAAGAACGATTCTTATTTCCCCTGTCTGTGAAAATGTTATTGCTCCATTTGAATATAGTACCCAGAAGCACTGACTGGACACCCACAAAGGAACTGACAAAATGTTCTTATAAATGCCTTCCTCTGTACTGCAGACTGTTTGACCTTTCTGCTGATCTAGCATGTCCTTGTGGACAGCGTGCTTCGCTCCGAGATAGAGACATACATCGCCCCAGCAGACATTCATGTGCTCTCCAACCCATTCATTCAACAGGAAGAAATTACATTTTCCGATTGTATGCAGCAAGATGATGGAAGTACATTGTGGGCCAAAGGACATGTGTACAGACACAATCAGTGCAGAGTAGAGCCAATAAACATGCTATCAGTGTAAATTTCATAGCAGCAGAATTTTCAGATCAGACTTTTGACCCCAGTGTTTTGTCTTTGGCGGTTCAGCTGCTTTTGTGAGGGGTTTGTTTGTCATATGTGTTAAGTTTCATATATTCCTGGAAGCGCAACATCGCTGAATTAATTATGCAGTTAATTGGGCGATATACAAGTATACCAAGTTAAAAATATCTTAAAGTGCAGCACATCTCTGCAGGGACAATATGTCCTCCTAGGAACATTATGTTGTAAACAAAGAAAAAAAGAAACATTTAAATTAAAAAAAAGAATATAATTTCCCCCTTATTGGTTATATCTCGGAGCTTTTGAATTCTAAAAGCATATTTGTTGTGTTCAACACTTGCACAAGAAATAAATGTTCTACCTTGGGGATTCTTCACTGAAGCTGTTGGGAGTTGCTTTATCATTTTGTCATCTCATCATTGTCTGTTTGCCCCCTTTATTTGATTTTTCATCTGCACTCATGATGCAACTGAGCTATGATTAAACCACAGTCTGATTGCAAATGACGATCCAATTTGTTGGCTTAAAAGTGATTTGGGAGCTATCACCGAGGAACTTAATTAAGCATATTCACAAAAAAAGCTAAAGGATGTATAATCAACCGAACATCAGAAACAGCTGTTGGACAATCACAATCCACCTGGGTTTATTGGCACGTCTACCAAGGACAAAGGGAGTGCAGCCTAATGCCACGGTAATTAGCTGAAACAGTAAGAGTAGGCGTCCTGCCTATGAAAGCCGTGAAAGGTGCTATTAATATAACAGGGAATAAATGGCCTTGGAAGACTTCATGGGGATCGGAAGCTGTCATCCACTTCATTGCTCATAAAAGTCAGACTCATGCAACCTGCATAATTGCCACATTTTAAGATTGTAATTATATTTCTACAGCGATAATTACACATTCCACCCTTCAATATGTACATTGAAATGCACAGGCACACAGTTCACATACATGCACTTGTACATTAACAATAACTTGCTCTCTTGAGTTTAGCATTTAAGCCTTTGCGAACATGGTTTTCAATCAGAATATACATGTCGAAAAGCAGAAGCATTACAATGTAGCTTCACTTTGTTAATTTACCTCCTCCGCATGCATGTAAGATACAGAGCACAAGCATGAAGAGTACAATACTTGATGATACTTTATGGCTCTGTTGCTGCAAATGCCACTCCTCGCTGTGTTAGCTCTTCCTGTGTGTTACGTCCCATATGGAGCTCCTTTTATAGTGGTAAGTAGTCACAGTTCAAAAATGAGAACATTATATGCCTTCATTTGTGGCTTTTTCCTCTGCATAGATGGAGTCAAAGTGTAGCGTGCAGTGCCGCAGCTGATCATGTTAAAAATCCCCATGAAACAGCGAAGCAAAGTGTTATTTGCTTCCGCATACTTACGCATCCCTACAGGAAGGTAGGGAGGCCTCACCCACCCAGTCTGCTCTGATTGGTCAGGTTCCACTTGCAGACAACTTGTCGCAACAAAGGTTAAGAAACAATACAGTCTCCTGAAGAGTCGTTTTCTGTTTCTGTGTCTGGTGGGTTTCTCCACTGTCCCGCCCCAAGAGTGGATCACACTCTTGTGAGATGCAGGAAAATAAAGTGAATGATAGTTATGATAAAATAATAGTAACCAGTGAAAAGGATGGGATTAGTGTATTATTATTTTATTCAGCCCTTATTAATCTACTTTCATCAATCCACACAATGTTCTCAACGCTTCTGATCGCACCCACTTAAGAAAGATAAAGTGTCCCGTTTCGTACCATTGGCGTAGTGCACAGTGCATCTTTGTATCCTTGCTCATAGACAGCCTGTAGGTCCTGTACAAAAACTTGTGCAAGTCTTTCATTAGCTGCAAAATTAGTATATGCCCACAAGCGCAGGATGAGTCATCAACATTTTTTTTTTTACATGTTCCAGAAATGTGCAAACATTTAATTTGATTTGATGGGGACTCGGTGCATCCAATAACAATGACCAAGTGGTCATACTGGTTTAAACTGGTTTGGTGTAGAAATGTGGGATGATGGGAGTGTTACTGTAGGTGTATATAATCAATACCATTGTGATATTCCCAATTTATCTGCTCATTAGACTGCATGGCATGGTGTTATTATCTTGAGCTGACTGCAAGATTGTGTTCATTACTGGTTGTTTACTTTTAGCTTCCTAGATGCAGTGTCTCTGTGGCATGTCAAATCCAAAGAGTTGGTGAGACTGGTACATATACATAATGCACAACAAAACTTTTTTTGTTATTTCCACATTGTTTCCCACTGTTTGACTGGTGCTCTTTTAATTATCGTTGCGCTCCCTTCTTCTGCTGTGAGTTCACTGGAGAACTAGTACAGTAGTATAAGTATAAGTAAGTATACTTCACAGTATAGTAGATATACTACAGTGGTGGCATTTCATTAACGGAATAGACAATAATATCGCTATTTGCAATAATTTATTATTTAACCATCGACTCAAATTTCAGTGTCATCACAGCCCTATTAGTGTCGGCGTTTTTAAAAATCAAATAATCCATCATCCTCATCATTGATCGCACATACTGATAGATAATAGTAGTGGTGTAACAGTTCTGAAATCAAGACCAGAACCGCCATACAAGTGTCCACGGTTCCCCTTTCCCTCACCTGACTATTTGTGTCACTGGTGTTAAGAGAAGTGTTGATTATTTATTTATTTGATTTACTTATTTATGTTTATTTACTCAGTTGATGTATGTGGAGTTAATATATAAAGTCAATCTACCCTCATGGTGGTCTTTTGCGTTCTCGATATTCCAGTCGCCATGTTTTTTTCCCCTCATTCACCGCACGCACAACTCTCTCTACAAAAAAAAAAAAAAAATGTATGATTTCATAAATTGCTGCACTCATATTTGTTTCAGAGGATGAAGTGAAGTCTCTGAGGCTTTTCATCCCACATAGCTTTGTTGATAGAGGAAAAGATCTGCAGGATGAGAGATCAGCAACTCCCTGTGAATAAACCTGCCAATCTCCCACAGCACAGGGTATTGGGCCTCTGTCTCTGGTCAGTTCACTTGCTTCAGTCGCCGCTTTCATTCCTGTGTTTCACTTGCCTTGATTACTGTCCCAGTCACTCTTCGGCGCTTCCCAGTCTCATTGTTCCTTTCTCTATTTGTCTCACCTTATCTCGCCCATCCTTTTTCTTCCTTAACCGTTTCCCTGTTCCCTCATTCTGCATGTCTTCTCCCTCTCTTTATCTTAACCCCTCCATCTCCTTCCTTCGGCCCCGTTCTCATCAGACACACACGGAGAGAGTGCGTCACGAACACCATTCCTCACATCTCCAATGAGTACCTTGTTATCATCTTGTCCCCACAGTGGCTTTCTGTCTGGCTTCGTCTCAGCTTGGATTCCGTCACTAATGGGACCGCATCATTTTCGACAGCTGCAATTCCTCAACGCTGACAAACAGAGATGTGGTGCGGCTTTGCGAACACAGCTCAGAGGGATTGTAGACTAATGCCTCAATCTGATTTACACATTTACAAAGGCCTTTTTAAAACATCATTTCTCTTTTGACACTGCCTGGCTGCATGGTACCGTATAGAAATACCACACTGCATGTTGAGACAACATGCTGTAAGTATGTATAAATAACTGCCCTGCTTCTTTTTGAATTCAGTTACCCGTGTTTGCCTTTTCAGTCATTAGTCAGAATCCCTTTCACTGCCTCATTCACTGTCCCGCAAAATAGCCTTTTTTATTTAAAGTATTGTCAACTGCAATCTTAGTGTCGCAAACACAATGTATGAAATATTTATGAGATTTGAGAATCCAGTGACAATTGACAGTAACTTGTCAGTGTGCCATTCTCGTTTCAGACGTCTTAGACGTTAGTATATGGATCCTCAACCTCCACAGACCCTCAGATCTGCAGAAAAGACGCTAACTGAAACTTCATGAAAGCTTCAACAGTAGCACATGTTAAAGTTTGCCTGCCTTCAATCTCAGACACCTCATCGTTTCCATTGGGTCCTGCAGGGCAACAACAAAGACTCCCAGATTTTCTATTGCAATCTGTTATTTCTTTTGATTCCATCTTTAAGCAAATTTACTTGTTTTTTCCCAACACTGCTTTCATCTCTCTCAAAAGGGGCACTTAACAGCTGACATGTTTGTGACCCAGGACAGCCTTTGAAAGCAGACGCACACCGCAGATTGCAATATCAGATGATCATCACAAACAACTTGTCTTTGTTGTTTTTTAAAAATTCTCTTTGTTGGTAAGCTACTAAATTATGCTCTGGTGGAGGCTAGCACATGTTATTTCTGCTTGATAACTATTTGGTATTAATATTGATACCAACTTGTAGTCAGAAGTATGAAAGGCCAGCTCGTAGGCTGTTTCAATATTTCACAGGTTGGAGACTCTGAAACTGACTCCAAGGTTAGACTGGGCTAAGATGGTAGCATCAGCCAGAGAGAACGTTTTAATTTCCTATTGGTGGGCATTAGGCAGCTCACGCAGTGAACTGAGGAGAGCTGTGTGTTGAAGCTTATCGTGTTTGAAGAGAGGCAGGTACACTGATCTGTGTTAATAACGTGGTGGTAAAACCGGTCAGCCAGCCAGCGGTTATGGCCTGCCAGCGTATTACCAGTGACATCACAGATCAGACTGTATTTGGCTCCGCTTGGCCTGCTCTCATTAGAACAGACATCCTACGGGAGACCCCGCCGGTCATAGACACACTGTCCTTTAAAGAGCATCTAGAAGAACCACAGATGATGCTTTAAAGCTTCTTTCAAGTAACAACCACTAATATTAAATACTAAGTATACTATGGAAATTATTGCGTCGTATTGCAGCCAGACCAAAAAAAGTAAAATGGGATTACTATGATGTTATATGTTATATGTTAATAGGGCTGCGCTTATACTATAATTGTTTTGAGTGTTCTACCTCTAGATTTCTGAAATATTCCACTGTTTGTGGTTTTATACTTTATGGTCAGGACACGGCAAAGAGCCACCTGGTTGCGTCAACTTTGACTAATAAGCTTTAAACTTGAAAGAAATAATTTTCTGTCTTTTTCTGGATGTTTTTCATGTTATAACAGCATAGTGTCATGTGATAGCACTGCATGTTCATGTTATTATGACATACAGTACTTACAACTTCAAGTTATAGTGAGCAACCTTTTATGTTATAACAATATGTTATAGCAAGACAAAGAGTATAATGTAATAATGTGATAGTTTGTATGTTGTTATAACATGAAAATATCTTGTTATAACAAACTTTTCATGCTATAACGCAACTGCCCCATTTTCCTTTTTCTAGCCAGGCAGCTATTCTGACAAAATATACAATATATCAGACTTCTGTTTAATATTTTTTATGTGTTTAAAGCTTCAGTTGCACCACATCTAAGGGAGGCACACTTCTGCGTAGTCAAAGGAAAGATTATGCGGAACGAAAATGCTCCATTCAATGTGTCAGACTAGCGTTTCAGAGACTTGACTCCCATTAAATAACACTTTTATTGAATGACGAGTGATTTTTTTTTAGCTAAAGTGAGTTCTGGTGGTGGCCTGTTTGTTCTTCCGTCATGGGATCTTGGGCCCATCGGTAATCTTATTTTAATCAGGGTTTTCAGAAATACTTTAATTTATAGCCGACTGAAAGTCTCTCAGAGCTTCTTGGAGCATGAACAGAGCTGGAGCGTTAAATATTTCAATAAACAAGTAGATTTTGAATATTTCATGGGCAGAACGATTGATATGAACTGAAACTACTCCATGAAACTTTAAAGGCACTGTGTCCATCTGAACTATGCAGATTCAGTGCCCTCTTTGGAGCATTGTTGCCGCCATGGCTTCTTTATAGCTGCTTTTAAGCCAGAACAGTGGAGAAATACATGCAACGCTGTCACAATTGTTAGTGTATTCATACATCATGGAAGGAGAGAGATTTGCTTAATAGGAATCTGTTCTCTCTCCCAGGCGTTTTTTTTTTTTTTTTGGGTTCTCTCACCCTGAAACTCCCCCGCGACTCTTTTCTCACCCAACAATGCTCTCTCTCTCTCTCTCTCTCTCTCTCTCTGTCTGAGAAACACACACTGACCGGTTCACTTGGGTGAATAAAGGAAAATAACATTGCGTAGGATTTCAAAGGGTAAAATAAAAACACATGCCCAAGAGCGTGGGATGTGGCCAAATGAAAAAAAACGAGTTTCTCTGCAGGGTTGGGGAGCAGTTTGAGAGGAGTTTATCTTGTGCCCTACCACATCTATGCCTTTCCGTAGAGACGCAGCCCTGCAAAGTTTGGCTCGCTAAATATACCGCAGTACTGATTCTCTGATAAAACACAGTACTCTGCCCAAGTGTACAAATCCCAAACTTAATTACTATGAGCCGAAATGGAAATGAACTCAATTATGAAGATATTGCCACATATTTGCCCTTCAGTGTTTTTTAAATCTAATTACATTCATTTCTGTCTTTTCCCAGTGTTTCCCAACTTTTTCTTGTTATAAACAATGATTTTTAAACAGGTTTATATTACCATTACTTAACCATTGAGAACAACTTCTCTTTTATAATACGTGTTTTTTTTTTGTGTTGTTTTCTGTAAAGACTTGAATTATAATTGGGCAGCATTAATTAAGTTTTCTAAGTCACAGAGAGCACCACAGTATTACTGCTACAAATTGCCTTAAGAAACATAAACCGTAGCTTTCTGATATAAATACATTTACTTGCTCGTAATGTAAAGTCCTACTCCAGACTCAATGAAATAACACATCTGAAAAGTCTATAACTCCGACAACTCTAACTCTAACAGCGATTTACTTTGATTTCTTTAACGATGGACACTTATAAGAGACAGATTAAAGCAACACTGATGTAGCCGTACGGCCAAGATATTTGACTTGCTTTCTCTGATTGAACCCCATAAACTCTGGACCCTACACCTCACATAAAGCACCTAAATGGTTTCTCATGTTGCGTATCCTTTATTGGCAAGTAAATGACAAAAGACAAAATATTAACGACCATTTTCATACATGAATGTCGCAGAGCAACATGCCAGAACAAGAAGATACAGTACTAATCCTCTTCTTAATAACCTCAGCATCGGTAGAGTCTGTTGATCCTGAGAATGTCGATGTCGGACAGGCCTTGCCTCTGGCCAATGCGGACAGAGGAGTCAGGGAATGGAGTTATGGTTTCTGACTTGAACTTTCCGAAGGCTGTCCTACAGATTGTGAAATAATCACATTGAAAAAAAAAAAAAGATTTAAATGACTTTATGTTTCTGAAATATCATTAGATTTATCAACGCTCTACTAATGTTTTGTTCAATCTTACTTGTCATAGTGCATTATAGAGTCATAATCATACGGAGTGTATAGATTATTTGTGTCCATTTTCTTGAAGTTTCTGACATAATCTGGGGACAAAAGAGATGGTTATTAAGCAAGAAATCCATCATTCTCTTGTGGGTATTAAGTAAATGAGGCCGAAAGATTCTTACATTCGATGATATTATCCCAGTTGATTGTGACATACTGGTCACGGTCGCTGCGAGTGTGTTCGTGGACGAAACCCAGTGCGTGCATAAGTTCATGCTGGATGATACCGTGTTTTACGCAGCCAAACCTCTGCAGAGACACCGTCTGCTTGTCTCCCAGATAACCCAGTGAAGAGGAACACCTGAGAGAAGAACAGAGATCAGTAGAAATATACAAGTTGATGTTCAAAGTCAGCATCGTCCTATCGATGGGCAAATAAATGAATTTTAAGGATAAGACTGCAGTTTTTGTCACCTTAACAGTGGGGCTTTCTGAACCCAGACAGTTCAGGAAAAGTTATGCCGTAAATCAAGTATTTTTAATGCTTTCCACTGCTTTCGCAGTTATCGTGACTGTTTTATCGCATTGTTTTGCTTGACTTTAGAGCTGTTGATCTGTCCAAAAATGTTATCACGATAAGCATTTTCAAATCAGCCGATATCAATATTGACGAAAAAGACGAAAACAACATAAAAGATGCAACAAGATGAAAATAACAAAAAGACACCTGTAGTCCTTGATTTTAGTGCGTATCTTTAGTGCTTATTTATTTTTATTTAATGTTGTAAAAATGCCAAATCAAAATGAAGTAAATAAGCGGAATCTGAGTTCAAACACTTTTCACAAATGTAGAGGTAGAACATTCCAAACTATTTTAATGATAAAAAAAGGTTCAACATCAAAATATACATGAGTAAAATTAAATAAAACAGCAAAACACTGAAACATTTGGAAGTGTTTTAACTGAGAATATTTACAAAATAAACTGTGAAGACGAAAGAAAAATGTATATCCCGATAAATATAACTATCTGGACTTACCCAAATCTCGGTTCGATGTTCAAGTACGCAGTTTGAGTCCAACGTGGAATGAAGCGAATGCAGGTTCTTGCTTCAAAGTCCTTCATGGCCGTTAAAATGTCGTTCCTCTCGGTGCTATCTATTGTGGATAAGAGCTTCATCTGTAACTTTTTTAAATCAGCCTGGTATGATGACACAAAGCAAGCCAGTGTTCTCCTAAAAATGTCCACCCACCATACTTATCACTTATCAGGAAAGGGATTTCCACGTTCCCACTGGCAGACTTTGGCCAACGACAGCTGGATGTTTTGCGAAAGCACTTCATAGCATTCCTGTTTTTTGGAATTTTCACATCTCCTTCCAGCAGATCAACAGATCCTATCAGAGCACAGGAAAGTATACATTTTCATCCAAATGTCAGAACATTTAGATTGCCAGAACACTTTTTCACATTTTCTCTATTCATTGTAATGGCATGATTATATACTCACCGTTATTCATCCTCAGAATAGTGGCGGTAATGGTCTCCTTGCCAGACGTATCCACAGAGATTTCTAAAAATGAGAGCAAAGCAAAAGGTGTACAACTCTGTGCAAAGCTACACAGTGTGGGATCAGCACTTTGTGATATCTAATGGCTTCAACAGGGCTGCAAATAGATGTACTGAGGTTTGGCCACTTACCAGTATCACCACCATGGCCCTGTAAGAAATGAAAAAAATAAACTACTTTGGTTTATATTACAGTACTCAGACTGATCATAATGTAATCCTCTGAGTCGGTGGTGTTCAAAAAGATATGTAACAACACTACACTTAAAAATAGGCAGTATGTTCAAATTGAAATACTTATTCTTGAGCTACAGTAAAGTTATCCAGTGAACTACACAAAACCCAGGCTGCGAAACAGGCTGTGAACACCATGACTGGTGCTCAGGTACTCATAATAGTAGTACCTCAAACTATGAAAGTAAAAAACTGACTTATTAAAACCATGCTTTTTATCTTTGGCTGCTTGAGTGGTGATGATATTGGCAGGTTGGTGTGGTCCTGAGTAGATGGGGGTTCACGTTTTATCTCTAACTTTTATATAGTTTTATAGTGAGCAAAGGCCCTCCTTCACTAACTGCAATGCTAGTTGCACTCACGGTCTGCTAACTAGTGCAACACACAAAAAAATACTTATATGTACATATATTTATATGACACAACTTCATACTGACTGACTCAGTCTGTTAATGGCAAGTTCAAACAGTGAGGTAGGTGGTATCAGCCACAGGGCACAGATGATCGGGCCCCACAGGCAGCGTGCTGGGCATGTGCAGAGATGCTTCTCTGCCAAGCCAAATCTCTGAGATCCTCTGGGGCCGTCCCCAGGCTGGCCTAGCAGCACAACAGCCGATCTGTTTGCCACCAGGAAGCCAACTAGTGGTTAGCTAGAGAATACGCTTTCCTCGCTTTAAAACAAGAATAAATGGCAGTATTAAACAAATGTTCAATTCTAGGATGTGCCTACTAATGCAGAGATTCTGCTGCTCCGGACAGAGATAGAAACCAGTGGTATAGAAAACGTGTCATTCATTACATAGAGTGCACATCAGCCGTTCCACATTGTAAGTTTTGTCCTACCTTGCTATGGTGAGCATTGCAGAGGCCCAGGAGCTGCAGCAGCAGAAGAAGGGAAAGAGTTGCTGTGAGGTCCATTTGTTGTCTGATACCGCAGATGCAGAGGTCACTTCAGAGTCATCAAACTGAAGACTGATGTCGAAGCCCAGTCAGGGCAGAGTTTATACACAAGCTGTCAAGGTGTGTCTGTGTATAGAGATTACTGGAAGGGGTTCAGTGAGCTCTGTCTTAGATACATAGCTGATGGGAGCGCCCTCCCCACCATGCCTCACTGTTTTCACAGAGGGATAATCTTATTCTGGGGGGATTACAGTGACCACAGGCGGATGTCTGCTCATTTAGCATCAGATTTCAGATGGCCTTTTTAACCAGCAGGGAGTTTGCGTTAGAGCTCTGGGCCTGTCCAAAGGTTTTATTCCAAAAATAACAAGCAAAGCAGTGTTCTTATTTATTATTTGCAGGCACTGATGTAAGGTTTGAAACATTTAAAAAACATTTACACGAGTGTTTTTGCACAAAGCGCTTACTGAACACACTAGATAAGTACTGCAATTTTTGAAATGAGAGTAAAAATACTTGATTTGACCAAAATGTGCATTAAAAATGATATGATGGAATAAGCAACTGTAGAAAATGGCATTGTTTGTCTTGGTGTACACAGACAAAAGGCTGGACAAAATTATAGAGCAAAGCCAACACATATTTGCATTTGTTGCGATATTGTGATTACATATTTATTTGCTGTCCTCATAGTTAACAGTTTCTTTTCTTTTTTTGCCTTTTAAATTCTTTCCAATTCCAATTTTATATCATCTGTACTTAAATTAAATGTTTGATTTAAAAAAAAAAAAGAAATGAAAACAAGTTTTAAATTTCTCTGAACATCTCTTTGGTTTGCTCATGCTCTGCCGAGACTCCCCACACTGCTGTGTTTTTCTTCCAACTAGAAAAATATTTTATTTTCCCAAACATGTTTCATTACTAGTATCAGTAATAGTCAGTCCTTATTTTTTTGATGCAAGTACTAGCACTTGAAGTTACAGTAGTGTAGATCCTATCAGTGCTTCCCTGAACAAAAACTAATTTCACATAAGCCAGTGTGTCCTTTTCCAACTCAACAAAGAGCTTTGCACTGGGTGTGACCTTTTGTCGTACAGCTCCATTTAAAACATGCTCAAATAATTAGTGACTGGCTGCAAAGTCCTGCATTCATTATGGAATCACTGCTGCTGAAACAGTGATGTGTTCAGTGCTAAATGCAAGGCCTTAGCCGCCAGACTGTAACGCACAAATATCAATTACCATGCAGTTTTCTAAAAAGTAAAACTCCAGAAATGGGTTGTTTAGAGAGATGAGTGCTCCGATTTATTGTATGCCTCTCTAATAAATCATCAGGTTCCAGGGGTAATGTTTACAGGAGAAGAGGGATGCTGTCTGGGTTCACAATGCCATAAACAGTTTTAGGATCTGATTTCACGTGTCAAGGCCGGTAGCTTCAAACAGAGATTCCATCGCAGCAACCTTTATATGATGTGGTCCTCCGCTATACATCACAATAATGTGGCATTTATTATCAGGGAGCAAAAATTGCACTCTGCGTGTATTTGTGTGTTAGAGAGAGATAGACTACAGGGTCTGCATGTGTAAACCCATTTTTACTGCAAGCACAATAAGAACCTATGGATCTGTACAGTTTATGCTTGCATCATGCATTTTGTGCATGCATGGATATACAGCATGCGCTCCTGTGTGTGTGTGTGTGTTGTGTGTACGTCTATGGCCCTCCGATTTGGGTGATTCGCGTGGGTGCACAGGTAATCCAATTTGTTTTTTAGAGTCACAGCACAGTACAAGTAATGCTCAATGATGTATGACCCATCCATTCGGTTGAGCTTTATTCCTAATGCCCCTCCAACTGCAAGGAAACTAGATCTTACTGAATTGGATGTCAGTCTAACTTTTTTACTTTTCGAACATACGCACTTTAAGTGTAGTAGGGGCTTTAAAGAAACATTAGGATTGTCAAACTAAAAGAAATGGACAATCCTAGTTTCACAATTAAATGTATCTTGTATTCTTTGCCGTTTGTCTTCCTCAGCACTGCTTTAGTTCTCTTAAGGATTCTGTCTTCAAACCTTGACCATGGTCTTGCACATCTGCACCACTTTCTCAAGATCGGTGGTTAGCAGGATTTAGTTTTCATCCAATAACTTTAATTTAGTACATTTCTGATTATTGAGCCGTGATTAAAAAGGTTTCAAAGTCCACTATGACTGTACAGCATACTAACTTACAAGTCCGGGTTTTTATGATGAAATCAAAAAAGAATGCGATCGTGTCACCAGGCTGCAGCCATGCTGACTTAATAAAAGGTTTCTCATGGGTGAACAAGCAAAAAATGTACTGCTGCACCATGTTGCCACATATGGTATGTCACTTCTAGAGTCAAAGTTTGCACTGTTTTATAATGGAAATGGTAGGGGGGTTGGACCTTTAAAAAAATATATGAAATGTTGAAACCTACTGACCATTAAAATGTTTTTCAGGCTGTGAAAGTAATGGAACACTGCTAAAATATCAGAAGTATGTATTTTTGAGTTAATAGCATAAAATAGACACGTAGAGCTGTGCTATGAAATGTTGGAAGGTGAATACATTTTCATATCTTTGTGATTGTAAGTATTGGTACTGTAGATGGATTAGGTTGGTGGGGCCGATGGAAAGTTTTGGCAAATTGTTCCCACACTCCAAACAACAGGGATGGTATACCCTATTAGCCCTCCACTGCGTAGAGTACATGTCTGTCTTTTTCTCTGACACTATGTGGGCAGCCAAGGACAACAGTCAATGAGCAATATCAATTTATGTAATGGACTATTAAACAATGTGCTTAACATTTAGAATTACTGCACTGGTGTTCTGTGGGAGTGTGTGCCAGGAAGTCGGCTGCCATGATAACCACCCTATGAAATGAAACACATTAGTCTGCTTCGCTGCCTCTTACACTCTCAGGCTTCTTCTCCTCCTACAGTTGGTCGTCTGACATGACACACATGCCCTACTTACTCTCCCTTCACTCGCCTTTTGCTCTGCATATGACTGCATGTCACTACAATAATTAACTCCTTTTTTTATACTGCATTCATGCCAAGCATCCCCTGTGATCCATCTCATTATGTGTTTTATGTGAAGCACTAAAATAAGCTCCTAGTCTGTTATTTTCCCACTAGCTGGCTACCTTAACATTTATGGTATCGGAGAATGTCTGTGAGTAATGAGTAGGAATGAACAATTGATTGAAATATTATTGAATTTGCAATATGCCCAAGTGCAAAATCCAAATTGCAGGAGCTGTAATTTTATGATAAAGGTAAAATATGTTACAATATACCAGTATAAATGAAGCACTAAACTACCGCAGGCCATAAATCCGATTCTCCAGATGTAAGGGAACATGCTTGTTTGGTACAGACCCTAGCAAAAATTGCATCTTCATCATTTTTATATTTTTTTCATTGAAAATGAAATGCAAAAATTAGTAATATCAGACAAAGTTATTTATATATTGTTCTTTTTTTGTATTAATAAGTCATGTTTTGTCGGCTGTCTAAAAGTAGCTCTCTGTCTTTTCCCCCCCCTGTCTCTTTTTTTCTCTGTTCTGTATGCTGGAGTCAATCTGAAAGAGTAAACATCTTGTTCCCCCTAATTGACATTCAGACAAACAGGAACAAATACATTGAATATAAACACGATCTTAATTGGTGTGAATTACGAGACTTGTAAAGAGCCATGTGAATAGTAAATTAAATCAGGTGTATTATTGTAGTAATGCAATTGATTAAGCCACAATCCAGTAGCACAGTCCATTCAGGGAATAATTGTGCTTGATGAATGCGGTGTCAATTGTTTTAGGAGGTGGTTTTGAAAATGATACTTCAAAAGGTCTTTTTGTGGAAAGCATTAGCAGTAAGGTTAGGAGAAAAAAAAAAAAAAAGGTTTTCTAAATGACAAACGTTTGACCCTTTTTTCATAACTGACCATCCAGCCGCTACTGTCTGGGTATACTGGAACAATTAAAATATATGCCTTGCTCAATGGTACTGTACCTCAAAATAGTCTTGAGGGAGGCAAGAGTATGACTCATTCACTTCGCCCACCCACATTTTCCCAGGCCGTCTGGAACTGATGATGTTACAGAAGTAGTTGCAAGCTCATTTCTCTTCAGGCTAGAGTTACTGATAAAAATGCTTTCTGCTCGCACTTTATGTAGATAATGATCATTTTAAACTTTTAGAACATTTACAAAATGATCCAAAATTTAAAAATGCATCATAGAGAAATACAATGAAGTAAATCTCTCCCCGAGTTTAAAGAAGCATATCTTTCATCTTGTTCAAGTATGCCTGACATCCTGTAGGCATTAGCATTAAAATGCCATATTACTATAATTCACTAAATTTGTGGTGCGCTAAAATGATGCTTTTTGAGGCATGGTGTATAATGAATGTGACAACATTTTCTGGCCTCCCAGTCAAAATGCATGGCATGGATTTGGGAATAAGCAGACAATCCTGCTTATCTTGTCTTTTTTCTTAATATCAATTTCCCTTTTTTGATAATGCTGTGATATTAAACTACCTTCATAAAGTTCTTCTGCTTGGTGAAGATTTTTTGATGTAAATAACATGAAAATTTAATGTAGAAGACCTCTGTTTTTATGCACAAACCAGCACATTTGCACTGGCAAAACTGTGTAATGCTCCATTGGCTGTTTGACACCTGGGCTAATGGCCAGAGGGGACCTTTGTAATTGCACAGCATATTTTATCAAATTATACACTAAAAGGGTCTGCTCTGTATAGCCAGGTGTATAAGGATGGTTTTAAACTGCCCTCTCATTTACTCCAACACCTTTTTTAAATGACATTTGGCTGTTATGTGTTGGTGTGTGCAGTAATGCAGTTGACGGTGCACTATGTTAGGCATTGTAGGGGAAAAAAAACAGAATGTGAACTCTACAAGCCTGTTTCATATGCAGTCCCAGATAGAGAAGTTTGAATGTCAAATTTTTTTTTTTTCAAGCTAATTTTGTTTGTTTTTTTTTCTTCGCCCATTCCTTAATCATGTTCTCTCCCCCATCTCTTTTTTTTAAACATCCCAGTCAGTGCATATGAGCTAACTTACTTAAGTTTTTCACCCAAATGTAGAAAATCCCCTAATGAGGCTTTAGGCTCTGCTATTTTTCATCTTCATCATTTCACTGAGCTGTATTTAAAATCACATGGAATAAGCACCCTTCAGTTAACGAGACTCGGTGGAAAATTCAGATTCATTAAATCTCAAAAACTCTCAAACTAAATTCATTTGCATAAGGCTATTACAGTTTGTGTTTTGTGATATCAGTGCTTGCTTCGTCGATTAGTTTTGTTAGTTTAGTTTTTTGCCATGTAGTTAATGTGAACAAAAGCGTTCCCAGGTCTGCACTACTGATAGTGGAAGACCTGTAGCCCTCGTTTCTCAGAGCATCACTCAGTAAGAGATCTCTAAAACCCATTTCCTGCCTGGCTTAGAATAATGAGGTGTTGGAGCCTGCTGGCAGAGCTTAGCTGCAACCCCCCCCCACCAGTAGAAAAATTATGGATGGTATACACTCACACACAGACACACACATTCACACCCACACACACTCAAATACATGGACATATGCCCCCTGGAGGTGTTATGGATAGCTGCATATAGCAAAGCTAGCCAGCAGGCAGCACTGTCTGTGGGTATTGATAGGACAGTCAGTTCACTTTGGAGTTACCACAGCCAATCATCAGACAGTTTCTTGGCGGGCAGGACCCAATCTTAAGAGGGTTGCCAGATACTCTATCCTCGGTGAGCTGTTGCTGGCTCGCTACTAGCCAACCATAAAGAAAGCCACTGCCTTGCATCAGCCAATCGTGTGAGTGTTGGCCAGAGTTAGGCCTATCGACAGAGAACGGCTGCATGGTTACAGCCAATCTGGGCTTTATCCTTCCCTACAGATGTCCGATTAGTGTTGTTTAGGGAAATCAAACTGCCACAACAGGCCCACTGTGCCAACGTGGCACCGTGAATGGAGAGACCGGTAGAATGGGATAGCAAAAACCCACAAAGGCTTACTTAACTGCACCACTGTGATATACTCTGGCTGCTTCTTTGATGCTCTTTCACTCAGTTTGTGTACAGCATTGTTATGAGGGACAGTATGGTGTCACACCTCAGCTTAATGACCTTTCTTAATAATACCACAACCAATGCCACGCTGCCTCACCACTGAGGTCTTTCTTTAATGAGTTTCTAAATTTACCGGCATGTACTCGTAAAGGTCTATAAGTTTATTCCTCATAAACCTGTACTTACAAGAGCACGGGTGGCACAAGGACGTGTTCAATGATCTCTGGTCATGTTCAATTTAATAGGCCTATAACACATGAGACTGCACCTTACACTGACAAAGGCATTAGATCAGAGGATGGTGTATACAGGTTTTCTTGTCAAGCGTTCTTTTTCCACAAAAAGAAAAGGTGCAATTTCTAAGTACATATTTTACATGCTCTTCTTGTTTTCCTGTAAACAACAGATTTGAAGACAAATGAGGTGGATACTTTTTTCTCCTCCTGTGTAAATATTTGATGATTTCATGTTTAATGTAAGGAGACACAGCTGTTAAAGTAAGATGCTGTTTTAGTTGTGAGAGAAAGCAGACAGTTTTAATCAGCCCATAAATGGCACTAAAGGCAACAACATTTTATTGTTTTCTATTTTGTTTATTCTGTTATAATTTGGTCGGAAAGCAAAAAGATCAGGATTAGACCTTTTATTTTACAACATGAGATTGCAATAACTGTAATTGAAATATATGAACTGCATTTCATTTAGGTGAGCCAGTTCCAGATCCTGCTATTTTACAAGTTGTCACACAGTTAATGTCATTAGTTACATCAATGCTTTTTTTTGTAAAAATTACAACTTAAGAATATTCCAAAACCAATCCTTAGAGAAAGTGTCTTTTTAATAATGGTGTTCTTGTCCTATACCTATTAGTGCTGGCCAGTAAATTATAGTTTCATTGTCATTGTGGTATCAACATGCAGAATAAACATGCAGATCATCTAAATTGTGATAAATAAGAAACATCATTTTAGAATCTTTTTAGTTACACTTAGCATGCACATTTGCATCTGACCTATCAGATAGAGCCCTGGATGCATGGGCCAATGAGATGAAGCGCAAGCTACTCTCAGATTAATTTGTACAACCTCAGTTTGTTAATTTGTCACAAGTCATATTATCATTGCAATACTGAACAATGTTATAGCACATTGCAGATAATGAAGGCTTTCTACCAGAGCCTTTGCCATTTTCTTGTCCACATGCTCAAAATGGCCTTATGTGTATTTATATACAGTACAAACACCCATATAGAAATAGTGTTGATTAAATATTCTGGGCCTGGGGTATATAAGCTCAGAGTGCTGATGTTAAATATGTATGAATCCACTGAATATGATACTAAGATAGTGGTTTGAATGCATTGAGATAAATGGAACCAGTTACTGTGCTGAGCATAGCTATGTAGAATAAACCCTCAGTGCCACATTACCGCTCTTTCTTCTTTGACTTGGTCGTTGTAATGTTTATACTTTGTTTGTGTGGGCAGCAAACCTGGCTGTATCATTGCAGAAGGCTTTTCCTGCATGGCTACAGTTAAAATTACCCCATGTTTCAGCACCATGGACAGAGACAGCGCTACCGCAGCACGGTTTCAACACTGTCTCCACATAGCATTTTCCTCTTACTTTTATGCTTACTCATTTAAAAAAAAAAAAAAACAAGTTAAAAAAACAGTAAAAAAACAAGCATCTACGTAATACATCAGTTTAACCAGACCTATTTGTGTCACTTCCTCAGGATGGTTTGCTTGACATAAACCTTGTATGAATATAATAGATGCAGCTGTATGAAGTCAAGCTCCATAACCCCTGCTGTGTTCATGCAGTAATGTGGGAGCAAAGACAAATCTGTCCTCTATGTCTCCCCACCTTTGCCTCCCACAGTCATCCCTCTTTTTCTCTCCTTCCATCTCAGCAGGTCTTTGGCAGGTTCATACTGCCCTAATTTTAGAGTAACAAGGTGTGTGAGTATGTGTGAGCACATGAGTCTTTATGTATGTGCAACTACAAATAGTGCCTCTGAGAACTGCAGCTGTGCACAGTTGTTTTGTGCTCTTATGTCGTCCCATGTCTGAACGGACAGACAAACGAACCCCTCTGCTGCGTTAATGAGCTATCTCAACTCAAGTACCCAATTTATAACAGTAAGCTTCAATTTGTGCCACGAAACAACCGTCTTGCATGTCTCTTTCTTTTAATAATACGAATTTTCTGCTGAGCAGGACACATATATATTGTTGTGTCTTTTGTCAAGGTACAGTCTCCACACTGTATGAATATCTGTGTTTTTCAGTGCACCGTACACACTGTGATAGATGATCTGCGCTGATAGTGTGAGCCTGGATCTATACAGAGACTCATTTACAATAACAGTGTAGACCAAGGAGCGCATGCAAGTGCATTACAGTGTGTAATCAATATGCTCTGACAACGCCTGATGTAATAATATGCATGTGCTGCTGGCAAACCATTTCAAGGCCTTACACACATGGATGACCTAATGGATGAGTTGTCTCTCGATTATACAGGACGAGCATAGGAAAGACTGGATGGAGTTTAAACTCAAAGGCATAAAGAAAAGCATAAGAAATAGATAATTCTGTACGTTCTGCATCACTTTAGGATGCATCCAGTACTGCTTTTTGAATAACCATGACACTGAACATTTTAAGATTTCGATACTGGGCTCTCTAGGTTCCTCTAGGCTCTAGGTCTTGGCTTTGGTATGATAGCAAGATGATATTTCAATTGCAAATGGAAATTTAAATACAAAAGCAACAAAAGAAACCCTTATTTAACCTAACACATTTGGGAATTTGTTGCTACAGCCTTACTTCTCAGATTTAATAATGCATGGTTATTGGCTTTCTAACATCATGTCACACAAACACGTTGTTTACCATTAATTACTTAGATGTAGTCTAAAGTGTCCCGAGACGGTTTGATAGTGAACCAAAAATATTTTTACACATCTCATAATAGCATTAGTAGCAAAGATCTCCAGCGTTGTGATGTGCACCATTTCTTCAGCAAAGGATCTGTGTAAAACCGGTATTACTTTACGTCTGGCGTCTGCAGCCACTAGCAACTGAGTTAGTGAAGTAATCTGAACTACATTAACATCAAGATCAAAGTGGACTAATCAAACACTTTTAGTGCTGACTGACTCTAAAGAATAATGGAATTAACTGCTAAGGACTAAAATAAAACTGAAGATTTGTACCATTATGTCTAAAGTAATTTTATGTTTTGTTAAAATGGATTTCAGAACATCGGTATCAAAAAAAAGTATCACTCAGGAACCAGAATTGAAGCCAACATATCAGTACTGGCATCTACCCAGCCCTATTTGAGCACCACAAACAGCGACGTTGCATTGTAAGTGACATTAATGAGTCAGTTTGCTGACTTTATGTCTGGCCTGTATTTTTGCTGAGTTGTGTCTTTTCTGAACGGTGGTGACCTTAGACAGAAGTCTGGTTTAAGTAGGTCAATGTGTGCTAATTATTCGCTGAAGTGGTATTAATTAGTAATAGGTGGTGGATGTAAAGTAGTTAACCAGTCTGAATGACATTTTTTAACCCTCTCATTTATTTTCAGTGTGAGAAACTGCTAATGTGATCCCATTACCTTTCTTAGACAGTTACAATAATTAAATAACATAATAATTCTCCAGTTATTTTTGTCTTAGTATTACATGTTAGCATCAAGCAGTTAAAACTGGCTGCTTCTTCTCCTGCAGTCTCTTTATAACCAACAAGTAATGTATTTCTGGTGGTCCTGGCATGGAGTATATAATATGAAACTATTTTCTTTTTTTTTGGTTTTTTTATTGTATTCATATTGCATATGCTTTTCTCCTTCTGTTTCTGCTCTCTCCTGTCTTTCTCTGTCTGGCTCTCCCATTCTGTGAAGGTGATTATGGAGCCAGGAAACTAGCAGGATATGGTTAGTGGCCCTCAGGGGTTGGTCTGAGGACATTAAGCCCACAGCGACAACGAGCCACAGCTGTTGGAGTTTTTTTCACATTCATTTGTTTGTCAAATTTAGAGTCTCTACTATTGCCAAGAACCCCCTCTGCCACTCAGGCACTCCAGAACCGTGGTGACAAGGCTGCTTTTAGCCAAATCCAATTTAATCTCCATTGGCGGTAGTGGATAAAGCTGTCTCCATCTCCCCCAACTGAGGCCAAAGAAGGCTAGGCACTCCACAGGGAGCTGCTTGCAGCACACACAAGGACATAATGCACACACTTGAGCACAACTTAATACACAAATGCATACAAATATACACACATGTACATTGTACAAATGAAGAGAGGGCACTAAACTAACTGTGTAAAAGCACAATTGTATGTGCAGAGGCACTCTCTCTTGCTCTCCTTCTCTCACTGTTGTGTGTTTCTGCAGTGAAGCAGATGATGTCACTGTTATGGAAATGAGATAATGAAATAAAAAAACAGAAGCACATCTGAGACCTTGCTACTAGCCTCCAGCTCCTCCGCTTCATTTAAAAAAAAAAAAAATCTTGTAACTATCAGGGAGCTGCATACATGAGTGTATATGCCTGCAGAGTGCCGCTATAGCCAGAGATACACATTTATGCTAATTTCATATTTTAACCCACAGGTTCGTGATAACCTTTGCGCAACATTTGTGACAACACAGTTTAATTGCAAGCGTTTGTAAAGCAAATCATTAACAACAAATTTCAGCATAACTCTGCATTAGTTTGACTGTAAAAAGCCACTCAATATGTAGCATCGATTTTTCCCTCCACTGTTTTGCACTTCTCACATCAGTGTGAGTGGCAGATGTGCTTTTTATGCCAATGCCAATTCCCCAACCAGCACAAAAAACAAGATCAGAAAAAAGCATCTTATTAACATCCAAATGTGCTAAAAGCAGAATAGATTTTTTTTTTCACTTCAGTGGTCCAGATGACCCCTTCTTTGCCACTCAGTATACATGACCACTCAATCATTTAACATCCTTTAATGTTCCTCTGGAAGGATGTAACATTTTTAATGGGAATAAATAGAGGTGCTAAGGCTGAATGTTATTGGGTTATTGACTTTAAACATTTACATTTAACTGTTTTATTAGCACTTGAAATAATGTGTAAACATGATAGTACAAACAAAGATTTCAGGGAACTACTTGGGGTGTTATCTGTTGTCCAATATTTTTACTTCTACATGTGAAGAAATGTATTGATTGTCTTTTTTGTTTTTTCTAAAGTGCGATGTGTGACCGATTGCCTACTCCTATGCTAACAGCAGGCTAGCTAATTTCTATGTTGAAGAGAGCGAATTTTCCATGAAAATCCATATGCTCACGTCCGAGTTCTTCAGTGCATCTCTTCCGCTCCTCCACGGCGGCATCTTAGAAATGCTACGATACAGACTCCATCACAACATGCATGTGACTGTTATCTTTTGTGCCTTTAAGCTACATATATTTATATTTATTCATATATTAGAATAGTTCTACCATCAGGAATTAAATCCATTATTGTTTGTTAACCTCACAGAAAGTTCACAAGGCACGGATCTTTAATTAAAGGTTAATGCTACATATGCGATTTAACAGAATTTCCAGTTTTCCGCTTCATGTCAACATTCAAGCTGTAATTATGTTTGGGAAGGTCTGCTTTTTCTGACAGCTCCAATATATTTCACTGCAAGCTAAAAAGTACAAAAGTGCCAGCAAAAGCAAGCAGATGTTTTCATGCATGTTTTCAGCCAAGTGCATTGTTAATGTCTCATTTCCAGTACACAGAGTCCTAGTCCATGTAACGAGCTTGTATGGGCTGTAGTTATGATGTTAAGGGATATAACCTGCCTGGTCTGGTGTGCTATGATGCATTCAAAGCTTTGTGTATCACCTGTATCCCCTCCACCAGGATATCTTTTATCCAGACCTGTCAGTGCATCTCACTTTATGCAACCCCCAACCCCAAATCCCAGAGCATTAATGTCTCATTATCCATTCTGAGATATCTTTCTGAATATGCTATGAGTATCTACTGTCAGGAGAGGCTTTTATGAAAACTAAACAAACAGGAAATTATGTTGTAATGATAGTGATTTGAGTTCATGCTTTGGGCCAGTGATTTGAAAGAGCAGGTCTCAGCTATACAAGGATTTCTGTGACTGTGAGAATATTATTGTGCTCATTATGTATGCTTAAGAGAGGGTTGTTTGCTTTGTCACTGTAAGCAAAGTGTTATCTGTATATGTGTGAGTGTGTGTTTATGTGTGCAGCTGCAGCAACAGCAATAGCAGTTGAAGATCATTAATTACGGGTGTTTCCCTACTTTCCTCCAGGACTGATACTATGCTGCAGAGATACTGGCTCACTGGAGTAAATGGCATTAGTACTTTGTTCACTTACTGCCCTGGGGCCTTGTTTCTAAGCCTTTTTTGTTTTAAGTGGCAGCCTTGCGTGAAGCTCCCTTACACTGAGCCTATTTCTCAATCCCTTATCCCCCCCTATGGAATTTACCACCAGTGTATTCATCTTCAAATGGCGAGAGAAAGGGAATGAGGGTAAGAGTTAGAACCTTACAGCAAGGCGTACGAGTGGCCAACATCTCCCAGTTAGCATTGAGATCATTGTTAATCAATCTCTGTAGCATTTAGACAAGCGGAGAGGACAAGCAGGACGGGGCATAAGGCTGACAAGCTGAGAGGAACATGAATGAGACAAACAGCATGGTATCCAGCGGGGAGGGGCAAGCAGTTAGTGCGTGGCTAAGGATACACTCTGGCTGAGACTCCCAACGCAGCGTTAGGGAGGAGTGTCACCACGCTCATTAGCATCGCAGCCCGGATGGAGGTAGAACGGAGTCTGCTGTCGGGGCTGAGTCTGCCGAGAGAGGCCGACACAGGAAGCAGCTCCTTCAACATGAAATGCTCACTGCAGCCAGAAACTCCTTGTGATTTCTGGTTGATTTTTTTTTTTTTTCCCCCAACAATTTGTAGTTCCTCCTCCTAATCATATCCCGTATCCGCTCTCTAAATCATCTCACCCCAAAAACCTCTTCACTAATCATGGAAGTTGGAGGGGAATAAATGCTTAACAGATGCTTGTATTGTCAGGGGTCGGTTACATGCTTCTACACTTTCACAGCTCAGTGGAACTAATACTCCTGGGCAGGTTACCTAAGATGCCTAGTTCCTCCATGCAATTCTACTTCTATTCACCTTTATTGTGTCAAAAGGGTCAAATAAGCAGAGAAAAGAAAACAATAACACTTATGAATAGACAGCTTCCGCCTTGAACCTGTATTCATTAGTAATCACATTTTTTACATCTGTTAATAAATGGGGGAATGACGTTCTTCACTTGTGATAAATAATGGACAAATAAATAAGTCAGGATTGTGGCTATCTTCCCACAGCCAAGGTCAAATAATAATAGAATAACTGAGATGTTAAATGTAATAATGGATTCGAAAGTGAAATCAGGGGTTCTACAAGTCTTCTTGCAGTCTTGTGTTTCTTTCAAAAATCAATGTGTCTTTATTTCTTTTATTGGGGTTAACTAGTTACTGAGCATACAGGCCAAGCTTCACTCTATTCACTTCATTCTTGTATTTTACAGTGAAAAATGTTGTTGCATGTCTTTGTTTTAATTAAAAAAAGACAGTATAAAACATTTCTGTTCATCTTGTGCACTAACTGACATTGCCAGCTTTTTAAACAGGGATTTTTAGTGCTTGGCATTAATATGATTAACTCAAAAAGAAGAGAAAAAAACCTCAGATTTATTGACAACACACTTGGCAACACAAGACAGATGTCTATGAAAGTGCTACAAACTTCTAATAAAAACTCTTAAGACGCGCTTTTGCACGTAATCATTTCCCCAAAGTAACTTTCCTTGACTTTGATGTGCTGGCAGTGTTTGAAATTTATAAAAGTAAAGTATGTGCCTTTTCATTTTCATTTGTATTCTGCAAATACCACTAGGTTAGCTGTGTGCAGTACAAACAGAGGCACAAAGCTTTGGAAGAGCCTTGTTTTAAGTGAGACAACGTAATCAATACACCATCTGCTGGACTAAACTACTCCTTTCTTCAGAAATGACCAGAATGCTAACACACTTTATGCCGTTTCCTCCACAGCACCTCCGACTGTCCGCATTATACACTCAGGGCATGCCTGTAATGTCGAGGAGGAGAGGCACACAGAGCGAGTCTACACCATCAGAGAGGGGGAGACTCTGGAGCTAACTTGTCTGGTGACCGGGCATCCACGGCCACAGGTGAGCCCACAGACCAGAACTCGACACCTAATCATCTGCCCTGAAAAGACAATAACAGACAAACAAGAGAATCATGGGACAATATGCTAATTTTGAAACCCGTCTTTCTCTTTTCCTCTCGCCCTCCTTCAGTAGTTTCCTTTTCATTCTGTATGAGCGTCATTGAGTGGCACACCACGTACCTCTGCACTAAAGCAGCTTAAAAGTTTAATCCTTTAATTATTGATGGTTTAGGTTGCATTGTGCACCTGCATGTTGATAATAAAAGCTTCCAAGCCTAATGAGAATGCAAAAACAAAACAGGCAAAACATCTGCCAAAACAAAATGTAATGAGTGAGAAGCAGGCCACAGAGAAAACACTCTGGGTCATGTGAATGCACAGGAGAACAAACTCTTGTATTTACTTTTGTGATCTGAACTAATTACACAAACCTTGCACCTTTTTTTTTTTTTTGGAAGAAAATAAGATGTTTATTTGCTCTTGTTGTACCTTAGTCTCTTTTGTTCTTTTCATGTTTCTGTCTCTAAAAAGAAATGCGCATGTAAAACTTTTTTGAAAAAAAGGTAGTAAAATGGCAGAAACAAACTCACATTGTTCCCTTTTGTGGAAAACCAGCGTATTTGCTTCATGCAGGCGTAAATGTCAGCTCTGCAATACATTACCTGACCATCACATTTTGCCCTTATATTCAGCTAAGCAGGATTTGCACACACTAACCTTTTTAACAATCACTGAATGTTGTTTTCAATTTGCTTGATAACAGAAATTACACGGAATTCAGCACTATCTCCGGACAGGACTGAGCTCATTTACATTAATTAATATAATTCCCCGCTTGATCGATAGACAGGGCTATTAGTTTGTACACTTCCCCTCTGGAAGCCGAAGCAAAGAGCATATTGATTTTTATATTTCAATTGAAAAGGTGAGGCCTCTTAAATTAGCGAGAGGTTTAGACACAAATCATCTTCTACCGTCGTTAAGGGGGAACAACATTGCACTCATCATTTCTGTCTTTCCACTTAATTAGAATTTCTGAAAACCAGAGCCGAGTGAGAGGAGGGGGTTGAGGAAAGTGGGAGATCAAAAGCCCTGCATGGCTGTGGCAGGAGAGGCAGGATATCCTTTGAAACAGAGTCATTATGAGGCTCACACAGATCCCCTGGCACAGCGAGTCTCGACTGTGTCTCTCTGGACTTTGGGATGTGTCAGCTTTGTCCCCTCTGGTGGTGGCATGGGACCGTGGGCAGTGAACACTCATTCTGAGTGGCTTCGGAAGCCGAGGAGGTTATCTGGGGTGGCAGCCGACCTAAGGCTGGTTTTGTGATGTTAGTGGAAAAACACAAGGGTATGCGACCTCATTGGAAACAGTCTTGCAAGTTAATATGGAACAGTTCATCTTTTCACCAGAATTAAATATTAATCCTCGGAACATGTTCTGAGTCCGTCTTTGCAACAAAGTTTTACATTTTAATTGAGTTGGGTTTCCTTATTTTTCAAGAGGTAACATGAGATAAACGTAATCAGTATTCTTTTTACAGCTTGTAGTGCTGATGTGCTTGATGAGAAAGTAGGTTCTTCTATCCCTGGAATCATTCTCAATCATGATTTCTTTTCAACTTAAACCACACTCACCATCTGGACCACGATATCACAGGGGGCCAAGTCACACTACTCGATCACTGGAAATGACTTCAATTAGTTCTGCATTACCAAATCACGAAATTCCGTTTTTCATCACTACTGTCCACATTTTAGTCCCTTTCCCAGACTCGGAGATAGTACAGTTCCTGTGATAATACATAGACTGAAGGGTGTTTTGCCAAGTATAACATAAGCACCACAAAGGACCAACCACTGAGTAAATGGGGCCACAGTTGGCAATTTTACCACTCTTTAATTCTAACCGTCTATCAATATGCACACTTCTTAAATTACATAGATGCCCCTCAGGCCTTCCCACTGATGGACCTTCTGGATTCTGTCCAACCAAGCAGCCGCTTCCTCACAGTGGACCTGTTTGTAAGCCCCCGTGCACATCCGCCCACCCACCTTGGAGGAAAAACAGAGGCTTTCTAATAATAAAATCATACATGCATCCAACCACACAGACAAAGACCCACACTCGTGGCAGCGGTAAGACTTGTCTGCCTCCCCATTTAATTGTCAAATAAATATGTGTTCCTGTCAGTCAGCCGCGCACTGTATAATATGTGCTTTTTCTGCGCTGCCTCATGGGTTTGGCATTTCAAGGTGTTACTATAACTGCTGGCATCAAGCTGTCTCTGGTGCAATGAAGTCAAATTCCGTGTAGATGTCCAGTGCAGAGGTCATCGAAAGGATTTCTGGGCCATGAGGAAAAATATTTATCTCTTATTCACCCCACCTTTAATGTTAATCAGGTAATGAAGGTGAAGTGTGAGGTCCGGAAACATGCATTTCTCTTTTTTTTCTATATTTCATCTACTTTTATTACTTTATTATATACACTTTTACATGAGATGTATAAATAATATGAATTAGTCCAATCCCAGTATACTACCTGTAAACCCACACCTCATATCCTGTAACTGTGTCCATCTGACAACACCTATATTATGATGAATGTCATACTTTGCTTTATCTTGTTTACTTACTTTTACCCCTGACTTCAACCCTGTCTCACAGAAAACGATGTTATTGTATTATGTTATATTGCAAATTGAATTACATTTTGCTACAAATGTAATCTGTGCCTTCAATTTGTCATTGAAGGAACCACGACTTTCCTCAATGGGCAGGAGATAGGTGGATGGAAGAAACACAGGATCCACGACTTTGCATTGTTTGTTTGTTTTGCAGGTGTTTAGGTTTAGGTAATAAAACCGCTTTCTCTAGGGTTAGAAAATGAGGTTTTGGTTTAAATATTAATGAATACAATGTGAGTCATTTTTTTAATCACACCTTTGTGGACTTTTTCTGTATCAAACCAAACCCTGGCATCTTACCCTAAACCTAACCAAGCGCTGTCAGTGTCTGAATCGTAGACTGTAGAAATAGTGGACGAACCCTCCGTGACGTCACCCATTGTTTGTGTTCTGCTGTTTTGAAACCTTGAGATGGCCTTCACCCATGAGGGTGGAGAAGAGTGAAGGGTGAAACCAAAGCTCACTGAAAACACAGATCATCAACAAACAGTGTCATATTAAATGCCATGAAATCATTTCAGCTACGTACTTAATACATATTAACACATACAGTTGTGTTTGTCAACGTTGTAAAATCTCATGATTACCGCTACCTGAGCTAATTAGCAGGCTAGCTGACAGACCATATAATTTAATACGAATTAATCCTAACGTCAGCTAATGCAGCTAAGTTATGCCCGGTATTGTAA
>JAPQRN010000017.1:8126525-8187311 GCA_037367275.1 Coranthus polyacanthus | reverse complement strand
AACCCCCCCCCCCCCCCCCCCCGTCATCACTACTTTCTTGACAGGCCCGCTGTGTCCAGTTGGACAGAGGACAGAGACACCCACTTCACCTAAAAATGAATGTTTTTGGGCTCTGTGAAATATGGTGACGTGGGAGAGTAATAAAAGTAAATAAAATGGGTTTGGAATAGAGCAGACATAGACGATAGCGCTCATTTGGAGCTCACTCCATGCTCTTTAAAATGAGTTTTAAGCGATACAAAAACTCAATCTCCGTCTCCATCTCCGTCATGAATTTTGGGATACAGCAGAACCATGAGCCAAAACTGGCTGAAAAAAAAACACAATTTTTGTGCCTCAATATGATGTGATCCTATGATACAAGGTGATGTATTATACAATCTTCTGAAAAGATCCCATAATGTATGTAGACAAAGATGTATGTGCAGCCGCTCTTAAGTGCTTTTGGATGTAAATGACCTGGTGTGATGAATGGTGTGATACAGCCACAGAGAGTTATCTGAGCCTTGTTTGAATCAGGACAGAATGAATCAGCACATTATGTGTACATTATGTAAATGTTTGCTAGTGTGTTTAATGGCGGTAAAGCCAGTTCACGACTGCCCATTACTCTTTCAAGGACTTGCTCTGGGGAGGGGTCTTTAATCAGAGTAGTGGAGTCGATCTCATCTTCTGCCTCTATTTCTTTCCTCATCAAGGGATTAAAACCCTACCACACTGTGTGTTTGTGTTGTTTATTCTAATGAGCGTATTCTGTGCAGATTTTCATTCTTATCTCCATCTGTTTTTATCTTTTTTTTTTCTCTCTCTCTGGTCAAGAAAAGGCCACAGACGATGGGTTTGACAGCTAGTTATTATCCATCTTATTTGTGGATATTGACAAAAATATCCCAATTAAAAGATGTGAAAGAACAATATAAACCACAATGGTGATGATATTGATCTTGAGTTCTGTTGATTCATAAAACAGTGATCTGCTGGATTCTTAATTACTGGTTCTCGATATGACGGGGTGTTTGAAGTCTTGTGAGGACTACCATGAAGACCAAAGAGGACAGAATTGAAAATGTGAAAAGGGATTTTTTTTTGAAGTTATAGGTTTGTTTCAACATCATTTGAACTTTAAGGTGTCGCTCTGCACATTATACACTAAAAAACAAACCCAAATGAGAATCTAGATAGCACAGATTCTGCAGTCCTGCATGAAACCTCTGGGATTGATGTAATTTCTTTTGAAACATGATGCTACATTAGGACACAGTGAGATCATTCTTCAGTGGAGACCCATGAAATGTCCTTTAAAGAATTCCATTCGATAGTGATCAGCACAGGATTATTATAAATATGTGATAGTTTTATTGGTTAGAAGTTCACACCTGATAATGCAGGATAAGGCCACCGTGTGAGATTCACCTTTTTTTCCAGAAGCTTAAATGCCACTTTGAAAGTGTCATTAAAAGAAATGCAGTGTTATCTTATGTAACAGGAGGTACATTACTGGCCAAAGAAGCAGATACATTCATGCTCTAAACCGCCTACACATGACCCATCCCTTTCAATCTACTAAAATGCACAAGCACCTGTTTCTCAGTATTATATGAGTACACGGTTTACTTTTGTAAAAGTCTTTTTCGTTATTGGTACAAAGTTTGAAAGAGGAGCCACTTGCTTAAGTGGAAATATAAATGTCTAGGGCTGTCAGGATGATAAAAGTTAAGTTGACAGTTAATCGTCATCCTAATAATTGTGATTAGAAATTTAACTGTCTTTTTTTGTTCACTTTATGGCACGAGTATGGTTTATTTAAACACGGACAGTACACCCAATGAAGAATAAGAGCCATCTATTGGGCCGAACACACTGAAATAAAAAGTTTGAGTCTGTTTGCACACATTTCATTTAACACAAAGGGCACAGGATAGATATGACATAAATAATAACCAAAATATACAAATCCTGCAATACAAATATACAAAGAAATGACTGATACGGTGAAAAATGATATGGAAATAGTGATGAAATATAACATTTCTGTTAGTTTCATGCTGCTGTTTTGATACATGTCATTGGATTGGAATGATGTGGTAAATGGATGAATGGAGACGATTATGCACAATAATTGCAGTTAGCTCAGATCAGCGCGATAACAGTATGTCATGTCATATGTCACCTCTTCATTTTAAATTATCACTCAGGAAAGATCTCCATTCCATAGGTGCCTTTTGTACAGACCAGAAAAACATCATTAGTTTGAAACCTGAAAAGAACTCCATCATGTCAGTGGAGCTTTGCTTCCGACCTTAATGGGGGGTTTGTATGTGCTGTTGTTTAAATCAATGGTGTGTGGCCTGCTTGTTTTCTAGAGAGATGAATTAGAGAGGAGATGGGCTGAGGCAGACGCCACTGTCTAAGGGAGAGGATGAAGAGGCGATTTCATTACTTCTCTTCCCCCCAACACACAAACAGAAACACACACACACACACACAATGAGCAGAACTGGGCCTCATTATTTCCTCATCTCCATCACTCGGAGGAGGTGAGGGGTTGCAGGCTCTGCTGTGAGGCTGCTGACGTCTGCCCCTCCATTTATCACAGACATTGTGTACACACACACACACACACACACAGAGGTCTTCTACACACACCTACAGACAGCCAGTGTTCCTCCAAAGACAGCATAATTGGAAAAGCACTGTCACTGAGGAAGATGGAGGTGCAGCAGTCCTAAGTGGGCTGCAGCCTCCTGAACACAGTTCTTAAAGCAACAATTTAATCAGCACAGTTAAAGTGCAGGATGACTTCATCTGACCAGAGGGACCCATCATGAAATGTTTGGGCTTAAACATCATCTATTTGCATAGTTTTTACTTCAAGGGAAAAAGAGCAATCAAAAGTATATTTAGGCTCTGGAAGTTTGTTTATAGCACAAACAAAATGCCTTTTTACATCCATTCTGCATATCATTTTGGAGTCTTACTCATTAGCAGTCAGTAGCTTGAGGGGACAGGACTACTTTACTATAGATTAGAGTATCTTCTAACAAGACCATCATCCTCTATATTCATTTCGACTACTCTGCTGCCAACTATGTAGCATGCTGTATCTGCTACCGCTCCATTGACTCTATTCTGCATTGCTACACTTAATTGGCAGTAATTACACTTAAGCAGGGCTGATGACTGTGACCTCAGTGAGGGAGTTAGTTACCATTACCTTAATGCTCATTGCAAATCCTGTGATGGCTGGAAAAGGGGAGAAAAAGAGTGCGCAAGGAGTTCGCAAGTCAAGTAAAGGAGATTTTACAGAGAAAGAGTAAAAGGACTGGCCCACTCTCCCTCCCCCAGTAGTAAATTTAAGTTCAAGTTAAAGTAGGAATGTGGAAATGCTTAATGAATAATTCAGGACTTGTTACACAGAACCACAGAGGCATGCCAAATAGCAGATATGGCTGGGGTGGTGTGTTGCCCTTTACAAACCTTAACCCAACTTGTCCGACTCCCTCCCCACTGTGTTCTTGGCAGAGATGGAAGAGTTACCTTAATAAAGCCCTGTCTCAAAGGTCTGTCACTTTACAGTGCATTAAAACAGTTGTCTTGACCCCTGGCAACTGACCCACTGATTAGATTTCAATTTCAAACTTTCAGTATTAAAGCCTGCATGGTGAGTTGTGTTGTGCATTGGACCCAACACACACACACACACATACACCTACACACACACACACACACACACACACACACACACACACACACACACACACACACGGAAGAAGCCACCTAACCTAATAAACCTGCAGTTTTATTAGAATAGAAATTATGCCACAAGGATTTGGATATTCATTATTGCTTCACTGATGCAACCAGAAAAAAACAAACAAAAAAAAAAACTCAAATTCATTTGTTTGTATGTTTGTTTGTCTTAATGGAGAATGGCCAGTGATGTTCATTATTGAAGTAGTTAATTAGGTGTGTTCTCCAAAGCATGCAAAAACACAATGCTTGCACTTCCATTGCTTTGCTTTGAGGATGATGTTTTTCATCAGACTTGGAAAATCACAAGCAATAATAGCTTTTATTTTATGTCACAATGATAATCACAATTGAGAGCATAACAACATTAAAATGCGACTCATGAAAACCATGTATTCATAAGTGCATCTGAAAAATGTGTGCATAACAGAATTTCCAAGATTAAGTAGGTAATTAGCTCATTTGCCATCATGACTAGATTAACATTAGTTATTTAAATGATGAAATAATACATGTGTGATTGATGTAAGGACATATAAATCACGAGATATAAAGTATACGTCTTGATATTAGAATTCTGTGCTGTATTCGATGATACATGGTATCTTGTTATCATGAGCATTAATACATAAAATTAATTCAATTATCCCGTTTAAAAGACCAGCAGATTAATAGGATTAAGTTCTGTATTGAAAGTAGCATGAAGAGATGAGCAAGGTTTTTTTTCTTTGTGTCAAAATAAGGTAGAAATTGTAATAAGCATAATATTTAAATAATTTAACTTTATTTTCTTCTTGATCAGGGCACCAACGACTGATTAGTCAGCTAATCTTGTAAAACAGGGCAGCTCTAATGTTTTGGCTTTATGCAAGCACCGCCGAGGCTAACGGAAGAAGAGGACATACAGTGTTATATGCTTTGGTGCTTAAAAACTAATACAGTAATCTGATTATTCGCAGTAATCCACACACACAGTATTGTGCACAGGGCTGCTGCTGACCATTTGAGTGCCCAAAGCATAATTGCTTTTAAAAAACACACACACACACATTTGGAAGAGCTGTCTTCCTTAAACCAAAGAATAGTATTTTCATTATTAATGTTACAAATAAGAAAAAGAAATGCACAGTAACAATATTACATTATATATAGTAACTATAGGACTGGCCAACCTGTGCCATTTTCACCGAGGTGAGTTCAACACATTTTATCCCAAACCATGATCTTTCAACCCTAACCATAAGCCTAGGAGTAGTTTTTTGTGTGGTAGTTTTGGTACCTAAACCTAAACAACTGCAACTGAAAACTTGAAGTAAAAAGCAAAAATGCCAGACAAAGGAACTGAACCCCAGGATCCCGCGGATAAATCCAATGATTCATCCACTGCGTCTCTCGTTTTTATAACATTGTTTTGTGTGTTTAAATATATATTGAATTGCCTGTAACGTTAATGGTACCGATTGAAGTTGGGCTTCATCTTAAATTGAAATAATTGATCATTATGATTATGATCATGATTGTTGGGCTTGAAATCTATTTGGCTTTCTTGTTGTCTTATATGTCCATTCCATGTGTTTCTTTTGCACAACTGAATATCACTCACTGACTGAATGAACTCCTCCCTGGATCCCCTCCCCCCCCCTTTCATCCCCCCGTCAGCAGTGAGAGCAGCGCAGTACATGAAGCTGCTCAGAGCCATATCTCACGTCTTGGAGAATGATATTCAGTTTACTGAGATATCTCTGTTACACAGGCGCCATCGTCAGAGTGGACTTATTGCAGAAATAGATGCATCATGCCCTCACCCACCCTCCAAACACATCCATCCACCACCACAATCACACTTTAGTATGAAGCAACAGCTGACACCAAATAGATACAGCTAGCTGGAGCTAGTTATTGTGGAGTGTAACCATGAGATAGAGGTCACTGTTGCCAAGGGGTTGAGAGATGGAGGAAAAGGAAATGTTCTGACAGTAAATTACATGCTGGATTCACATATTCCATCAGAGGCCTCTGTGTGAGATGGATGTTATATCACCAATATGGCTTATTAGCCTTTTCACCCACATAAATGAAATGCATTACAGCACACCATTCAGCGAACTGAAATTACACACCATCTATATCATGTTTTATTTGTGATGTCTGTTGTGTTTTTACAATAGGATACTGATTGTTGCATGTTGTTTGGGATTTTACATCTCTTTAAAGCACATAAATCTCACGTTTTATGTATAGTATCTGCATATATATGTATTTTTAATATTCAACCAGCATATAGAAGCCTAACAATCCATAATAATAATAATATTACATTTTGAAAATGTATTTCTGATCAGATTCTTTCTGACTTAACTCAGGCATAAATCATGTTTACAGACAAGGTAACGTATTAAAGTTTTATTCACATTAGGCTTAGTGACGTATATTCACTTTACTTACATTAAATAGCCACAAATAATGTAAGACATTAATGTTACCAAAGGGGATATAATAAATGCTATTATATCCCCTTTGGTAACATTAACCGGCACCCAAATTAAACTGGCTCTTACATTGGATAAAATAAGGGGTTTCTCTGAAATTGAACATGGTTGGAAACATTTGATATATTGTAAGTACACAAGTCAGCAAAATATATACAGTAGGCTGTTAGAAAAATGATTAATTATACTGTGAGAAAAGAGCATTACTTGTCTGTAGTTTGACTCAGCCACATGACATTCCTCTGTTATCTTAAGACCTTCAAGAGGCTGTGGCCGTGTGTAACCCTGCTCTTCCCCTTTTCATAAATACCCATGTATACGGCTTGAACTTCAGACAACTCTGTACCTTGGTTCTGACTTGTCTCCTTGTTCCAAGAATTAAAACTACCTTGATCTGACTCCAGCGACTCTGTGCATTTCCTGAGCAATTCTTCTGACAAGGCCTACTCGTTTTTAGATATTTTGATGTAGAAATATTACATATTATTTGCTTCAAACTGAGCAAAGCCAGAACATGAGCTCGCTTTTTTTGCTTTCTATTTATGTAAAAGTGGCTCTCATTTTGAAGGTGTGCTTTTAAGCTTTTAAAATCGAGGCTTGAAGGTGAGGTCCCTCACAGGGCAGGTTGCCAGGTAATAACTTCTCTAATCGCTTATGCCTCATTCCCATATTTTTTACTGAAAAACCCTCTCCAGGAGAGTCGGTCACCCTTATTTGGAATGAGTATAGGAGACAGCTGCTGCACAGTAACATCACCTCATTAACCCTGCATCTGAATAACAGCACTGAAGAAGTTTTTACATGCTCTCGACCCTCCTTGTCCTCCTTGTCCTCCTTTTATCTCCTTTCCTCCCTAACCACAACCCCCTCTGCCTTTTTTTTTTTTTTGCCGTCTCTCGTTTTCCCTTGGCTCAAAATAAAAGCAAATTGCTTATCTTTGACATAACAGGGCTGTTTTTACTCATTAAAGACATTGCACGAATGTCATTCAGGTCACTGGTTCCTGCTGGTAATCAAGCTGGGACAGTGATTAGGTGAAATGAAACGCATGCTTCTGTCGCTCATGGCTGACAGAGCTGGGAGTCTGATAGGTGCTCTCTTCCCAGGTGACTTCTGTAGATCAGCTGGAGAGTGAAAGACATCAAAGGCAAGAAAAAAGGGCATAAATCTGCACTAGATTAACACCCAAAAAGCCCAGAAAATGTGTGTGTGAGGGAGTACAAGAATGTTCATGTCTGTGCGAGTGGGTGGCTTAGTTTGGGCAGGTGGAGTGAGGTAATGCGTGTGAATTTTCTTGCAGGTGTTTGTGATTTTTCGGGGGAGTGGTGGTTGGAGGACATGAAAGGAAGGAGCAAAGGTTTGAAGTGATAATGAAGCACCTTCTTTAGTCTTCATCTCTTCTTCTCTTTTATCCAAACGACTCACTTGTGCCTATTTGTCCAACAAATGTTTCAGTAGGCCTCTAAAGTAAAATAGTGCTTTCTGCTATTCAAACGGGAATATCAACATCTTTGGGTTTTGTTCTATTTTTTCCCTCACTTGAGAAAAGAGGATAAACTAAATTTTATGTGTCTTAGAGGGGAAAAAAGGCTCGGCTTGCGTTGTGAGACCTCCTCTGACTCACACAGACGATGTGTCTTGTGTTTGCACATCAGTGTGTCATGCCGCTCCTCCTCCCATGTCTTAATATCAGAGAAACCCAGACCTTTCAGACTTGTCATGGTTGGTGGGAGTGAGCGGGAGTGATGCTAAGGTTAGCTCGCTGGAGCGTTTAGCTGTACATGGGCAGATTTACCGGCCTGTGAACCCATAAACCTGCAATTACAAACCCTAACAACTCTGGCGCAGGCGGCCTGTACACTGCAGTTTTCCTCTGGGCTCAGGGATTTAAGCTTCACAATCACTCAAGCATGACTTCAGAAGCTAATTGCACAAGAGTGACACACACACAACATCCTTACGGGAGAAAGACTGATGGTGGAGGTGGAATTTTGTTTGAAATTCATCAAATTTTAATCCAGTGCATACATTTCCATATTTCCATATTTATCTCTTTGCGCTTCTAGCATCCACTTCCTCCCTGCATATCATTTTAGCCCTATTAATAGCTCAAACTGCCGCTTAGCTAATACACAAACATACAGAAAAACACGCTCACCTTTTGTCGCCACAACCGCTTATCAGGTCTGGTGTTGAAAGACATGTGTTTCCCAGGCTAGATAGGGCTTTCAATGAATCACTCTATTTCTGCCACCGTGGGTAAATTGACTGTTTTAAGCAGGAAACGGATGATGGCGGAGCTGGGAAGAGTCAGAGATAAGATGTAGGATTCATACTCTCCTCCTCCTCTCTATAATGAATTAATGTATTTACTTAAAGCAATCTGCTCCTCTAAAATGGCCCCACAATCGCTCTGTCTTCTCTGCAGCCCCCTGTTTTTCCCACCACCTCCATAGGTAATTGCTCTTACCTGAGACACTGTAATGGATCCTGGATGAAGTATTGACCGCTGCTAGATTTTGATTAAGGGGCTGTAGGGCAGAACATGTCTTTAATGAAACTGAGGAATCAGCATTCTCAGGCTGCTGCGTACAGCCTGGAAGCTGTGCACTGTGGCCCACAGGCACCTTGATTAGGACCTGATCCTCAGCAAATCCAGGGGTGGGCCACTGCTACTGAATTAAAAGCGATGAATTCATCCATTAATAATACCTAAGGCGTATGTAGTTTTTCTCTGGAGGCTTATAATCATTAAAGATTTGGGCATTCATTCACTGTAAGCTGTTTGCTCATTTGTGCTCTCTTACTCACATTTACACACCAGCTCTCTCAATCACTCAATCATGCACCTTGTTGGTCTTTCACTGATACACTCACTCATTCATTAAAACACTCCGTCGCTTTCTCCTTCGCATGCAAAAGGTCAGCCTTTATCAGTTAGAACTTTAGCGCGAGGGATAACTTGCATTAGTTTCTCTCATCCTCTCCCTTAAATTGCCTTTTTGCTCATGTTTAAAACTGATTGCATCTCGGTCGGAGATGAAAGGGAAATAGCTAGCTCCCCACGTTCTTTGAGCGTGCAAATGGACATAATCTAAAAGGCGAGTATTAGCATGCTAAAAGACACCACAGCTATGATGAACACCATTTGCCAAGGCTTAATGCGATAGCCGGGTAAGATGATTAACTTTGAATCCATTTAATCAACCACAGGCGCTTTCTGAAATAACCAACTGTCTAGCGTCGGGTGAAACTTGTCTCAGATCTGTTGGGAAATGGGTAGATGTGTCAAATCACAGAGTGGCAAAATCAGAGCAGGGGCCAGCCAAACATTATTCTTTGAAGTGATGGACATAAAAAATCATTTTGTGCACAGTATTCATCGTCTGTGCCGAGCCTTATGTTTGTGCCTCACAATGCAGTGCAAGTTGGAAGACACAGCAGCTCACTCATTGACTGGGAAGTCAATGTGCCCTTGGGCTGCATCCTATTGACTTAAGTAGTTCAAGTAGTGGGCTTCTCACCTCCTCTCACGCATCGACCCCTGTGTGCATGCCGATAACTGGCTCTCTTAAGGCAACAAGAATTCTGACCCTTTCGGTCAGATCTTTAACCACAAGCAAGAAGCATGAATCATAGGACAGTGTAATTGTTTAGTAACAATAAAGATTTTATACCTGCTTTGATTATTATCGCTAAAACAGCTCATGTATATGCTGTATATGCCTGAGGGAAATGTAGGCATTTTGACTGATTGATCCAAGAAAAAACTGACACAGTTGTCAATTTGAACAAGTCATGTAAAAGCGATTATTGATATGTTCCACCTTTGTGCTTCTCACAGACCTTGATGACCCGGTGGTGACAGTGCACCAGAGTATAGGAGAAGCTAAAGAACAGTTCTACTACGAGAGGACTGTGTTTCTGCGCTGTGTGGCCAATTCCAACCCACCTGTCCGTTACAGCTGGCATCGTGGGAGAGAGGTCCTGACACAGGGCTCGGACAAGGGCGTGGAGATTTACGAGCCTTTTTTCACACAGGTAAGACAACATGATGTGAATGAAAATATCATTTTGGTGAGAATGCTGGGTGCAAATATAAATAAACCTGTTTAATAAAAAGCATTTAATCCACAGTCATTAAATTATATTTTAAGTTGGCTGTCATAACGACATTCATCTTTTGCCTTGCACATGCAGACTACAGAGAAAGTACAAATTGGCAAATGAAGAAGAAAGGATGCGAAACTGCGATAATAAACCTTTGAAGGCAGAGCACACAATGTGTTCATCAGGAGCTAAATTTGCCGCAGCGCTGTCAGACGGTGCTCTCTCATATTAGGATGATGTCATGACCAGTGTGGCCAAAAGAGGGAGAGATGAACTGAGGCAAATGAAGCAGCAAAGCAGTTATTTTTTTTTTTAGTGTTTGAATTTATTAAAGGTATTAAATTCTTATAACATACAGCACTCGAGCTCACTCGAGCAGTGAGACAGTGTTTGTATCACACTGTGTGTTTGTTACTATGATTGATCATGTCTGAAAAATATGTTCATTGGTTTTGCTGGTTAATGTTTTAGTCACAATAGATGGATTGTGCCTCATCAGACGTTAAACAAAGGATTGTGTTTACGGCGCACTCGTAAATAATTCATTGATCCTGATGACTATGATAACTGCAGTTTCAAAAAACAACAATGTTATTTTCTACACCCAAAATGAAAAGATTTGATTGCACGAGGCACATTTCTCTACTGCCATTGCAGTAATACGTTTTAAATTGAGTTTGATGCAGTTTATTGAGGAGCATGCTATTGTAGGGCAGAAACTACAAATATGGAAATTATGACCTTTATTAACATCTTTTGACAATGACTAAGAAGTGCAATAACGAGCCCCAACAACACACACTCGCTTACCCTCCTCGTGCGTTTTCACAACACGATGAGTAAGCCAAGGCAGTTAATTAAAGATTAAGGATCCAACAGAACATTTTGCGAAGAAGGTGACATATCACATTTGAAATACTGTAATAATAGTGCTGATTTTTCATTTGCTTTTATGTCTTGAGAACTGAATGTAGTATTGGCCCTGTAGTTAAATGTCTCCTGATACATTTCGCCCGGGCCAGTAAATGTTGTACTTGTTACCCATTTAATTATGAGCGCCATTCTTAGTGTTACTAACCCAGTTTCACAAAGTTACATGCAGGCACACTCAATTCCCTCAATTGAGTGAGCGCAGCTTCTTTACAATTTGAAAATTGAGCAATTTTGTCCTTAAAAAGGATCTTACACATTCCACAAAGAAGTGATTGAAATTTGTTCTGTGACCAACTAGGGAATAGTAGTTTGAGTTGAAAGTGATTTGTATGTTGAATTGGACAGCAGAGAGTATAGAAGTCTAGAAGAAAGAGAAAAATACAGACGAGAGGGGAAAAGAGGCTTAAGAAATAGAGAGAGAAAAAAGGAAGTGAAATTGATGTTTGGCCAAATGGAGAAAGATGGTTGGGGACTAATGGAGTGGGTGAAGCAGCCTGAAGAAGCTGCGTAACTGGGCCTCATCACACTCTCCTCCCTTCTCCATTCGGCTCTTCATACCTCTTTGCGTCTTCCCTCACTCCTTTATCCTGCCCTCAATTAAAGCCTTAATTGAGTCCGAAAATGTGAGCGCAACCCAAACCCAGAGATTAGCTTTGTGTGTGTCCAACCCCAAATAAATCCTGACTAAACTCCTAGTAATTTGCCAGTATAAAGGGCTAATAACATAATTTTTCAACAATATATCTGAACTGGCCTCTGCCAGTTAAGTGACAATTTTAAAGCTGACCCAAATCAAAACTACTGGGTCAAGTCGAGTCCAGTCAGGCCTTCATTTTGTCCATACAAATTCAGGAATTGAATGATCCATTATTCTCTTTGGCTTTCACTTCTTCACTTCAGTGTCCCCCTAGCATCTCTTAAAGTCTACCAAATGTTATTTTATATTCCCACAGATGCTGTAGAAATGCAGAGATGGCATTTCAAACCGTGTGTGGAGAACAGACTTATAATTAAGTTAGGCCTAAAGCTGTACTTTTATTGTAGAAGCTCTGTCCTTTTGGCTGTCTGTTACATTCATCTCCACTTCTTGCCCCATAATTTTCCCCACAAAGAACCGGAGAATAGCACCATTATTGAAGGTTTAAATGAGCCATTTCTCTCCTCTTGTCAGATCGTGCCCTCTTTATAGAAGTCGATATGTTTTGATGTTTATGACGTTGTGAGTTTGATGTGGGCCGATGTTCCTGTTAAAGTACGCTATGTAGTTCTTGAGGGGGTAACTATCTAAAAAGCCAAGTTGGCAACAAACAGTCTCAACACCTGGCTTCATACACTGCAGTTATGTCAACCATGGCATTTTTTCAATAGCAGTAGGAAGAACACGCTATTTTTTTAGCTTTACAACTGTCCATTTTCAACCGTATCTGTTTCCAAAAGCATTTCCCCTACATTATGGCTGCAGATATACTTGCTTTTAACTCCACGTCCACACACGTGCACATGATGGCTGCTTCGTGTATCCTGCCTCCTTTTGTAATGTCGGTTGTGCAAGTCCTCCAAAATTAATGCTACGTCTGCATTATTATATTTTTATTAAAGCCAAGGGTGAAGGCAAGCCACTCTGCTGAACTAACTGGCTCACCGTGTGTGTTCTGCTGTATAATCAGAGACATTCTGGTGGAGTTTCTAACAAAATGGTGGCGTTACTCATCGTCAACACATTGGCAGAACTAGACAAACATGGTGGCTGCTCAATTTAAGGGCCTAACAAGATAGATACGTCCTCGAGTGTCACCATATTTATTGGTTATATCATGCTTTTTTTCAGCAGTTTTATACGGTCTGAGTTCTCTCCCGTGGCTTCTAGTGTAATCCTCCAGCAATACTTGTAATACGCAGGCAAGTATGTGGACAGTTATGTCCACGATGCAGCCAGTCGTCTATGCAAACACATGGTTAAAAAGCAAGTCTATCTCCAGTCTAAGCTAAAACATGAAAATGAAACTGGAGAAACATTTTTTTAAACTGGCAGTGGCAATTCACTGCCATGATTTCTTTTCTGTTCTAAGTCCCAGTCTTGGAGCTCTTGTGTACTTAAGTTTTCTTTTTCTCCATCAATATGGCCATCAATTCCCCTGCCCAATTCTGTTTAATGTGTTTTCCTTTCTATGCCCCTCACATTTTCCAAATAGATTTTCCTTCCCATCTCCTCCCCTGCTGCGAGTAAAGCTTGCACTCTGAATACCACGAACATCATCTTCTGATATCTGCTCCAAAGTAAGGGAGGTGACAGAGAAATAAAGGAAGTGGAGCACAGGGTCCATGCCTAATCTAATACAATTAACTTATCCATGAGCTTTATTGGATATGAAAGGGATTGAAAGACGTGAGTGATTGCCACGTTGTGTGGACTGCCGCAGTGCGCGACTGACTCATGTTTTAATCTCCCCGCCCCTGCTGCCAACCCAACACCCAAACGTTGGTGTGAGCCAGATCAAAGGTTCACATCCTCATAATAGCGCCCTGGGCGGAGCTAAAGGTTGACAGGCACGGCTGGAGTCAAACACACATACTCAGTGATATTTTTGTGGAGTGATCCCCTGCTGAGCCCATCCAGATTTTCTATGGCTGAACAGTGAAAATAATTCAGGGAGGGGAAAGCTAGACATTGGATTTTGAGAAAAATGACATTGAATTTCTTGAAAATAGGCTTTATAGTATTTTTTCAGTAATAATCTTGAATTCTGCTACTTTTTTTTATAGGTGCCTCCTTTTTCTTTTCATTTTTGACTTCATTAAAACTGTATACATATTCATCGCTTTGACCTTTCGTTGGAGCTTTTCGGCCTTTGTCATCTTTTTCCCAGTGCTTAGTTTTCTGCATTTCTTGTACTTGATTATGTTGATAATTTTGCACACATTTGCATACCAGTGTTGGTTTGGTCTGAGCTGCAGGGGGAAACGAAGATTTTGAAGCTGAAGAACCTGCGTCCACAGGACTACGCCAACTACAGCTGCATCGCCTCGGTCAGAAACGTGTGTGGGATTCCTGATCGCAGTGTGATCTTTAGACTCACCAATAAGACAGGTACTCGGAGACCACTAACGTTTCCATATGATAATATTATAAGTTCATTTTACCCCAATTTATGTTTATACAAAAATAATGAGTCAGAGATGCCAAAGATGTCCATCTGCTGTCAATCTTTCTGAGTCTTCACATCTGTCTTCTGCAGCCTCCCCGTCCATTAAGCTGCTGGTGGAGGATCCTATCGTGGTCAATCCTGGCCAGACAGTATCTTTGGTGTGCATCACAACAGGTGGGGAGCCGCCCCCCATACTCACTTGGGTCAGCAGTAACGACAGCCTGCCACAACGCAGCGTGGTGAAGGGAGGCACGCTTACCCTGCCGGCCATCACCTCGGATGAGGCGGGGGTCTACAGCTGCGTGGCCAGCAACAACGTGGGAAACCCAGCCAAGAAGTCCACTACCATCGTTGTTCGAGGTGAGTGTACTTCACATAGTCAGGAAGAGCGCACGTACGAATATAAGTGTCTCAAAGTTTGTGTAAGTTCCCTTTTAATTGCTTTTTTAAAGAGGGCACATGCACATGCTTCTTTTACGGAGATGAAATATCTTTGGTCATTTACATAGAATTGTGTTTTTGTTATTTCTGAATGTATTAATTATGATTCATTTTGCTCATTGTATTATTGAATGTCCTTCAGACACAAAGTATGGCCTTATAGTTTGACTTCATAAACATACAGAGCTGGGTCTTGTATTTATCACTGCACGTGCTACTTAAACACAGTCAAGGGCAATGCTGGAGGCAAAGGAGTATGAAGCCATTTATTTAAAATCCACTAATTTAAAGAGTGGTTAACACCAATTAAACAAGAGCAGTGGGGCAAGGGCCATTGTTGGCTGTTTGGTTATCATCAAGAAAATATGTTTTTTCAAGCTGCTCCTCACCTGAGTGGCACAAGAGGCAGAAGAGCATCTGATCTCACCAGAGCTCATTAATGAAAGAAACAGTGATCAAAGTGGCACTTTCTCCATGCTTGTCACATTGAGAGTTCATTAATAAACTGGATAAACAGAATGTGAAGAGCATCTGTATTTGCAATACTTTTCAGTTAAGAACCTGGCACATGATAAGTACTGTAAAGTGCAAAAAAAACTAAATGTTAGGCTTACAGTGAAGACAGGAAATTGCACCATCTTTAAAGAAAAGCTGCACAGATGAGACATGATGCATGAGGAAATTAAGTTTCAAACTCTTAAATCGATGCCATTACTAAGCTGCGGGATTAAGGATGGTGTGTGACTCGGCTTTTCTCTGTGACATCACATTCAATGCCCTGAATATGAAACTGCACTGAACTTCAAACAGGTGAATAAAAAGATGCATTAATTAGAAGAAGACTTGCACACAAAATGGCATTCACTGGATGATCCAAAAGCCACAAAGACTACTCTGTTTACATTTCAACTTCCCAAAGGACATCATAAACACACAAATGGAGCGCATTTAAATCAGAGTTTAGGAGATTGGCTTACTTTGAGGATCAGAAATGTAAATTTCTCAGGGGCTTCTTTGAGAGTCATCTCAGAGATTATGCCACAGCTCCATCATCAGGACGCGTCTGTACTCAGCTTGTTTGTGAACATTTATTTATGTAGCCATGTACTCTCCAGGATGAAGACGAGATCATCTGCAAATCATTTCGGATGGTCCCTCTGACAGATAAACCCCTTCTCAGTATTGTGAAAGTGCCCATATAGTTGAGAGCTTAAGAAATGAGAGGCTTACGTCAAAGACAAGGTGTCAGGTGTCCCATGGGAGCGAATAAGTCAGAGCACGCTCACTGCAGGCAATCTCTGCAATAAATATTCTGCTTTCATTGTTGTGTCATATGTTTGGAGCTGACATTTGTTCTCATGTGGGATCTTGGGAAGATATTGTCAAAAATATTCTCCACCTTTCTTAAATATATACCATATGTTGTCGTTGATATGAACACAAACTGATGTGCCACATTTTGGCTGCAGAGCGCTGTGGAACATGTAGAAATTTAAATAGGACAAATGTGTATTATTCTGCTAGACTAAATGTCATGCAGAAAAAGGAGATTGGTTATGCATTGCAGGGCTTTTCAAAAAACAAGGACGCAATTTGTGCAGGCTGTCATACAAAAGTCAAAGGCATTTCACCCGCTATACATAACACTGCTTAGATAGCTCTTAAAAATTTCAGACACCGTGAGATATATCATTCTGCATATGGGGTTCATCATATCAGTCAGGCAACAACGCCAAACAATCAGTGCGGAGAGATGAATATTAATAGCTTGGTGGTATATTCTCCTAAGGCTGCAGACTGCCACTGATGGCAGCTTGACTCTATGATTTACTTAAAGTAAACAAAAGGAAATTAGAAAGGGGAGGCTGAATGAAACGAGAAACGTATACGAAATGATATATCTACGATCAATTATAACAAACCCACAAGTTTTTATTGCAGTTATAATATTGCCACGCTATGTTAAACGAGTCACTAAACCGGTGGTAGTTAACTACATTACACCAATAATCCATAAGTGACAAAGAAGGTTTAGGAAAGTAAATTAGTCTGATGAACAATCATGCTTGTCAGCGCAGAATCAATAGCTATAGACAACACTCATTTAGATAAAGGATGAGAAGGGATAAATGGCATCTAATCAGCACCAAAATTCTGCTCTAAGTCTGACAAACTGTCACTAAGTGCAAAGTTTGGATCAGCATACTTGAATGACATCTCAATTTGACTCAATTGGACACTGAGAGACATTGATTATCAAAGCAAAGCCAATTAAAAAGAGAGACAAACTCTTCTGTCACGGCACTGATTGGAAACACTTCCTAGTCCAACGAAACATCACTGAAGTCAAAGTAAATTTGGAATAACATCTACAAAGGCTGTAAAGATAGAAGCATCACTGTTTTTATTGTTATTTCCGTTTTTATTCTGGGACAGACCTTTAAACTACGACAGGCTGATGTGAAGAGGGAGGGGTCTAACTGACAGCACTAATTGACAGGAGATGCATTCATCATGTTATTGCACATCTCACTGCGGCATCAGAATCACTCGCACGAGTCTGATAAGCTGTCAGTGATGCAAATACAGTGTGGTATTAATGTGCACCAGATGATTAGAGTGGGTGGTATAACCGCAGTGCACTCGTAAAGTGTGTCAGATTGTACATACAGTATTTACATCATAGGTACATCTTACCTACATGTACACAGGTTTGTTCCAACATATATCACAGATGAGTTGTCATTTTAAATGCATTTCAAACATCATTAATACTGCCTGCGTAAAAAGAAGCATGGGTGGTGGGGGTAGTCGACTAAATTTTCACCATTAGCAGATGATGTTTTGAAATGACACACTTATAAGTGATTATTATGATTATTTCATTTCAATTTTACTCCATAGTCAATGACTATTTTTCTAAACCAGCAGGAAAGAGACATTTAATTTGACATCAAATTCCAGTATTTTCTGACATGCTGCAGGTTATGGGTTGTGGTGAACTTTGGCAAGTCAGTGCAGATCGGAGGGTTTTTTTATAGTCCACTTCCAGTCCCCACTCACTGCTTTGAAAAAGGTCCTTACTATGGTGAAGTGAATGAGTAAACGGAGGCAAAGTGAACAGGGCAGAATTGTAGTGCGCAGAATGGGTTTGAACTTGTCTTTTTGATCACCTTCTCTTAGCCAGCAAGTTTGAGTTTGTTGTTAATTTTAAGTCACATTGTACCAGAGTAAATATCGTAGTATATCACAGTTTACTATCAGCTAATGTTCAAAACACAGCGGAAACTGAGGTATACTTCTTGGCTTAATGACCAAAATTACACAACAATTGTTATTAATTATCTGTATTGCCTTCTGAGCTCTGTGACGTCAGGCTTTGTAAGACCATTTCACACAATTCTCCAATGCTGCCTATTGTCTATTTTGTGAGTTGTTAATGATAATTCATGTCATAGCCACACAATGAAATGTGCATTTCTTTAAATTGCGCTTGGCAAATAATACAGTACACTGGCAAACTGTTGTGATTCTTTGAAGTAAGCAGAAATGGAAAATTCAAAAGGGTATAAGCCAGGCTTGAGGCTAGAGCACAGGCAGACCTTTAGCTGCTCGTTGTTTGTGTGTGTGTGTGTGTGTGAGAGAGAGAGAGAGAGAGAGAGAGAGAGAGAGAGAGGGAAAATATGCACTTATATATTTGCACACTGTTACTCACAAACACAGATCCATCTTTTCCTTTTGACTTCATCTGTTTTGCATATACATGTTGATTTTATTTTTGGAATACAGTATATTGACTTCAGATTTGAATAGTTGAATATGCAGTTATCATACTGTATGCAAGAATACCTTTGCTGCTGTAATGTAGTAAGAGTTTCTGCATGTTTATATAGATATGAAGACCCTAGGATATAACCGTTAAGGATATACTATAATGCTTCATGGCCACTAGGGAGAAATGCTGGCCATCTGCCTGTAGTTGTGGACTTGTATGCATATGCACATACTGCATGTGTACTTGGAATACCAATTCCTGTGGTTTTAAGTTCATTTTGCATATTTTAGAGGGTCACCCTGTGGCCTTAGCGTTGCCTGTCTCAGCTTGTTCCCCCTCGTCTCCAGTCCTTGAGAAGCCCTCTCAAACTGCTGTTGCCAAAGGGGGCTGTGTGTGAAAACGCACATCACTCCCCGGCAGATGGTAGTCTCTCTGGCCATACTGTCCCACCGGCCAGACTGCCTTCCAGGGCTTGGCCATCTCCACAGCCAGCCCAGCAGGCAACTGGCATCACATTACCCTGCTGACAAGATCCTTTTTATGGATTAAGGCTCCGCAACACGTCTTCAAACGCAGGTCAATACCCTGCTTACCCCATCCTCTCCAGTCCATTCTGTCCTCAACAAAGACACCAGTTTGTGATATGTCTGTTGTAGGCCTGCACAATGGGAGGAAAATCTGTTGTGTGCCATAACCTTGGTCAATATTCCAATGATGATATGGAACAAACTAACCTCACAGTCACCACCAAATTGACACCAATTAATCTGAGGTTAGCTGACGCCTAGCTGGGGCTTCATCTGCATGGCTCCATCTGATAGATCAAATGTTAGTGCTGAGTGTGAATGCCTGGCTCGTGTAAATAAAATGATTTTACTTATTCATCACATTTCAGGCAGCCTCTTGCAATATGTTGATCGCACATGTTCATATTGTGATGATGAAAAGAATAACATTTATAGTCAGAACTAATATACTTTAAGAATGCAAAAATACAGTGCTGGTTGTTTTCTCCTATGATTTGCTGTGCTGTCTTCTGTTGGGTATCAAATATGAGTAGGCAGCTTTCAAATGGAGAGTTGGCGAATTGAGACAGGGCTGTCTGTAGAGGGTGTTGTTGAAATGGACAGCTGGCCTGGCATTTTGTTTTCATGTTTTCCTGCACAAACAGCCAACTATGCGCATGTGTTTTCCATTTTTTGCAAAGCAATGTGTTTTCCTTCTGTGTGATGTAGAGAAGTGAGCATTGTTGTAGCTATCAAAGATTCAAAATCAAACAGTGCCGGGCTGTCGTCGGATTTTCTCGTCAACTCCTTCAGGGGTTCCTGACAATTTCAGGCATGACGTTTTCACACCCAAGACATCCATCATTCTGACCTGCTAAAATAGGCGCAGCTAATTCTGTAGAGCCACACAGTCAGACACAAATATGCGAGGATAACATTGACATAAATACAAATTCAAACACACTTGCAACCATCCTCACTTTGTAACTCTGATTGGAAGCTTGCTGTTATTTATAGAGAAGCAAAAATTCAATCTTTTTCAGTGTGCGCTTCCAACTGTGTATATTTAGACTGTTTGGTGGGAAAAAACAATCAGGACACGCCTTGTAAAAATCTGGCTGTCAGCATGTGAATCAACATGTGAATGACCCTTATCAAATTTGCTTTGGAATAAATTCTGGATGAAAGCTGAATATATTTCCATTCATGAATGCCAAATTTAATGGCTGGATGACCAGAACTGGCACAGGCAGGCCGGTCTTGTGGGCTGCAGCCCTTTGGACTGTGTGCGTATTTGTATGCGTAGAGTGAGACTGTATATGTGCACATAGCTGTGTGCTGTGTGTGAGTTTTTCAACATAAATTAAAGCCGGAGGTCAAGCTCAAGGTGGAGAGCAGCGTTTAGGGCTTTCTTTTTTGATTTTTCCAAAGGCTACACGTGCCTAAGTGGCCCTGATATTGTAAAGGTGCTGATGCATGGGGAACACATTGGCACTAATGCAAAGATGCATGGAGGGCTGATAGGAAAATGAAAGGTGCTGAATGGCAGTACCAAGGTGTATAGGTGGTTCAAAACCTTGTGTTTTGAACCATGCTAATAATGCCCATTGTCCTTTTTCGTGTTTAACCTTGAGCAGAGCAGATGAGGCAGAGGAGGGTGGCGGTTAGAGCGACATCCATCTGGCTCTGAGAGATGAGTTCAGCTTCACATGCTGATATTCTCTGCAAGAGAGAATGGAGAGCACAGTATGATGCCCACTGAGAGATGGATGGACAAAAATGAGAAGGACTGATGGGTAGACTGGAGGATAATGATTAAGAGTGAGAGTGAAGTGAGACAAGTCATTCTTCTCTACCAAACAAAAGCAGAGAGAGTGTACGAGAGAAAGAGACACACATTCACACAGCTTTTTTCTTGCTGCTTCCGTCTGCATTCGTAGTGCTGCCATTGAGTCTTTGTCATTGTGTGCTTACATACAATACGTGCATGTCACAGTCAGTATGTCAGGGCTGTGTGTACTTTTGCCCTGTTAAGAAGCTCCCCTGAGGTGGTATTGTAATCCTGCCGTATGACATGAGCTCTCTGCAGAAGAGGGCCTCAACTGGGGCTTTTCTCTTTGTGTGATTATCTGCGCTTTTCATGTACAGGCCACCCATTATTCCCACAGGCTATTAAAGCTATGGAGAGTCATGCAAGCTCGCAGCAGGCAGGAGCACTTCAGTTTGTGATTTTTCTCAAAAAAAAGGAACACAGAGATATATATATATACGGCAATGAGTCAAAAGAATGCATTGAATTCCTATTGTATTGCCAGTGAACCTTGTGTAATCTCAAGAAAATAGGATACAGGAGACACCGCAAACATAAGCACAAGCCTCCCTTCTTTGCCATAGTAGATGTTTTAAATGGACTTGCATTTTATAAAGCCTTTTTTTACCTTGATAGTACCCAAAGCGTTTTTCAGTGTGTCACATTTGCCCACATTCACACACAACCTGGGGTGCGGCGTCTTGCCCAAGGACACTTCAACATGTAGACAGGAGCCGGGGATCGAACCACCAACCTTCCAGTTTGTGGATGGTCGGGTTTCTACCTCCTGAGCCGCAGCAGCTGCCACTCCTTGGCACGTTCTCACTGTCAAGGTTCAATGACAAGATAGTGAAAAATGTAATGAAATTCCAAAATATATCAATAATTTGTGCAAACATTGTGCAAAATGTGTTCGTGTGTTGATGTGGATTCCTTGTTTTGTGCCCCAGTGCCTGTGATACTGGCAGTGTTTTTGAAAAACATCACTTGTCTACACTGGTGGCTGAGATGTGTATTTAAAATTAGCTCATCGTATTAATTATTCCAGACCTAGATCCTGCATGCAATTTGAAATTGAAACTGTGTGTACGCGTGTGCAACCTGTATACTGCCGCCTCAGTGAACTCTCTCCGCGCTACATTTAAAACCCACAAACCACACAGCTGTTCACATGACGCACCAGTGGTGCCACAAACCGTAACGCACATACTATAGGACACGAGCAACAAACAGGAAAGTAACTGAGGGGATCCAACATGTAGCAAGTGACGTTAGCATTAGCAGTTACAGTAATACTGCTTCCAGAAAAGAATTGAGTCACTGTAGTTACACATCATTATTACTTTGGATTGTTTACTGTATACACAATCCTATTGTGATATTGTAACAGCAGCTGTGTGTCCACGTCAGCAGATTCATCTCCATGACAACTGATTTAATCTCATATCGGTTGATACAGCTGAAATTTCTGTAAAATGCTGCAAAGCTGACCTTGAGTCTCAGTATTTTTATTAGTCATCATAAAAGTCAAATCAGGATTTAGATAGAAGTATTGCACTAGATCACAATGGCTACACTGCTTATGTAATTATGTACATACAGATTCAGAAAGTCGTGCTATGTACACGTTCAAACAGTGCACAGTGCCCTTGTAATATATTAATGATGTTGTGGAAACTGTGCAGCAACAGTCAGACACAGTTTACCTCCAGAACAAATGGGAAAGTTCTGTTTCCATGCAGAGCCCTCATTAAACATTCATGTGACTTTTGCCACGACTTGGTTATCAGAAAGGGAGGGAAAAGGAGAGTGACAGGATGCTCTCTCCCAAGTCTCCCAACTTTGCACTTCTCACCTCGCACATGCACCACACTCCCTCTTTTAAAATCCTTAGGTTTTAGATTTCCCTCCATGCATAAGGGAATAGGTACCATTTTATTCACTACAGCTGTCCAGCAAAATGTACTACAACCAAGCGAAGTAATGCCCACTTATCTCTCATGTACACAAATGTAGTCGATTTACAGGAATGCCTACTTGCTATTCAGTATTTATAGTCAGATAAAATGGCAGGAAAGGAGGTTTGAATTTGGAGGAGGCAGGAAGGGAACCAATTCTAAAATATGCATGAGTGCACACATGCAGCACTGGCTGTTTTGACGTGCACTGCAACTCTGTGTGGAAATGAGGGGAGGCTGAGTCATCATGAGGAAAAGCAGGAAATGGAATGGTGACCACTAACATGTAATCATACATTTTCATTTCTGGTTGACCTAAAAGTTAAGATATCTGGCTGTGGAATTCTTCATCTACATCTGTGTTAAAGCGGTGAAATAAATTCATATTTCAAACTAGAACTTCATGCCTGAACATGCCTGATATGATATGAAATTTTTATTTGTCATCATTTATATTTTTCCTCCGTTTTTCACAAACTTGACTTCTTATTTCCAGCGTCAACTTGTATCTACAAACCTGACACAGACACTGTAATTTTCTGCAAATTTTCTCTCAATAGCTTAAAGTAGATTTTTCACAACACGGTAAGGTAGATGAATCTTCAGACGTTTGTGTTGTTGTTTTTTCATGAAAAAAGAAAAATTATGTTGGCTTTGATGCTTTGCAGAGACATATTCTGATCAGTATGATAATAGCTAGTCTCCTTGGTGTGCTGGTATTATCATAGATATTGAAAAATGGAGGATGAGCAAACAGGTTTTGTGTGGAGTACATATACAAATGCTTCTTTTGGTATGTCAGTAATCAGTCCTGAATATGCAAGGAAAGTGAGGATACTTATGTTGACAGAACATGGACCTTGACACATGCACCATTCATTTTCAAGCTACAAAGAAGCACATTACAAATGTTTTTCATCTTTGGCTTTTTTAAGATCCTATCACCTGATCCTATTTAAGTGAAAAAAGCGGGGAAAAAGGGCATGGTTCTCCACATATTGAAAGATTACAGATGACTTTCTACGGTGAATTGGTGCCATTTGCCCTTTTTTAAGATCAACACAAAACCCCTGGATCTTATTATGCATTCAGTATAAAAGCCAATCACCGTGTTTTGTTTAACTCTAAGATCTTTATCATTTTGAATCCACAATCCGGTGCATTTTCATTGAGGCACCAACCAGACGGGTCAATCATCAACTGAATTTAAAATTTAAAGGATTGAGGTGGATACTGAGGTATGAGAAAGGATTTTAAAAAAAGGCAAATAGTGTAACTCTACTGACCCCAATTTTCTTCTAAATGGATTACTTAATTGATTTAGGCATTACCTGATTGAAGGTTAGCTCTACATCCTTGGTGCATAGCCTCCATCATTGTCGCCATTGCAGTGAAGGCCATGAACAGTACATATAGGGGTGTAATGACTCATGGGGCCATGGGACACTCAGCCACATCCTGATAAACATTTACATTTAGATTAACATTACTAAGGCCAGATTTGGGGAGAATGAGTCATTCTGTTCACATGCCTTACTTTGTGTTTTCTGCTAAAAATACTGGTGTATTGTCACACAGAATTGCAGGTGAATATCTGGAGCAGTAATCTCTTTAGTAAGCAAATGTTATAATGTCATATTTGGGGGATTAGTTAAACACATACAGCAATACCGCCAAGGAGGTTATGTTTTTGCCAGCGTTTGTTTGTTTGTTTGTCTGTTAGCAAGATAACTCAAAAAGTTATGAGTGGATTTTAATGAAATTTTCAGGAAATTTTGATAACGGGACAAAGAAGAGATGATTAAATTTTGGTGGTTGTTCTGGATTACCATCTGCATCCAGGAATTTTTTGAAGCAGTCTTTATCATTGCGAGATAGGGCCATTTTCAGCATATGTGTAGATAACTCCACAATAAATGGTCAGATTGCTTGGCAAAAAAATACAGGAAACATTCGCTGTAGGTTCTCTAATATATCAAAGTCTGATCCGGATCCTGGCAAAATTCTGGATGCTATGATCCACAACAGGAAAAATGATGGTGCTTGCGGATTTTCAGTCACTGTAAGCAACAAATGAAGATAAAGGCATGCAGCTAGTACCAAAGTGTAGCTGAGAGTCTGCTGAATCAGTAGAGTGTGAACGGATTTGTTGTATCTTCAATAGTTATTATGGAGCTACATCCAGAAGAAAACTGCCATTAGGGAAATATAGGGTTTATAGGGAATAACTATTAAACTAAACATGATACCAAGATTATTCCAAAGGCAAAAGGAATGTTTTATGATCAATGAATCCAATAAAGTACATAAAATGAATGTTGGAGTATTAGTTTTGGGTGTAAGTCACAATATGTGGGGAAATGACCTGCTTGGCGGAGGTCTGCGCTCTCCGAGTGCTTTTCTAATTCTAAAAGTCATTCTACCAAAATGATAGCAGTGCCTTACTGAATGGATCCATTTGCTTGTAAATTAGATTCAGCCTAATAAAAACTATCCTAAAACCAAAAACTGTCATTAAGTCAGATATTTAGTCAGAGATACAAACATAAACTGAGGGTTATGGGAATTCTGTATCATGCAGTAATTTACAGACATATGCAAAACAGACAAAAACGGAAAGTAACTCATGTGAAGAACTACTTTTTCCTCTCATACACTTCTCTTACATGTAACAGATGTCTGCTTACCCCCTTTAGATTCACTGTGTGGCTACTGACCAAATACTACTTAGAAAGAAGTAACCACAACCGTCTTCACAAACTGTTCATGAGTAAGATTCAATCTAGTAGAGCTAGACTGGTGGATGTAAACGTGCCTAGTTTTTTTTCTGTTGAGAGAGGAATATAGTTGAGCCAAAGGAATGTAAAAAAAAAAGGGAAAGCAGTTAATCCAAATGTTTATCCGCTGTCACCTGTGACAGCACAATGACTCACACAGATGTGTGGAAAAAAAGTGTTTGTGCAACTACCAACTCTGCTGAGGATGTCACAGAGACACAAAAGCCTTTTCAAACTGTCAAGATGCAGGTACAACTCTGTCTTATGGTGTTTTCACCGCCTGACATATATGATTGAGAAAAATGTTTGCTTTTTCCTCGCAGATATGCTCATTAAATGGCTTTCACCATAGACTAGGTATTGTCTTATTAAGCTTATGGTGTGTAGGTTGGCTCTACCATGATGCTTATGTAACAGATGTACACTTCAATGCAGAGCTGAACACAAACAGGAAATAAACATTGGTTGTTGGTAATGCCTTGTGTTATTTTCACAGCCGTAAAGGTCATATGCCATATTATGTCAATCGTCAGTGTTTCCAAGCCAGTTCTATTGAATTATAAACAACATGATTGATAGGTACTGCCTCAGAGAATAAGAATATATGGAATACAAGAGTGAAACCAAATACACAATGGTATTTGTGAAAATTTGCATAGTGTTGACATGATTCTAATGTTTGTATCTGACATGTGTCAGAAATAGGATTCTCTGCCTGCTGATGCTGATTTCAAACACGAGGAGGTAGATCATGTCAAGGAGGCGTGTGTCACTCGTCTTTCCCTTCAATGTGTAGCTCGGCAGGCATCACAATGTTTTGCACATTCAATTTCCTGTGTTTAAATCTGACACGCAGGTTTTGTTTTCGTTTTCCCTTTACCAAACTGAATATGATAATGTCACTTGGGAATTGCTAGATGAAAAGATTTCCATGGTGCCGTCAGCTTTTTTTGCTGAGGAGATGAATTGAACAGTAGGCGCAGGGATTGGAACCAATACAGCATGCATTATAATGAAATCATCTTCTTTTTTCTCTTCAGAGAAGCTATGCTTTGAAAATGGAGTTTGCAAACCAAATTGGATTAGAAATGGTGGATATTTTGTTAGGTATCTCTCCAATTTCACAGTGTGTGTGTGTTTGAGAACGGGTCTGCATTCGCTTTGTGTGTTCACCTGCGTGGATGCTGTAGAGCTCTAAAACGTTTTGGTCTGTGGATATCGCTATTCATGTTCAAAGCGTTAGTCTTTGAAACAAACACATGAGTGCTGCTTCATCTGTAAAAGTCTCTTTGACCCTACTGTAGCATCAAGAACTAAAGATTCAGCTGGTATATTAAAGCAGTTACTGCTGTCACATCAGTGTATACCCTTGCACTCTTGGTTCAACATAATTTTCATTATTTCGTGACCCTGGTACTAAATTGAGTTGTCTTTTGAACAAAACAAAACATATTTTGGCACACAACATTGTGCTCAGATCACTTATGCCAAGTAGCTGTGACACAAACTGGTGTTTCTGCACATTTGAACAATGCATATAGAGAGATTTACTGTGCAGTCACCCGAGATGCATAACAGTGATTTACAGCCAAAGTGTGAACACTGAGCAAAGTAAAAATGTTGAAAAAAATCTATTAAAAAATCCATAAAATCTTGTCTTTGGGATTACATCTGAAAAATTGCTTCAATGTGACAAGCAGAGGCATAACTTAGAGGAAATGTTTCAGGGTTTGTTCCCTCAACAGAGACTTGAAGAATGAATAAGTGCAGCAAATGCAAATCAGTTCTAATAAAATGGATTGTCTCTTCACAGCATTAAAGAAGGGGCGATTCTGGATTACTCCAGACCCCTACCACAATGATGACAACATCCAGATCGGACGAGAAGTCAAGATATCATGTCAGGTATAGTTCAGAAAAAGCACATATACAATGTCAACATCACAAATAAGTGTGACTCACTTATCAGTGCAACACAAATAATGATGTCCTAGGTGGAGGCGACCCCACCAGAGGAGCTGACATTCAGCTGGCTGAAGAATGGCCGTGCCCTGCGGAGCTCAGAGCGCATGGTGATCACTCAGACAGACCCTGACATCTCCCCTGGTACCACCAACCTGGACATCATAGACCTCAAGTTCACTGACTTTGGGACGTACACCTGTGTGGCAGCGCTGAAAGGAGGAGGCATCCCTGAGATCAGCATTGACGTCAACATCTCTTCCACAACTGGTGAGCCTCACACCCCTTTGTGTCAGCAGGCCCGTTCTCACACCTCACGTAGACTACTTTAGTCATATGCACTCCCTTTGGAAGATGCATCAAAGAGAGAAAATCTGCGGCAGAGTTGCTACTTCAGTTGTCTAAAGAAAGATCCTTGTCTCAGATTTCAGAGATTTCAGAGCTATCACTCCTAATAATTCTAATAATTTTTATTCTAAAAGGGCAGGAAGGCTACCGTGCAGGTGACCAGATCTGAATTTCAGTGTTAGTTATAAGCAGTGTAAGGTTGTATAAGGAAATTACATCCAAGATCTAATGAGCGTTTACAAGCGACAGTTATAAAAATAACTTCAGTATTCACCTTGGTTTTTAAAGGTTCGGTATGAAAGATTTGCACCTGCTCATGTGCTTATGGGTTAGTGACGAGTAAGAGTTGGCATGATGTGCAATTCAAAAATCTATCAAAAACTTGTTTTTAAAAGCATGCATCACGTTTGTGAAAATGTACTTTTGTATTTATGTTGGTTTCATGTAATTAGACTTGGCATTTGTACCATTTTCTGACAAAAAGAAACACTGAATGTGCCTGAAAATGTCAAATTGTGAAACCGCAAAAGACATCACCAATTTCACTACTTTGACACTTAATGAAATTGTTTTAGATAAAATGCCACAAATTAATTATAATAGAAAGTTGTTTTATTGAGAATTTCACATTTTTTAAGCAGGTTTAATAATCTTCTACGAAGTTGTTATGATTACACCACACTGACATTTTTGCCATCATTCAACAAATATTCTCTCAATATTGATTAAAACTAAGAAATCTTAAGATATGTTAAATTGAACTTAACCGTAAGGACACAAAAATGCTAGCATCACATCTTTGACCCTTATGTAAAGTTTGTGTTAGAGGCTGTTTTGTGCTGGGAGTAGGTTGTTGTTATTAGCTGACTAAGCTACTGACTTTCAGTCGCTAATAGTCATGTCTATGATAAACGGCCTGTGCAGGGATTTCTATGGAGAGGACTCTGGAAAATCCTTCTCTCGCTTTTCTTCTGCTCCTCTGCAACAGTGTGCAACACAAGCTACCATTAGCTTAGAAATGCAGTTGACTAAATCAACAAATGACCAGTTCCCAGCGCAACACAGACTACAACACAGTCTTCATGTAAGCACACGAGCATGTGCAAACCTTACTTTACTGAACCTTTAATAAGAAAGTGAGTATAGAGTATAGTTAAACTTGGTAAATGTCTCTGGCTAGCATGATTTCTGCACTGTCTGTGCAAGTTAATTTAGGGTGAGTTAACTCAAACCCTAAACATCATATTTCCCACTTACCTCTAATGGAATTTGCTGCTGGTGATACTTGAGGTTTTTTACGGGCCTGGGTTTGAACTAGTCTGTCGCTGAGAATGCGGCGGAGGTAACTGTTATCAATGCAGGTATCTCCGACCTCAACAGAAACTGTGAACCTGAAAATGCCCGCCTCATCTTTTGTGTTTGATTTGGCCAAAGTTACCCTTTAAGCCCTTTTTCAGAATCGTCTTGTTAGGATGAGAACTTCCTGAGACTTTTAGCTTTACTAAGCTAGCTAGTTGCGTCATACACAGCTGAATTACAATACTAGTAACACTGCTTTGCAATGATTGTTTAATTGGACTCTTATGAATCAAACCTGACTCCATCAGTGCAACTAATCAGAAACTTAACATCCATTATCCTTCCATCTAATTGGCTGCTTCCACCATTGTTCCGACTAACACTTGTATACATGTATACAGCATGGTAATGACACAGCATACCAATCCACCTTGTCTACTGAGCTGCATCATTGTAGTTTCAATCATGGCATGTTAAAATCGCTATACCTAAACTCATAGCAACTGAACAGCAGCCGTTCTTTATGTCATTTAGGTTTCAACTGCGTGATTGCACATCACTTGTACATCAAGTAAGGATGTAGGTGCTTAGATAATATAATCGGTATGAAATCTAAAGACAACAATCCAAGGATAAAACAAGCTGTCAAACATTTATTCAACTCTCTTTTGTGTTAGATTTTAACATCCATCAGCCCTCCGTCTGTCAGATGTATGAGAAAGAAGCCTAGAACAGCTCCACAAAAAGGCAACAAAAGACAGCCTGGCTTTTAGAAGATTGCTACATAGTACATTATGCACAGTTAACAATATGTTTTGTGCTTGCTCGTGTCCTACAGGCACTGCTATAATAGTGAAAGGCAATATTTAGAGAGACAAAGAGATAACACATGTAATTGGACAGGAATGGTGGTCTTTATCTTTAATCTCCAGTGTGAGGCCAATCAATGATCAGCAAATGTGTGGCGATGTTCCAGTGTCACCACACATTACTTCATCGCCCATCATCTCCGCAGAGGGAAGTGACCTGATCGACTCCACAACTCAAAGACGTCACCATTTTCACCGCAGATTGTTCAGATTTTCCATGTGTCGGATTCCCATGGGCTGGTGTTGGAGACAACAGGAGATATCTGTTTTTGCTTTCAATTCACTGGCATATGTTTGGTACTGATAAATGACTTTTGGGTTTGTGTGATGTTTTGCAACTTGCGATGGCGAATGGGTTTATAGCAATTTATTTCCGCCTTTACACTTGCAACTAGAAGTGCACAAACACATCGCGCGCGCATCCATAGCACATTCACACACCCTTACACCCTGTTTTTCTATCACACACACTATGCGCTGCCACTCACAGCGATAACATGAAAGCAGTGTGTCGACCTTGGGTGCGTAATTATTGTTAGATAATCCTTTGATAATCCCTACGCTATAAAACAGTGGGATCAATCGCACCTGCCAAGATTGTTTCCTCATTATCTTTTAAGTAGTGCAGTCTCTTCTTTTGGAGTGCCTGGGTGATGCCAATGCATTAACACAGACCCTTTAATGTACAAAAAAAAAAGTCCTGACTGAGGAAATAACCAAGGAAATGACTGACTATTGTGATCATATGAAATGAAAGGTTTCCTTTAGGCTTAGGTGTGATTGCTTCTTAAGCTTTCATTGTTCCAGTCAGATGTGTGGGTATGAAATATTATGAAAGTGTTGCGTTGACATAGCGCTGTTTCTGTCATAGGGAATGATATACTGAATTTTGCTTCTGCCAGTTACAATTCCTGCTCCTATACCTGCATGCGACTGGACTGTTTTCCCAGAGAATGCCTGTTATGTGTGCCGTTTCTTTCAGTCAGATTGATGCCATGAATCACAGAAGTGTTTTCAGTGAGCAGCACAGTATAGCTGCTGTGTACTAAAGCGCTTTGTGCCTCTGCCTTGCCATACGCCTGCAGCCTGTTTTGGGGTGAATAAGCCCTGTTTTTGTTCCTGTGCCTGTTCTCCTGAAGGGAGAAAGCCCGAGCTGCAATTAGAAGTCTTAATAAAAGCGTTTAGAGGAGATTACACTGCAGGTCTGCCAGGGTTTCATGCTGGGGAAGTGGTTGGAAAGCGATTGAGCCTAAAGTGTCTCTAGTCTGAACACTTTGGAGCTCACTGGCTTTTCCAGCACTGGCTCTGGTTCCAGATTCCAAACCCGAGCTTAGCCTGAGCCCGCAGCACGTCTTTATAAAAGAGAATATTTATTATCATCCATTCTTTCAACTTTTGATGAACACAGATTTCAACAGCTTTCATGATTCCCCCCTTTTGCAAAACAGCGCTAATATTTACTATCACGACACACTCATTAAATAAGCAACTTCTTTTCTCAGCGGGGCTGCCAGAGATTGCGAGGCTAATGCGTATTTATGAGCGTGGTCTGGAAACGAGGACACAGACCTCCCCTTTGGATACTGTCAGGATTAAGAAACACGAGACACAGGGACATCTGAAAAGAGTTATGAGCATTAGTGTAAAACATAAAGCATCCCATAAACTTCTAACAAGGACTAGCCGATTAATCCTCTCATTAGCTTGTGTGTTGAGTGTGTGTTGTGTGGGTGTGTCTTGCTGTATTCTTGTTAGATGATGTGATTATTGTCATTCTGTGGCTGTGACTCTGAAATGTCATTTGGCTTCAGATTGGTGGTACCACTGGGACAGCTAAGAGATAAAATGTTAATAGTGTCTAGAGTTATTACAGGCGGATTCTTGACATTTGAAGCCGGTTTCCAACATTGATTCACATTGTTGATACCTGCTCATTGTGCTCGCTTTATTATGATTACTCTAAATATTACATTCTAGCATCTCTGTTCAAGAAAATTGTATTTAAGGTCTGCTGTGAAACTGATGTCTATTGATTGGAATTAAGAAACTACGCTTCGGGCCCAGCGCATGGCAGTAGCTCGTCTTCGGTCTGATGGATGTCACAAAGTATTAGGATTGAAAGTCACTTTTTCAGCCGAAGAGAAATCCTTTCATGATGAGCCGCTTAATTAGCATCCTACTCACACCTGAAACTCTGGCACCCCCCAGTGTTTCTGTCAATCTCAGGAATCACTGCAGTAAATGAATTAAGCAAATCAATTAAGTGCTCAGTTGATTAAAAAATGAGCTGGTTTAATAAACACAATGTACATGCTCTTTTTTTTAATACAATGAATGTGAGTCGTCTCAGGCTCGTGGTAGACCTGGATGATCTCTGGCTGTCTTCCTTTTAACCGCCCCGATGTCTGCGTGACTCTGATTTGTCATGAGATTCTATCATCTGACCAACTGTTCCACATATGACTATAATAGACAGCATAACCGCTGGCTGTTGACTGCGCTGATGTGCATGTTTCAGCAGAAAATTCACTGACCCCCATAAAGAGAAAACCTGGTCTGTACCCTGACTTGCCTTCAGGGTGAAAAGGTTCAACTGTTGTTTAGAGACGGTGAGTGGAAACAAATTGTTTGTTGCCTTTTTCCCCCAGACGCAAGGAGTTTTTACAGAATACAGGTCTTTGTGGATGTCTGTTCTTTACTATCCTTTTTTTTTTAGACTACCAAATGCAGATTGAATGCATTTAAGTCTGCTTTTCAGCGAGGTTTGTACTGATAACACAAGACATCTGACGTGGTGTGCTATCAAACACCAAACAGAATATGAAAATGAGATATCGCAAACCAAAATAACACACGAAATTCAGTTAGAAACTGCAACGGGGCTAAAATAATCACATCTGAGGGGAGTGAATCCCAACATTGGATTAACAAGCCAACAGAGGTCCAGAGAAACGCCCAGCAAGTAAACTTGGATAAAGGAGTCTAACAGCTGTCCCGCAGCTGGGATGCTGTCCCGATAAATCTGCCATATGACAACAGTAGATGCCACAGTCATGCCACTTTCACAATGGTAGGCATATAACCACCTGGCAGCATATGTCACTACAACCTGTGATGTTTCTGAGTAAGGTGTAGTAACCGCTGAGTGAAAACACATTGTACACACCTACACTCATGAAGGATTGGGGAGATCTAAGGGTGGCAGACAAAGGCATAGCCATTGTTCAGATTGTTGGTTTCCTGGGATCCATTTTGCGTCGAGGTAAGTAGTAATAAGACTTGATAACGGAACACATTATGCACTGTGTACCTGCATATAGCCTCAACTGCATCACCTGAAGCCATGCTTTATGGAGGTGGGCATCTGGGAAATCACCTCCCTGTACAGTTGGGAAATCTAGGAGGGAAACATGAATAAGAAGTCTCTCATTAACTGCTGTTCAGGCCCTAGAGCGATGTATTTAAACTTTGGGTCTTCCACAGGAGTTACTCACTGTTAAGAAGCACAGAAAGTGGTTATAGCGATGTATATCTTTGTATTTCTTCAGTTGGCACTGGTTACAAACAGCATACCACCTTCTTCTGTCTGGTAAGTGCTCAAAAGCCAAAGGTAACATGACAGAAAGCAATGCGACCGGATATCAAAATGAAACTTATGAATGCATTGCTTTTGAAAACCTGATGTTCTACCATCTCAGCCACATAAATACATGAGTGCTCTGATCAAAAGATAACTCATAAAATCTTATAGGAAGAGCATAGTACTCGCACACACACACAGCACTGTGTCAGGTTGGTCAGTAATGTGTTGCTGCAGTCTTTCATTGCACTAAGCCAATTCTAAAACCATCTGTAGATATTTATCCGACTTTAGCCTCTGGTTATATAAATGCAGCTCTCGGTCACACACACACACACACATTCACAGACATGGCCACAGTGGACCTACAGGACTCCTCTCTCTGTCCCCAGAGGTCCAGGACTCAGACTCACATTGTGACCAACTCATTGGCCTCAAGCTGTCTACACACACATACAAATACACCCTCTGCAGGAGTTGCTATAGTAGAGAGCGCTATGTTGCCATGGTGATGGGGAATGATGTCAGCAGTTACCCAAAAAAGGGGACAACGGAAATGTTGTTTATTCTCAAAGACATCCGTGTGCACCACTCTAGCTCTCTATGCTGTAAGAAAATGCAAAAAGCCAGATAGTTCCGCTTTTGCAGTCAGCTCACATTGCAATGTGTGTGTTGTGCTCCTCTGCGTGGCTTTACTCAGGCCAAACAAGGAGTCTCGATTTAGGCCCACAAACTACACACAAACACACATGGACATAGTGTTTTTAGTCAACAATAAACAATGCAGAGCTTTCCATTGAGGAACTGAGGCAGGATCACAGCATGGTGTCACCCGAGGGCGAGAAGAGAAACACTCAGCTATACACACATACACATGCAAAGACATAAAACCACATAAGCACACGCTACACAAGCATACGCGCACAGCGGGCATGCCCTGCAGGCATCACTGGCATTTGGATGGCTTTGGCACAATGAGAGCACAGTGAAGACCTGTAGCGGGCTCTCCGCCACACTGAGCATCTCAGTGGTCAGTCTCACATACAGAGGCAGGGTGTTCACTTGGAAAGAGAGAGCAGCAGTAATAATGAGACACAGACTAAGCAAGTGAGAGGGAAATGAGCGAATGTCTGCGAGAACGTGTGCCTGTTTGCGTTTCTGTGATGGTGTGGAGAGACAATGGCAGCTGATAGCCAGTATTTGTGCTGCCAAACCCAATAGGCAGACAACTGTAATTGCCTGCCTAATCTGGGCTGTGGAGAGGCCAGGTGTAATGATGGCAACTCAGTGAAAACACCTCTCCTCCACTCGTTAATGGATGCTCGCTGCTCCCCTCCTATCCTGCTGCTGTCAGTTCACCATCCCACTGTTTGGACCCAAGGAAACATTCGGAAAAGTGAAGAAAATATGCTGTGGAAAAAATATGTCAGCTCTTGACACCGGGCTGCCTCAGTTGAGACATTGTGTGAATACCAATCAGCAAATGTCTGAGAACGAAATGAGCGTCCTCTGTCATTGTTTCTGCAGAGATCATTTTGGCTGCTCCTTTGGTGCCAAACAGCCATGCCAAGACTTAGCTAGGAGAAGCCAGTCTTCATTATCACATGCTAATGAAACCAGCATTTTTATACTTTACTTAGTCCAAAAGCTATAGCAAGATATACTGGTGTTTGAATTATTTTCAATATTTTGTGAGAATGTGCTTTACTACAACCTTGGAAAGAGGGCTGCATGCTGAGCCTTGCCTATCAGTTTGATTCATGCGTGATTCACATGCAGCTTTACATATTGTAGTTTAAGCACTGTGAATGGATAAGTGCTGAATCTTCTGTTAGCTTTAAGGACAGAAGGAAAAACCAACAGCTGCTGCATTGAGATGGGACTGTTACCTCACACTCAGAAAGAAATGAGGTCAAAAGAAATGTAGCTGGACTGTGTTTCACTTTTTCTGGAGATTGCTAGTGATTTCATCACTAAGAAACTTCAGTGTGGCTTGACTTCATTCCAGCTGCAGGATTGTTTGGGCAGAATGACAGTGATTCGAAAATCATCAGGGAAGCATGACATGGTTTCATCATGGCTGAGAAGATATACACGCTCCTAAACTTGCTGGCTGTAAACAATTTTGGGAGCAGCACTACAAAATAGTCTTGGATTCTTCTGATGGTTTGGACTTTCACAAATACGCATGCACACACAAACACACACAGCACTCTAGGAGCCGATGCAATTTGCCAGATTTACTAATTAAACAAATTTACTTGGCCTGCATGCTTAATGAGGAACCAGACTGCCTGTTTCAACCTGCTAGTTTTCCTGCGTTCCAAACTTGAGCACATGAATACACACACACGTTGTGTTTCCATGTGTTAGTGGACATTACACTGACTTGAATTCAATTCCTGGAGATTTGTCCCAACCACCACATGCCTATCCCTAAACTTAAAAACAACTCTTAAGTGTCAAAATTAATGCTTTGCAGTTTGTCTCCAAAAGTGACTGTGGAAACAGATTTACATCCCACACACACACACACACACACACACACACACACACATTCTGAGAAACCATGAAAATCTGTCCAGCAATTTGCCACTCTGCACTTCTTTTATTATTCATTGTTCACTTTCAGCCAGGCTCTAAAATGTCCGTTAAACAAAGAACAAAATATTTATTGGGCCATATTTTGTTATGCGGCCAGCAATAATGCTATATCACCTTCAGGAGGGTTCTGTTGTAAATGCTCTGAATTATATGATGCTGTGGATGAGATGGAGTAGCTGCATGAAGGAGGAGGGCAGAGAAGTAAAAAGCTGTGGAGGGTGATGTTAATAATGTTGCTGATAAGAAATATGAATGTGGAAATGATGACGGTGGTGGAAACTGTCCTGGAAATCATATTGTGATGAGAATGTCAAGTGATGACGATGGTGGTGGCGGTGGTACTGTAACACTGAAGATTCTGATGTCAATGCATATAGTGATGACGGTATTTTAAAAGCTTGATATTAGGCAGATGTAGTACTGCAAACAAAAAAAATATTTGTCTGTGGTAAATGAATCTCTGCATTCTCCTACATTAAAGTGTGTTTCCACTGCAGGGACTGCTAAAGGTCCGTAAAGCATTTCATTAACTGAAGACATGCATTTCAACTGAAGGAACCAACGACTGAATTATTTTCTCTGCTGTAGTTCTTGGTGACAATTTAGTTTCTACTCTCAGGGTCATATTTTCTAGTGGCCCATTAGCTGTACAGTAGGAGTTGAGTTTGAAGTGGTAAACTTTTCTGAGTGTTAAAACACAGCTACAGGCTGAGTAGCTTGTGTACAGCTTTATTTAAACCTTGAATAAGCATTTTGTGTCGCTGCTATCTCCATTAGAGTGAGGGTTGGACATTTCTTTTAATGGTGTTTAACGTCAAAAACAGTTATGCTGTCAGATCTCTTAATAGCCTGAAAACGGCAGAATGCAGAGAAAATGAGAGCGCGTGTGAACCAGCTGAGAGGATGAGTGAGCGGGAAAGTAAGATGGAGTGACCGTCAAGAGAACAAAATGAGTGTGACATGAGAAATGGCATTTAATTGAGTGTTTGGTTGCAGTTGGTTTCCATAAAACAGTCATATGATCACTGCTGCTATTTTTTAAAATCTGTTGAAGTACAGTGACACTGGTTCCTTGTGTATGCAAATCGCATCTCAAACGCAGCCATCTTTTAATTTGTTATGGGAATTGCAAAGGTAAAGTCACAAAGGGGACTCTTTATACCTCATTTACAATAGTTTAGTTCTTGTGGGTTCACATTACTTAGAGCTGTCGAGTCAAGGTGCATTTGCTTGTCAGCCATTCAATGCATTGTTCATTGTTTGCCATTGCTTGATTACATTTAACTTCCTCACTGCTGTCCTCCATGATTGTTGTACTTGAAGTACATGCTCAGATTGTTTAGCTACAGCTGTTAGCTATTAACGCTGCTAGTATCTGCATGGTCCTTTCATACAAACTGTATATGTGGCTGAGATGCCGTTTCATTGCCATTGCTACTTGGATGCTCATTCGCTTCCCTCCTTACCTCCCACGCCACCTCTGCCCCAGTTGACCATCTCCTCTTACCCCGCCTGCTGACTTTCTAGAGCCCCATATCAGTCCCTCCTCTGTTTTTCTCTTTCTTAGTTCCCCCCAACCTGACAGTCCCCCGGGGCAAGTCCCCCCTGGTGGCCCGCGAGGGTGACACAGTGGAGCTGGAGTGCCTTGTTTCAGGAAAGCCCAAGCCTATCATCCTGTGGTCGCGAGCTGATAAGGAGGCACCCATGCCAGACGGCAGCATGCAGATGGAGAGCTACGACGGTGTGCTGCGTATAGTTAATGTGTCCAGGGAGATGACGGGCTCATACCGCTGCCAGACCAGTCAGTATAATGGGTTCAACGTGAAGCCCCGTGAGGCCGTGGTGGAGCTGATTGTACAATGTGAGTAGACAGAGAGTGGGTATTACTCTCGCTGTGAGTGTGTCTATATATGTGTATGTACTGCACACCAGAGATGTGAAACTAAACAGGCCTCACAGTCCGATTCGATAAAGATGCACTGGCTAACAGTTTGAATGCACAATATTCATGATGCATTTCAATCTATCATATTCTTGATTTGACATATTCCTACACATGGCTACTTTTTCATCAGTTAATACAAGCAGGTAGTACGTGAATATCACAAAAACAAAACATAAATCCTTAAAACGTGGAATATTCATGCCTCTATTTGTAATCCTAAAAGCTTTACTGCAACTAGAGGTTTGAATATTTATTTTCCTCATGATTTGAATCGATTATGATCGATTATGCGTCTTTGAATTGAGAAATACATTTTCACGCCTCTGCTGTACAGTGTTGGAATCTTACAACTTGTAGCAGTGATATGTGTGTATGTCTGTGTATTTAATGTGTGTCACTTGTGGTGTGCGTGATTTATTTCCTTTGTAGGCAGTGTAATTAATCTGTATGTGTAGTTTTGGTCCAGTGTGACCAAAATTGAACATTCTCACATTTCTTTCCTTCCACGCCCATCCAATTTCCTTCTGAAGGCTGTAAAATTAATCCAGTCCCCCAGCACCCCGAGTCAGGTCTGAGAAGAATCCACCTCTCACACCAAGGGGAGGACTTTTATCTACTAAGCATTAACCAAGAAAGACTAATATTAACAGAGGCACAGAGCTGTAGATACTGATGTCCAAACTTATTAGGGTCTCCTTGCGTGTGTTTATGCTTGTGTGTGCATGCTCGCATCAGATCGGTGCCAAAGATTGAGTACCGTATCCAGTGGCCTTAGACCCCACCGCCACCACCAGAGACGCCCAGTGAGAAACCCCGTTTCCTCTTTAAGAAGTGACATTCAAAGATGGCTTAGCAGCTAATTAGCGGGTGGCTAATTCATTCCCACAAGTATTCATTTTGTATTCATTTATGGAGATTTGAATAGAATATTTCAAGTGGACTTTAAGATTCAAAGCAGTGTCACTCATTCAAGAACTGGGGATATTTATCCACACAAAAAAAAAAAAAAAGAGCGGAAGATGGATGGGAAGGAAATGAAAGCAGCTCATGTGGGGTGCTTACCGTTTTCTGGCAAATGATAATAGGAAATAGAAAAAGTATCATAGCCACAGTGCCATTGTTTACCTCATGGCCTACTTACTTATTCCATACATTCTATGTCAGTCCCTAATCTAGAGGGAACCCGAGTAGCGATATGTCAGCAGTACTTTAAAATGTGATGCAATTTATGTGTTCTACACTGTCTGCCTTTTTTTTTTAGTGTCCTCCCCATTGTGGCTGTTATTTTGAGGAGACTTGCTTCACAGAATGCAACTAAAAGTGAGAGTAACAAAACACCATTGCAGCAGCTCAACCAGAGTTTTCACTCAACGTGAATTTGACACTACAAATATTTTGATTGAATTGGTACAAGAGAGGCCCCCGTTCTTGCCAACAAGGATTAGCGCATAATTTTGCCCCTCATTTTTTGAGACTTTTCATTGTACTCTTTGCTATGGCATTCACGTTTCAGCTTAGCTGTTTCCCACTGTGCTGTGCTAAGAGAATTAATGAAGTTTTGATGTGCTTTGAAGAAGACTGTTGAATTTTGGCTGAATTGATTATGATTATGCCGTGATGACAGCCCATATCAGAGGTTAGTGGCTTTGCTATGCACCAATGCTGACACTAAAAAGTAAACAAAGGATTTACACTCTAAGATGCCCTTCATTAATTAGTAACACTCGCTAGATCTGCTGCCTCATGCAAGGAGGGTGTGGTGGAATAGAAACAGCTTGTTCAGAGCAAATTTAAATGGGTTCTTCGAATCTCTTTTTTTAATAGATGTGTTCACAATGCACCTTTATTTGAACATTAGACCAAGCCCCATATTTTAACGTGGCTATAGCTTTAATGAAATATGCACTGGTGGAAGAAGAGACTGTGAGAGTGTGAGAGTATAAAATGTTTTCAAATGTAGCGGAGTATAAGTCAAGGTTTTTAACAGCAGCGATATGCTAGCTTTTAGCTGTTATAACGTGTAGTTGTCCAGCGGATGCAAATATCAAAATGTCCAGTGAGAAGTATGGCAAATAACTATATAAATAAATAGATTCATTAATATCATAATAAATAGCTTAGTATTTTGTGACCTAGAAAACATGTTTCTAAAACAGCTTAAATATAAACTTTTTAGTTACATTTTCTGCCTCTGCTGTGTGTGTTTGACAAAGTGTTGCGTCACATAACACTCAGTCTCATGACCAGACATTTAGTCACATGACACTTAGTCATACCATCCCCGCCGCAGTTGGTGGAGGAAAAATGAATGGCGCTCCCTCCCAGCAGAGAGCAGTTTACAGACACAAGCAGCAATAGGTCACAGTGGCCGTGCTTCGGTTTGGAGACCAGCAGGTGCACAACGCTGTATTCTGTGTGCCATTTGTCTTAGGACAGCACAATTATAGACAAAAGGAAAAACCTTTTAAGTCAACAGCCACCATTTCTCAGCATTTATGAAAATCTCTTGTTTAATAAGCCTCATCTGCAAATAAGCTACAAAACACAATCTACCTTGCACTGAGTTGAAAAGTTGTTCTTCTCATAGGAGAATAAAGACATAAAATGTCTTAAGCCTTAATGAAAAATGTGAGTTGTCTTTAGAGAGTAAAAGCTATTCATTTCATAATGCGCATTAAACAATTTTCGAAATTCTACTAAAACTAACTAAAGCAATGTGTGAGCGCTGTATTACAGTATTTTATTCGTGAAACACAAATGCACATTGTTCTTGCAGGCAGTAAGAACAGTAAGAAATAATAATGGAAATGTAAACATATGATTAACAAGAGCATGTGAGAAATGAAACTAAATAAGCTGCATCAGTATGTTGGATCAGCGACTGCCCAGTTGTCCAGTCTGACAGATGATCTCATAGGAGAAGCACAGGAACTTAACAATGCACTAAATGTATGCTGAATACTAAAATCCAAAGCCGAGGGTTTACATGGCGTCCCATTTAAGTCCAAAATGATATAGTAAAAGTTGGAAAACAAACTCAATTTTCAAGGTTACCTAAAATCTTCTCAAAGTAGGGTGCAACCAAGGTGCAATTCCCAGGAAAGCCTCCAACCTTTGTATGACCACAGCGGAAGAGTGGAGGCCATTCCCGTCGGCATTTGGAGCAAGATTACTCTCCTCTGACATCCAAGCAGTAAAGGTCATCTCCTCTCACAAACCACTGCTGGTTTTCCCTTGTCTCCGTGACAGCGGACAAGGGTCACTAACAGGGAGTGACTATTGTTAATGAAACTGGGATGGATGAGTCGTGCCTTAGGAGGCGAAGACTGAGGCTCCAAGGCCTGAGATGAAAGAAGATCAACACTCAATGTATTCCTTTTCTCGTGCAGATTTGCCTCAGCATGATGTTGCATCATAAGATGTCTCGGGCGAAATGAGTTCTGCTAACGCGCACACGCAGATTGAGTGAAGCGCTTCAGTTTACTCCTGATATTTCCGCCTCTTTCCTTTCAACACAATTTATTACAATTATTCATCATTAAGTAGTATTATTTTAACAAAGCACCTCTTCTGCACTCCAGTTCCTGATGTCATACAGCACTTTCATCTGTTCGACATCTTCAAAGGAGGACACATAATAAAGAGAGTTATTAGGCCTCTGCTATTGATAAATCAATCATTCTGCCATGTTCTCGCTTCAGAGCCAGTTCTGCTTGTCGTCTTGTTACTTATTGATAGCTGGCATCAAAGCCCAAGTTAAAAAGCACAAACAATCCGTACTTGAGTTGTTACTTTGCTTTGACACATTTTGAATGAAAATAGGGAAAATGAGTTCAGTGTGTGTACGCGTCAAGGCAAACTGTTGACTCTTCGCCAAATACACAGACCTTTGTTCAGTTTTCCTCAGCTCGACAATTTACTTTATTAACGGAATCCGGCCTTGCTTTTGTTGTTTACTCCATATGTCTGTCGGTATGCCCCCTCCCTTTTTTTCTTTTGGCCTGTCTCATGGTGTGTAAGCACAAGCCAATCCCCCAGAGATGCTTTTCTCGCCTGCATTTCCAGGTCCCAGCATGAGCCACCCGCCTTTGGTGGTGAGCCATGTGCAAAGCCGCGTTTAGTAACTTGATCAAGGGACCGAGGTACAGTCCTCTGAAGCAAAGAGCATTAGAGGCATGAAGGAACGACTCTGGCAAGTCAACAGCTTTGATATGTAAAAACCTGCATCTGTTGGCTGGCAGAGGCAACGCCAGGAGGAGAAGCAGAGGGAATGGAAGACGTCTGCCTTTAGAGTCGTTGCTGTAATAGAATTGCAAACGCCAAATCCCAAGCTGTGACACCTTAATGTACTTAGTCAAACTGACTTGGCATGGTCTAGGGGCTTGAGAGCAGGAGTGAAGAAACAGAGAGAAACAGAGGGAAGAGAAGGTATAGAGTGGTCTCCTGTCCTAGTTACCACTGTCTATCACACCGAGCGTTATCAAGCTCTACGTCAGTCCAGATGCACAGGAATCTTTTATCCAGACTTCCCTTCTGTTCCTCCTCGCATCGCCCGTGACACCTGCCTGATGTAACGATGCGATTGTCCCCCTGAGCGAACGCCGCGCTATCTGACACGCATCAAAAAGACACACCAGGATAAAGACCTACTGTGTGTGCAAAAGTAATGAGCAGAATTACACGATTATTGTTTTTAATTAATTTCCCTCTCTGCGTCAAGAAGGCCTGCAATGCCGGCCCCTGAGGCCCACTCTAATGTGAATCATATTAGAGCGCTTCACATTAGCCTAACGCCAGCAAATTAATCTTTTGCATTACAGCAGGGCTCACACACTGTATTTGGGGATGAAATTTTAATAACCTTTTTTTATGGAACAATATTGAATTGATCAGCCGCATCAAAGCCACACTGGAAAAGGTCAGCAAATATGTAGGTTGTAAACAGAAGCGTGCACAAGGCTAAGACAGAATAATTTATAACTTTGTCGATGGCTGAACTAAACCTATTAACGGATCACGAGGCCACTTCTCGCACTGAAGAGTCTACATTGATTATCATTAATTGTATATTTAGCTTCATAAATTATCCCTAAGTTTAATAACAATATGGTAATGCAGATGGTGCTTAAGTTCATTGTTTGATTGCAGTGGCTGTAGTGCGCGGGAAAGAGGGCGCTTTGATGCTGAGCAGCATTTCCCTACATTATTCAACACAGGGACTCATTATAAATCAGTGAATCAGGGTTATCATTTCATATTCTGTATATATCTGTTTGACTTCCTAATGAATGCTACTTCTTCTATTAAGACTTGATATTGAAGCATGTTAAGTTACAAAGGTTAGTCTCCCACAAGAATACTTTTGTTTTCATCCAAAACCAGGCCTTTGTTTTTCTTTACTCCCACGTACAACTGCCGAAGGCTGTTGTGTAGCTGATGTGAAAAACGTGACACAGTGCTGAATAAAGCATTGGCATGTCACGTTTTAGTCCAACATATGTCAACAGACAATAAATACATAAATGGATGTATCAACAAAGAGCACAAATGTCACAACTGTTGTCCAGCGAGCCATGAGGGAAATCATTCTGCGGCTTGCAGGAGGAAAGAGATTGGAGAAGAGCTGGAAAGGGCAAATGAACATGTGACACTTAAAGCCTGTAACGTAAATTCAGAGATTTGTATATAAACGTGCTATACAGAATATGTTAGAAAATAGCTGCTGACAACATGAAGACTATAATGCTGAATTGTTGACTTAGACCTGTTTCTCGTCTTGTTTTTTCAAGGGGGAGGCTGCACTTTTCATGCACGTGGGCACCAAGGAAGCAAAGCAATGTGACCTACTGCTGTGAATTTAATGACTTATTTTAGCCACCCTTAAATGGCACACTTCAGTAAGTGTACACTGTATTTAGAATACTTTCACAGGGGCAGCCCCTTTTCAACGGTTCCCGTGTTCTGCAAGATAAAAATGATGTTTTTGTCAATGGACTGCGGTGGCTTTGAAGTGGGTAATGCCGCAAATATGGCCTACAGACATTGATGCGTACGGATATTGATATTTCTTTAGTTTCTAAAATAGATTTTACTGCTGCCTGTGTCCACACCATTAGCCTACATTGCTAAACTTCCATGGTACTGTTTTTCTTAGTCATTCAAATTTGGCTGGGTGATTAATAACACATTTTTCTGTGTTGTGACGAACTCAGAACATATTTTTTGAAGCATTTCCCAAACTGCATAGAAGGAAAGTGTGCATATATAGCCTGTACCATATGTGCACGTGCCGTAAAAAAACAATCTATTCCTGCTAGCTTGCCCTCAGGAATCACATGTCCTTCTTTTGATGCGCTCGCCTTAAGCCCAGTGAAGAAAGGAGAAACCCATTTTGTTTGAAGCTCGAAGTTTATTGTAACCAGTCATGCAGTATTCCAGAAATGCAGGCGCATGCATGCACATAAATTCACATCAGCTTCCTACAGACACACAAAAACACACATGAATATTTCCCTCAACTCTGCCCATGTCTTTGTTCTGTCCTCCTCCCTGTAGATGGCAGTCTATGTGGACCTTGGGGAGAAGGCCTATGTGCTCCTAAATGTTGTTTTTCTCCACATTACTGTCAAGTTATTCACCGGTGACTGATGATGGATTACATCTCAGCCAGTGCTCAGGGTTTTCCCTCAGCCTGTGACTTACAGCAACTGAGGGCTCTCACCGCCCTCGCTGCTACACTAACCATGGCGAGCCCTGCTCTGGGAATATCACATAGGACCTTTTCGCTCCTTTCTCCTCATGTTTGCCGGGCAGCTGTTTCACAGGAGATGCACAGGGGGGAGATGAGGCATGTGCCCTTGTTTAAAGTATGTTGTGGTTATATAAGAGATTTTTTTATCCTTTTTTTTTTATTATTTGCTAGACCTAGACCTTGTCTCCATTCGTCTTTCTTTGTGAATGGAAGTGCCCTTACTGCAATTTGGTCTAGTGCCACTCAGGGAGGCTGTGGACCTGGACTCTGATTCACCACCACACAAAAACCTACAATTTTAATGTGATAAGTAGAGTGTCTGTCCCATCTTTTGGAATCAGCGATAAGCCATTGGGGTTTGGGTAAAAGCTCAGGCGATGCTCATTTAAAAGAGGTACTGATTGCTGTTTTATTAGGTGGAGATGAAAGACACTCCACTCTCCTCGTTGTGAGCACCATTTTCCTTCAGTACAAAGCTCTTGGAAGATTTGTGTTTACTTTTTCTGTCGTCCCATGTGCAATGATTTATTCCTTTTTTCACATTTTAGCCAGTCATTATCCGATCTAATGGCGTGTCATTAATCATAATAGCTGCTGTTTGAATTCTGGTTTTTTGAGTGATAATTAGCAGCAAAGGCGAGAAAGTAAAATCCCTCTTTGGATTGTTATATGTTGGTGTATTATTTTGCAGTCAGTTTGTTTACAGCCCACCTTTCCCTGTGCACCTCTCTAGCCTGAAGGTCCTGCCCTGCTCCGTAGCCTTGGCTGAGGTTAACTAACTAAAAACAAAAATTAAACCTAGCTGCATTAAAAAAAAAAACACATACAGCATATTGCAGAAAAAGGTATTTACTTAAAATCCATAAAAAGATATAGCTTGTGATATTTTAGCACCTTGAAAATGACTGCATAATGTTCTTAACAGTAAAATTAATAGTATTATTAAATTATATGCTCTACATTTTAATAAACTGTTCATATAATTGCATATCCTATCAAGTTTAGAAGGCTCAGTAATTAGATTATATTACTGACTGTGCATAATGTCAAAGATTATGTTGCAGATTACAGTTTCAATCAGGTAATCAGTGATCTGTAACAGATTACTTAGTAACATCCCCAGCCTGGGCTTTAGCTACCGCCTCTCCTTGACTCCATCAGAAATTATGCAAATTTCAGGCAATTAAGGGGCTCTGTGTCATTAAGTCTCTTCTCCTCAGCATCCACTGTTGTTGTTCCAGCCCCACTGTGACTTTTGTCAAGCATCTGTATGAGTGTGTCAAGAGCAAAGATGTGTAAGATGAGAAATTATGCATGACTATTTCAGTGCAGGCACGCACAAGCACTTACATCCCCGTTTCGTTCCTTACAAAAACCTACACACATTTTGTCACTAAGATAATCTAAAAGACATTCGAGACAGGCTAAAATAAAATAAAATAAGAAAAAAATCCCACCTAATATAGGTTGCAGAAGCAGGGTCTAGGTTCCACTGAGGTCGTATTCAGCCCCTGACTTCGCTCTTGGATGACTGGCTGAATAATTCACCACTGCATTGTCTCTGTGGGAAGAGGTGAAGCCTGTCAGATACTCAAATAAGTTATTAATTTTCCATTTTGAAAGCTTGAGGTGCACTTCATCATCCTGTTACCAATTTTCCATGAAGCGTGACTGATTTCGTTCGGAACATTGTTCTAATTTTCTGCAAAAATTGATCTTCCCGCACCTATTGCCGCTCCCTGCGATTGTTTTTCTCTCGTCTTTTTTCATTTATCACTGTGGTGCATTGACTTTGAAGTGCTGATTGTTCTAAGTTTTCTTAAAGTATACTTAAAACTCACCTTGTTTTTCTCTCTGCTCTTCATTTCCATTTATGTTACAAGAATGCTCTGCCGTCTAATGTTTTTCTTTTTCTTTCAGCATCTGCAGACTTCAGTGATATGCTGGTTGTTTTCAGAAAGGTTCTATTTTTCTTTAGAGTCATGTCCTTAGTGGCATTTCTGAGGTTAAAGTAATTCCAGATTTCTGAGAGCTTCTTCCTTTTGTATCACACTTTAACATGTCCTTGTTTAGATTTTTGTTCATCTTTTTTCTTTCTTCCTTTTCTTTCTTTCTTGTAAATATCTCTGAAGGTGAGATATAGTCTGACCAGCAGGACCCTTTTCTGAATAGCACCTGTCCTGTATAGACTATAGATCACTGCACTTTCTTCCACTTATTCTCTTTTTATCTGCTTTGCCATCTTCCTCCAAGGCTTTCTTAATAATTCTTTCATTCTTCCTCCATGCTGACACCTTTGACACACTTTTCTGTCTCTATCAAATATCCGCTGAACTCGTCTGAGCCTTTCTGTCTCCCACTCAGACCCTCCAACAGTGGAGCCGGTTTACATGGAGATGCGTCAGGGCCTTGGAAGGCCTGTGGTGATGACCTGCAGGGTGCTACGTGCCCACCCTTCTCGCGTGCTGCGATTTGAGTGGCTTCTCTCAAACCGGCTGCTTCACGCTGGAGCCTTTGACGCCCAAAGAGATGAGACAGAGTACACCATCCGCAACCTGAACCGAGACGGCTGGGGGGAGTACACCTGTAATGTCATCAATGAGGCTGGAGCGGGCAAATGCACTTTCCAGGTTACAGGTAAAGAATGCTCTATTTTATTCAGTCTGTTTGAAATTACATCTTGACTATGTTTACATCATGAAAGTGAATATTCCAATAATATTCCTCTTTGCCATGCATAGTCCGATTAAAAATCCCATTTTTTCGAGGTTTTCCACTGGCGGAGGATTTCTTTGCCACGTGAACACAACCTCCCTCTGTCACTACCTCAACCGCCTCCTTGAAAAGGTCGACTTTTCGGTATTTGCTCGTATCCAAAAACCTGCTGATATCCTCTTTCATAATGTTTAACAATAGGTGTGTTTCTCCTTCCAACCAGAAATGTTGTGCTCTTTGTTTTTTCGGCATCCAGCTCTACCAGAGAGAAGCTTTGTCTCTAGCCCAGTTGACTGTGAACAGGGGCCGTGTGGAAAAAAACTGCAAATGAGAGACGTATTCCAAATGCACTGTAAACATGTCCAAAGAATCCCCCTAAAAACTGAATAATATTGTCATATCCCATATGTTTTAATTGGAAAATGCTCCAAGGCCTAATTCGGGAATTTCAAAAAGCAATATATATAGCCTTTTACATTGCCTGTATCAAATTCAGGATATTATCATATTTGAGATAATAGTGTAATATTGGTATGCATGTAAACTTAAGACCCGAGTACCCCATGATTGCATACTGTATACACCTTCAAATAACACAGTTCATTCACACATACAAAGAGCATTTCTAGTTACAACAGTTGCAATTATTAGTGAATATTGCAGCTAGTGGAGCTTTAAAGTGTCTTAGGTGAATGAGTATTTCTAATTAAAGTAAAAAAAAAACTGTGTTGCAATTCCTTCCAGTAATTAAGTGCATCGTACCAGGAACCAGTCTCCCCCAGTTCAGCGCCTAAAGTTATAGATATAAAGTTACATATCAGACATACGTTTTGTTTCTTGCACTTTCAGGCACACATTACTTTGTATTATAAAATGGATCCTCTGTCAATGTGTTTCACCCACCTGGCACTCATTGGAAGTCATTTTGCTTTTATTCTGCTTGTCTACTCAACGTTGTTCATTATACACTCCAGTTGGTAATTAGAGTGTTCGTTGTAAATTTTTTGGACAGCTAAGATTGGCTCCTCAAACATTTAACAGTCCTTGTCACACTGTGTTTTGTGGGCCTGTCTGTAACTCCTCATGATAGACAATTAATTTAAAAGAATAAAAGAAATAAATCATAGATTGTCAATCTCAATAGGCCATGTCAGTGACGTGTGTTCCTCTTCTTGTCTCGCGTAGTAAACCTGTTCCCTCAGATAATGTGCACCTACCCTCTTTCTGCTATTTTTTTAGATGGCTTCAGTTCATTCTTTTTCTTTTTCTTTTTTTTTTTCCATCGAGAGCTGCAAGTGTCCATCTTCTAGTTGCTTGTTATGACAGGTCCAAATTAGTTTGGCCGCACTGAGTGACCTCAGGAACTCTGGCCAAGGTTTCAATCTCCCATACCTCCCATTAGAGACAGGAGCTGCAGGGTCACAGGGGGAGTTTTTGTCACTTTGATCCTCTGCCACTTAGGTTGCTCTTCTCTTTGATATTGTCTGCTTCTCTCTATCCCTTGCAGTCTTGTAATCATACCTTCTCTGCACTTGGTTTTTTGGTCTCTTCTCTCTCTCTCTCTCTCTCGCTCTCTCTCTCTTTCTTTCGTTTTTTTTCTTGCCCCTGTTTTTTATTTCACATTTTTAATGCTTCTTCCCTCTCTGTGGCTTGCTCGGAGAGAGATGGACACCCCCCTCCTATGTGTGTCATAAATCAGTTCTCCCTGGTGAAACACGTAGAGCAGGGAGACAGGAGCAGATAGTCCCCTCCAGCCATTTGTTTTTCTCAACAGGGCTGGGGTTTTGCCTGTTATTGCTCAGTCTCCCTCCCTCTTCCTACCTCCACTCCCCTTCGTTCCCTTTCATCCTCTATCCCTCCTTCCCTCTCTCTCCTGCCATCGCTCCTTCCCTCCCGCCCAGTGCTCCAGATTCCCACCATCTGGACTCAGTGGTTGCCAAAGGTATGGAGGCTCTTTTAGTAACCCCCTGAGTGCAGGAGCATGATGCAGAAAATCCACTTTGGTTCCTCCCATCATCCATGAAATCTGACAACCCCCATTCCCTTAACTGCAGCTCTTATTTTTTAAGATTTTTTAAAAATTTTATCCTGTAACTCGGTAGTCACAATACGAAATCAGTACACTTATGTGTTGTGGCTGCAGTGTGGTTGAACTCAGTAAAACAATCGGCTTATGAAACAATACATCTCAGGCTGTCTAGATGACTTGTGAGCTTTCTGTAGGTGGTTCACTCACTTTAGAGTGAGGACAGGTCGACACTTTAGTAAATGTTCCCTCCAAGCTCCAATGACTGATGTGATGTGTAGTAAACATTTTTTTTTTTTTTTGCATAAAGCCTCAGTGACTTAATGAATCTCACAAATCCAGTCATCATACCATGGGAAACATACTACACATTACCATACCGACAGACACATGCAAACACACCAGAGTCAGGCAGCCGACAATTCTAAGGCCTATATATGAATACTGCTGTCTTAAAAACAGTAATGTGCCAGGGGCAAGTGTGTGTGTATGTGCATGGATGCTCATTGTGTCAAGCCATTGGGACATCTGTGGAAACAGTGAGTTGGCTGTAATTGCCAAGTTGGCCATTAAATTGTGCCGGGGGAGAGACCCCACAGAGGGATGTAATGTGTACCACTGAGCTTTGGCTCCAGCTCTCTGTCATGGGAACCCCGAGTTTCAGCACAATACTTACATCGTGCTCCTCTGAAGAGTTAGAATTGGGAGAAGAAGAAATAGCTTACTGTTTCAGAATGCTTGAATTGACTTTAGTCATTTCTGGTGCAGTTGAATTATGTCCATAATGTGAGTAACTTTTTTAGACATTTGTTTCCCATAGCCTTTGTTCTCCTAATGATTTTGAAATCACACAGTGGAACATGGTTTCCGAATGTGCCTGCAGTTAAGTATTTGCATATGTTTTAAAGAGAACATTTTGGTGAGTCTTTGTTTAAGTTCAGACTCGGGCGGCGACTAACAATTATTTTCATTGTCAACTAATCTTATTTTCTTGTTGTTTGGTCTAGAAAATGTCAGAAAATGGTGAAAAAGTGTTTCCCAAAGCCCCAGATATTCTTTTTAGTGTCACAGAGGAGTAAAGAAACCAGAAAATATTCCTATTTAAGAAGTTGGAATCAGATCATTTAAAAAAATGACTGGCCCAAATCAGATTTTTTTTGCTCAGATGCGATCTGTTTGTTTACAACAGTGTGAACAGCGCAAATCACATCAGTTCTTTTCAATTCTAGTTTGGACTCCTAAATCTGATACAGATCAGATTTTTTGCAAAGGAGTCATCTCAAATTTCATGCCCTCTTTTTCTTCATCCTCATTATAATCCGTTCACAAATTCGCAGGCTTCCACTGCACATCGGCTTATAAAACAAACAGTAGACGCTGCTTCGGAACTGGAATCTCTTATTGGCCAGATTTAAAAAACAGTATGAAAAGCTAAACAGTCAAAACATTTGATCTGAGCAATACATCTGAATTGAGAACTAAGGCTCGCAGTGTGAATGTAGCTTTTTAGTGACACACTCTCGCTGTTGTGCGTCAGTAGAAAGCCGACTTTTCGCTTTTGGAGACGTTTCACCTCTCATCCAAAAGGCTTCCTCTGTTCTAAGTGACTGGTGGAGAGGTTCGCATGTTTAACCTCTGCAGGGTTGCTGCAGGGTTGTTAAGTTCATGTGTGGTTTGTTAGCAGCCCAAACCTCAAGTGAGTTGATGACTGTTGGAAGGGGCGTTCCATCAACACGTGAGTCATTTCTGGAGTCACACGAGTCAGAGGCTGTGCTCAAAATGGCATACAATCTACTGGCACGCTGATTCTGACCAAAAGCAGTAAATAGTAAGTAACGTGTGACAAACTTACCCAGATATATACTACGCCGTCAAAATTTCACACTATGCCCAGTGAGTGCAGTGCATGCCACAATGAATTACAGTCATCTTCTTCTTCTAGTTTGTTTAATGGCGGATGGCAGCTAGTGTTTTAGGCGCATTACCACCCCCTGTTCTGCTTGGAGCGTGGGCCGCACTTCCTATTTACATACATTAAATAAGAATATACATCTCATGAATTTTATTCCAAAAACTGCTGTGAGCATGCAGAGGAGACAAATCATTACAACTTTAAGTGTTGCTATGGTACAATTTGATTTTTGATTATGAATTATAGCAGAAAATAGCACACAATTGCAGTTTGAAACATTAAAATGAGCTACTAAGCCAGCTAACACTAGGTAGCAGCCATGATCGGTAATTGATATTAACAATCTGATATGTATCGAATGATTTCGTGTAGATTTCAGTGTAAAACGCTCTGTAAATGTCTGCTGACAGATACCGGATAAGTGCTTCCATCTTAAAAGCCTGTGGACTATACTACTCCGTGTAAATATTCATATATGGCATACTGCACTGTAAACTACTATGCAGTCCGTATATGCATGCAGTACGTGATGTCCAGTGTGTGATTCAGAACACAGCCAATGTGTGAATGCATGTTAAATTACCCAGGGATGATGTCAGGACCACGTCCCGTGTTGAGGGATGGTGGTTTCAGTTCAGTGCGAGTGGCTTCCTTCCTTCTTGTCTGTTCACACTGTGAACACTTCTGTCCCTTATCCTTCATGTGCAGGTCAACTGCTGAGTCAAGTTGCCTTTTCCTAATGTATTTAAGATTACATGATGACTGAGAATCTACCCAGACACATATACTCTGTCATCTCCATTTACTTTTGAATACCTTTTCTTCATTCTGTCTATCTTAATATAGATTTTTATTGAATCCATCATCTTTGTTTTGAGTTCCGGGTTTGTTATCTTGATTTATTTTTGTGTATATTTATGTAGCTCTTTAAGCTGCGTTTTAAATAGGCCTCTTGGGCTCTTTTTGAGCTAGAACAATCCGATTTTTTTGTGTTATTTTTGTCTTTATCCTGTTTCATATCTTCAAATAAAAGAGCTAGATTGATTTTACCTTCAAACCTGCACACTCCTTTGTCTCAGGGGTTCAGATCTTATCAGCCTTGGTCTGCAGTCAACATTTTGTTTTAGCTTTAAGTCTTAGAAATGATAAAGTAACTATACTATCTGTCTTGACGCAGTTCATCTGGTTTGAACTTCAACCCTGTCGTAAATGGAGGATGATGTTGAACATTTTGGTTTCAAAGAAACAGACTGGCATTGATGGATCCTGCAGGTAGTAATGACTGACATTACATGGTCAGAGTATAAAGGCTGCATAATGTTATCTGTGATCAAACTCAAGGGCTGTCAGGCTTTATGGCAGACATAATATATGCCATTCTGTTTTTTCTGACCCTTTTTTGTGGTTCTGCATCTTTTATATCTATACAATATCCTAACATTAGTCACTCAAGAACAGCCTCCATCTGACAGTGAAACTCAAAGTCAGACTGAGTCAAAAACAAACAAAATTTAGCCCAGTTTAATAAGGTTGGCCTTTTATAAAAAAAAAAATTAAAAAAACTAGTCAGATTAGTCAAGAGGAGAGAGAGTTGAAGAAGACAAAATAGCTGAATAGTACAATAATAAAATAGGGAGAGTCTCATTACAATTACAATTCATTCTCCTTAAAGGAAAAGCCACCGCAAGATTTCATTGTCTACCCCAGAAGGACACAACCAAACAATTACCACTGAGTCTTCTAATGTCTCTAATGTTTTTCCCCTATAGTCAGTTAGTTCTTTGTGTGGTGGTGGTAGTGGTGTTGGGTTTGTCTTGGCCAGCTGTGCGTCCATATGTGAGCATCATTTCTGCCACAAAAGCCCTCATCACACATCAGCCCAGTACTATATAGCAATGCCTAGCACATGGCTGGGCAAAATGTTTTTTTTTTTTTCCCAGAAGAAGAAAACATGTTCATAAACCCTTAATAAATAAAAAGGAAGTCTGCAAACAAGGTCAGCGTCTTGCCTGGAGGATTTTACTGAGCTGTTATGAATCATTGCATTGGTTCTGCTGTTAAAAACAGGATTTTTTAAAAATCAATTAAGCCTTCTGTACTCTATGTTTGATGTCTCCCACCCAGGGTATCTGTTTTAAGCAGTGTAAGTGGGTTAGGTAATGTGCTTCACCACACATACTAACATATTAGTGTTGGGGCCATTTTGCATTTTGCATTGTATATTCAAATGAAGGGCAACAATGTGCCAGGGAATTTGCAACAATACCTGCCTTTGCTGTAAATATACTCCAAGAAATCTCCATTAAAAAAGACGTTTCTTAAAACAAGCAGTTGAGACAGCCGATAGGACGGTGGAGGAATACGCTGTTTTTACGACGTCCAAAGACACAGCGTATGACACTCGTGTAAATACAGTCCATTCATGGAACATTTAAGCAAATTGCAGGCAAAGCATTTATCTCTGTTTTTAGGACAAATTACAGCCTCTTCATTTCTGTGTAAGATTTCCAGTAGACGGTACTGTATGAAGAATTTAAACTGGGTTGTGTAACATTCACAGTATAGTAGGTTATAAACACAGCTGGTGTTATACTGTACGTTCAAACAGCGCCGAGCTGGAGTGTAGACAGTAATTATCCTAGCATTTTTCTTAACAAGCTTTTTAGTTACCAACTTGCATATTGTTTGCGTTACCTCAAGAAAAAGACAGAGATTTTGGAACAACATTTAAAATTGAATTAATTTATGTAATCGCAAACTATATTTCACTTGTTTTACATCTGAATGATTATAACTGGCTGATGAATGAGTGCTCTTTCCCCCAGATTAAAATATTGTATTTTAAATAGCTTTATCCATGTAAAGGCCAAGTGATCTGCAGTTGGCTGCCCAAAGCATCATTAACCTGATTTATTGTCTAAAATGTTGGAAAAAGCGCCCTCGTTGTTGATTTTGACGTATTATCACGGTCAATTATGAGAATTGATCAAACCAGTCAGAGGCAGAATGAAACTAACCTTGTCTTTTCCTTCTTGGTGCTTTTGTATTTGTTTACATTTGAATGATTTTTTTTTATATAGTGCATGTGGTTACAGCTTAATTTGGTTGCGGTGCAAACCAAGAAATTATGCAGTTCACCGTTGTGTTATGGATTATGGATTTCTTATGACAATATTTGTCCCACGTTGGTAGATTTCATCAGGACAGTGCACTCTTTGCAGTGCATTCAGTTCATACCAGTTTACAGTTAATAGTGTATGATTGTACAGCTTAGTGAATATTCAGAGAGAATTCTCTTTTCTTGCCGTCATATGAATTGTGTCTTATCATCAATAAATCCCATTAAAAGACCAAGACCAATGTGTTAGACAGTCTGTCAGTACTTTTCTCTTTCTTTCTTCCCTACAGAGGGCTGTTTTTACATCTTTAAAAATGTATTCGAATGTGTAGCATGAGTGTTGTAGTTTTAGCAAACCATACATAAAGAGAGGGGTTTTTTTAAACTATTTTTAGCTGCAGATTTATGCACTGCATCTGACTGACTGGTTGAAACTCCAGCTCCTTGATGTTTTTGATCTGCCACTCAAATGAATAAGCTTATCCGGCTGCACTTGTTAGGAGCATCAATTCTCCGTTAGTTTTGTTCTTTTAATGGAATCTGTTAGCAAAATAAGACATGTAGAAGAATAACTGTTGTTATCCTCTCGTTCTGATCATGTCTGGGGGAGAAAAAAAAAGTGAAAGAACATGAGAAAATACACTTTTTATTCAATTCAGATTCAGCTCAGCTCAGTCACAACTCTACTGTACTGGTTGCAAGGTTGTAGAAAATTGAACATATTGTCTAGCCCTTTAAAGGTACAATACGATCTCCAAATTCCCAAGTGTCACAGTTTGTTTGTTCCCCTAAGTGTCATACTTACAATCAAATTAAAGGAAACCTATTGGCTCACAGATCTGGTCACACAAAGCAGCCCGCGGGACACGACATACGGGACCTTCGCGAAAATAATGCTATTATAATTCATCAGTGACATAAACCAATTTGACAGGTTTGCCTGACGTACATCAGCTTCATTTCAGCTCGGGTATGTCAAATCCCAGATCAGCTTTTGTTTGAGGTAACAATGCCCTCTCTACTGTTGTTTCCATGGCTATTAAAACTCATCTACCTTGGGTATTGTCATCCTTCAGTAAACAAGCTCAAATACGAGAGGGACAAGCACAACAACGTGTCATCGAGGTGAATTTCTATTCTTTGCCTGGAAGGTCATCCTGTAAGCTTGTTTCCAGATCTTGATTAAAATACAACGTCTTCCAGCTCCTACTCGAGCTGTCAGAAATAAGCTTGCAGACTGTGACCAGAAAGCTGAGAACTTGAAAAATCAATTCAGTTCATGCTTTGATTCTGTAAAGAAATAAATCCTTGAAGATTCCAACAAAGCAAAGCATGTTATTGAAAGGAAAGGTTTTAGTAAATCTTGATGGTAGTCTGAATCCAGCTGTATGCACGTATTTTTACTAAGGAGGCTATCTGAGTGTAAAAAAACATCAGCACTTTGATTGGATCTGTCATTGCATGTGATGGAAACTTTATGCATTTATGTTGAAGAGACACACTACACTGTCATCCTTCATGTGCTTTGATTTAGTACCATGAAAGTACTCTGTGTCACATAGCATGCGATGAAACTTTAATGATACTTGAGGGGAAAATTGGGTCATAGCAGCAACATGAATAGGATATACAGTAGACAAAAATAGAACAAACAACACATAGCGAAGATTAGAAGTAATGTACATCTTTGTCATGCTAATTCAGTTCTCTTTTTGGCATAAAAGAATCCACACTATGTTAACAAATGAAACATTTACGAGCTTACATTTATACATTCTTGGATTTATACTCAAGTGTAAGGCATGCATAGAGTGCATAATAAAATACTGCAGCAGTGACAGAGCTTAGTTCTAATATGTAGGGATGCCTGTGAAGAGTGTGTAATAGCTCTGCTGTCATGCTGTAGGCCTTCAAAGCTGTGCTAATATTTCAAGTCGTAATTATTGTGTTTGTTTTGATTACAATTTTAAGTCCTACGCTAAAATGAACTGTCATTGAAACGGATGATGTTGTTTTGCATCTTTCCATTTTAGTTCACTTTGACGTCTCCTAAAATGCTACTTTAGCATATTTTTTAACAATGTTTAATGAGTATCCCACTGATTTTACCCAGCAAGACGATGTGCTCATCAAGAAAAGTGCTATTCAGCTGTAAAAGTGGCATCTTCTGTGGTCCCGCTTCATAAAAATAAAAAATATTCTCTCTTCATCTTGGAGACCAAATATTTTCAACATAAAATGACCAGAGACATTCGGTTTGAAAGCCATGGCCATTTACTGTACCGGGCAAGGCTGCTGTGGCGGAGCTGCTGTTGAGCTGCATTATGGGAAGTGTAGGATCCAGTGCTTTTTGAGCTTGACACATACATACTAGAGCCTAGAGGCAGTCCATGTTATCTTATGTCAGTATCTCTCTTGCAGGTAGCTATGCCTTGTAAGCAGATACAGGCACCTATTAATTCCACTGTGTAGTTTGTGGGTTTTGCGTTTTCATTTGGCCTTCATTCATCATTCATTTGCTTTTTCTCCAGGCAAGGCATACCCTCCAGAGTTTTACTACGACACCTACAGCCCTCTGTGGCAGAACAGACCCCGAGTCTATGGCTTCAAGCTGCAGTGGACCCAGATGAATCCCAACGCTGTGGACCGCATTGTTGCCTACAGACTGGGTATTAGACAGGTAAGATGACTCGTAACTGTCTTTCTGAGTATTGATTGCCCTGCCTTTTGATGGTTGGTGTGTGTCATTGTTTTGGAGTCATTTCTTGCCACAAGGCAGTAAAAACAATTCTTATCTCCAATTTAAGTATGTGATAGAAGTGTTTGCGCAGCTTGTGCTCGCTTGTTGTATTCTCTTTGACAGAGCCAAATCTTGCGCATCTATTCATCGTCTGTGTTATTCTGTAGTTTTTTGAGGTTGTGAATGAGCCTCTGTGAGCCGGGCAGAAACACTAAGAACCTGTCAAGGGCAGTCGATTGAACAAGTTCTGTGGTTTCCATGAATTGCTTCTGTTTTCGCTCTCCATCAGAAGCTCAGTCAGAGGGAGTGGGAAGAATCCCCACAGAGAGAAATAGCAAGCATTGCTCCTGTTTCCCTGCTTCTCAAGTAAACTCCACAGATGACAAGCAGGCAGCATTGATGGATGCATCGTTACATTTTCTCTCTTTGGCAATCAATGTGTACCTTCCTCTCTCTCTTTCTCTCTCTGTCTTTCCCCCTTGGCGGTGTGGAGCACATTTATTCTTTATAGTTGTTTAATTTACCGCAGCAGGTGCGGTGCCACCTTTAGATAAGGTTTGAAATAGTGAACCTGCATCATTAAGACCACAGTACTTGTAAGTTTCCATTGCACCCACTAAGCTTATATTTCAAAGGATGTTTAGCAAAATTAAAAAAAAGGAAATATATATATATATATATATATATATATATTTAAAAAAATAAAATAAAAGTTGCACATGCTACTATGCTAAATCCATTCCGGTTCTGCTCAGAATTAGCGGGCATACCCTGACAGTTGTGTTTGCGATGAATAATATAATTTCATGTTTGTTTCACACTACACCCTCAAGGAACTGAAGCTTGAAAACACATTCTAAACCAGTTATGTTTGTGTAGCGCAATGATTTTTCTGTCAACTATCTCACTTGGTCTGTTTGGTAATAAATGATGTTGTGCTTGCAGAGCCCATGTTTGTGCTTGCCAGGCTTTTGTCTGAAAACTTGCCAGGAATATACATTTGCTTTCTTATTTTCAGCTGGCCCCTGCGCAGTCTTTACAGATTACTTCTGCATCTGTGCTGGAATGGACCAACAGTATTTCAGAAATGACATTTAAATCTTGTAGGCCTTTATTTAATAGAAAGAGAGCATCACTACACGGTCTATTTTAGTATTTGGGCAAATTAATTTCTTTCCACCTTCTTGCCTTGATATCTCAAGAGGGTACATTGTGTGACCATTATTTCCTTCCTCCAAGGCATAACAACCAATGTTCTGTTGCCTAAGATGAAAGAGATTATTTGCTGTGAGGAAATTTTTTTTCACCGGCTTTACTATACAATACATAAAATATTACTTTTTGTCTCGTAAACCCCTCATTGCATCTCAGATTTGAGCATTGATTTAAAGGCACAGCAAGATTATTTTTCTTTATTTTTCGATATGAGGTATAGCTCAAACAATAAAAAGAGCTGCAGAGCTGAGAATATGAGCAGGAGTAAATGAGAGAGAGGAGAGAAATGAGTAGGAGGAGAAGCTCCTTTTGTAAATAAATAAGCACAGCGATACCCTTGGATGGACTGTGTAAGAGCGGTGCGGTAAAGAAAGCTCTGGCACGTGGACTACACCACTTCAATCTATTTATAGATCCTGTAGCGGCTCCCCTGCCATTCCCTGAGAATTATTATCATTTTCTCTCACTACTTTTGAATTAATACTGAAAGCTGGTAGCTCTTATGCCTCTGTAATGGATTGCTTTGTGTTATCGTCCAGTGCCCTTGTGAGAGACAGTCTGGCTGAAGGGGAAATGGGAATGAAGCACTAGCTGAAAGGCATGCATGGAAGAGAATCACAAAACACAAATCAGCGCACCTGTCAAGGATGCAATGGAAAGGTGTGACATCTGCCCTTGTTTTGAAACTGTAGACGGCTACTTCAAAATCGTCTCTGCTGTCCAGGAGCTTGATTGCCCGTCTCCAACCCGCAAGATAACTTTTTCAGGCTACATCTTGCCATCATGCAACTACTTCTTCCTTCAGCCTCGACCTTCTTCTCCTCCTCCTCCTCCTTCTCTTTCGTCTTTTGCAATTGATCTGTCAAGTCAGAGTACGCACGTCGAAGCACGCAGATCAATAGGAGTCATACTAATTACATGCATCCAATCTAGAGTGGATCAACGCTCATCTAACATTATACTGTCACTTTGATTATTCCCACGTTTCTTTGGGCTCCTGCTAGCGCTTTGATCAATCCTGCTGTTTTTTAAAGTTGCCATAAAAAACCTCAAGAACTGCTGCAATCAAATGAAATTAAATCAATATGGCACTCTGCCTCTGTGGGTAAAATGTGAAGAATCAAAGGTAATGGGAGGTAAACTGAAACCTTAATTGGGCGCAGACACAATGATTGAGTGAAAATTAATGGGAATCAAAACAAATGTGTGAAATTCATAAACCAATAAATATGACTGACTTATTATAATTTAAATGCCTAAAAAGTTCAAAGGTTTTCTCAATCAACATTTCAGGTCGGATTTTATTTGCACAACCAAGCACAATTCCTTTTTTGATATGGTAAAAAATTGAATTATTATGTTTCCATTTTTAATTTGCAGTTTGAGCCGCAGTTTGCCAACACTAGCATTTAAGACCACCATCTGCCGGGAGCTTTGGGACAAACACACACACACACACACACACACACAAACACACACACACACACACACACACACGCACACACACAAACACACACACACACACACACACACACGATGTCTTTAAATAGACATTTTCTCCAATTATTTTTTTTTTAAATCTGATTCTTCTGGGTCTCAAAAGTTGACATATAGTGCACTCTCACAAACACTCGTTCTATTTAATACTTTTAATTGCTCACAGCTTTTCACACTGACCTGAACAGAACTGTTTTTTTTTTCCAATCTCTAACAAGCATCTGCCAATACTGGAACCACTCTTCCTTCTTACAGCCTGCACTTCCAACAGTTAATCTCACTCCAAAATTCACTCAAACCACCAAAACACTTCACACATTTCTCAAAACAAGCTCATATGACTATAACACTGGTGTATATTCACTAATAAAATGCTGACCTAAAAAACACTAACAAAGAGTAGCATTACTTAAATGATTAACTTGTATCTTTGGAGTTCGAATGACCTTTCACATAAATCAGAACTTCCTTATAGATTAAGAACAACATATTCTATAATGAATGTCAATC
>JAPQRN010000017.1:8115600-8125827 GCA_037367275.1 Coranthus polyacanthus | reverse complement strand
AAATCAATTCCTTGACCCTTGGATTCATGTTTCTATCATCCATTGTTTTGACGTTGCTTGGTGTGGATGTGATTTCATTGTCAACTCTATTAGACTGAGCATCAACAGGTCTTATATGAAAAATGAAGGAATGAAGAGTGCAAATATATAGTTACTGTGTTCAAAGCTGAGATCAGGAACAGCCATCAAACACGATGGATTTAGAAATGAAATGACACTATGGTCTCAGGTGTTCTGGATCGGCAGGAAATTGATCATGTGGATAGATTCTGTCATGCAGCATGTGTGATTTTTTTTTTTTTTTTTTTTTTTCAGAATAGCTGACTTAATTTCCTGTAAAATAACAATAATGTCCAAAACTCTCCAAATGATGAAATATTCTAGAATCCAGATCCAGGTAGATCCGTGCTTTGTGTAAAAGTTTCAGGTTGAAATGTGCTGACTTTGAGTTATAGATACAGACAGACCTGATTATAATACCCTCGCGGAGGGACAAGGGTCACAAGAAGGAATAGGATATTATTGAATATTCCGGGAATTCTCTCACAGACAGACCATGGTTTACAACATGGTCAATAACGGTGGCCTTTGACTCAGCAGAGACCAGCGCTCTTGGTCTTCCTCTCCTTTACCTTCCACACATTCACCCTCTTCCTGTCATTCTTTTTTCCCTGCCAACCTGTCCTCTGTGATGCACGTCTCCAAACAAAATCATTCCAAAGCCGTCCTCTTTTTTCCTCCGAAACCAGACATAAAACAAGACCCCTTTGTAGGCTTCCACCTAAAATTGCAAATTAGCAATGGAATGATTTCACTCCATTTTAAACATTCTGAAAACATTCACTGAATACATTTTGTGTGAAAGAAATGGAAATGCACAGAAGTCCACATATACTTCTGTTTTGCTAATTGTGTGAAAAGTTTTGACAATCTGAATCGTGCACATTTGAACCCAATGTGGGACTATAATGATTTAGGGCGATCTCATGATCTTAGACCGTGGTCGATCTTAATTTGGCATATGATCTTTTGATCTGTACTTTTCAGAGGGATCGTACAGATCGTGTCATGGAATAAATAAATAAGAGCGCTGTCAAAGTGTTTCTACTCAGCTAACATTCATTTTAAAAGAGCGTTGCACATAGGTATTGCACTAACCTATGGGTTTGTAGCATTAATGAGTTTATTTCAGCCCATTTATAGCGATACTTTAGTGTCTGTAGCACTAAAGTGTTCAGGTTTGGTCTGGAAAAACTTATAGTACTGTGTTGTTTTGCTGCTGCTGAACAAATAATGACGAATAATTACCCTAAGTCTGCGAGCTGCGGGTCCACACATGCTTTAGACTCACGCCAGCATGAAAACGTTTTTGATTCAATGTAAAACTACACTTTTTATCCTTACAGTCGTCCCAAATTCTGCACTTGTGGACAATGCAGTCAGATGACTTCCAAATTATATACACTTCAAAGACTGAAAAACAGAAATATACTGAGTGTTCAAACATACACATTATCATGCTGTAGGTACAGGCCAATACTGTGTAATTTATGGAAATTAGCATGAATGCCTTTTGTAGTTTAGAGGAAGGCTACATTTTTCAAAGGATAGGGACAAGTACACAGTGTGCAATTACCAGTGACAGACAAAACACTCTATTTACCTGCAAACTAATGCTGATGAAAACTTGCACCCCATAATTGTGGATCATCCAGGCTCTAAGTAATTACTTAATTGGTATTGTTCTCACACACACACACACACACACACACACACTGACTCCGCTTCAGCGCTATCACACCTTCATTCACTCCATCCTCTGCTACTTTGACTGAGAAGGTTACGTATTCTCATTTGTGATGTAGAAGCTCTATCTTTGTGTAGCTCTTCACCCTCAAACTCAATTCTCAAGGATAAAAAGTACCCTACTTCTTTTCTCGTTGCCCCCAGCAAATGCAGCCACAAAACCTTGATTTGTTTTTCTCTGTATTTCAGCGGCGCTGCATTGCAAAGCCATAAAAAGCGTGATCTAATTTTTCGTGTGATTTTTTTTTTTTTTTTCACCTGGTTTCCTGATGTGCTGAGCGTTGTGCAAAGACAAAATTTGAATTCCCTGTCAGTCCAAGGTTACTTTTTAAAACAAAACACTGCAGAACATAATTAAAGAAAACATGTGTGCCAATCACAAAGCTCCTATCCTTGCTGTACTTGCAAAACAACCGTATTAAATAGGCTGAGCCACAGTCCGTATTTTACAGTGAAAAATAAATCAGGAATTTTCTCGGCAAATATAAGAATCTCTCAACTGCTTGCTATTAGCAGTCTTTGAATGTAGAGGCTGCAAGATGCTTTGAAAGTAAATGTGGCTAATGAGGAGCTGGCTGTCAACAGCTTACAAAGGGAAAAATGTTTTTGTTGTGTAGCATTTAATGTTGGCAGATCATACAAATGCTTATAGACAGGGTTAATTGGCAGATGAGAGCAAACATCCTACAGCGGTGGTGAAGGGAATACAGATTCGGTTTCCTGTGGTCATACAGTATATGTGTTCCCAGGAGCAAAGTCTTCAGAAGAATGTCACGTGCTCTTCTTTTGCGGCGATCGTCGCAGATACGAAATGTGCAGAGCTTTGTGGCGTGTTTATTTTAGTCGAACTTGGTGTGTTCGATGTTGACAGCACGAGCTACACAGCTAGAGAACAGCAAAGATGCAGACAAACAAAACACAATAAATGCATGTATCATTGTATCAATATCAAATCTCAAAGTTAAACACGAAAGCGAAGCAGAAGTTGATACAGTACAGTAGCTCTAGGCTGGTGGGCAGGACTTCCTCAGGGGCACTGGTGTTATAAATTTTATGTACTGCACAGTTGCACGCCTCCATCCTTCAAGGGTAGCCACACAAGCTTCCCGAATTGGTGTTTACCAACTCGTGCCCTTAGATACAAACTAACAAAAGCATGACTAGCTTGTGCTGAGAAAAAGCTGTGTGTTTCTTTGTTTGTTCTTTTTTCAACAGTCTCGAGTGAAAGCAACACAAAGCAAGAAAACTGGCCTGCAGTCTAACCCGCAGTCCTGTTGTTCATTTTTCCCTTAGGGTCTTCAACAGCATGCTCTCTTTACCTTGAGTACTCTGGAACTACGTAGTGCTGACCGATAAATCGCAATTTCATTGTCACCGTGGGATGAGGACGTATGATAAACGCGTCACAAAAGACTGGCTGGGAAGAAGCGAATAACAAAAATAGAAAATACATAAAAAAAATACAAATAAAAACAGTGTCGTGTTTAGTTGGTTGGGTATTCATGGGCAGTTTGTCCAATAAAAGCATGTTCAAAGTAATTGTTTATTTCATGATTCAGTGGTCATAGGCTGGTCTATGTATGGGGTCTATGTTAGCAGAGTACCTATTAAAGCAGAAAGACACAGGACCTGTCATGTCATAATTGTAATACTGAACAATGTTGTCACACATTAGAGATTTTCCTCATATAACTAAGCAGTCTTTGTTTTCCTCTTACCGTCCAGATGGGGCTGCAGCGCTGGTGGGAGCAGGAGATCCCTGTGGATGGAACTATCAACAAAGGAGAGCTCATGACGCACAATCTGACTGAGCTCATAAAGCCTGAATCCTACGAGGTGCGCCTCACCCCCATCACACGTTTTGGAGAAGGTGACTCCACCATACGGATTGTCACCTACAGCGGTGAGTGCACCACATTAAATCTGAGTCCCTACTGCTGATTTTAAGGACAGTGATCAGTCATTCCTTTTGCACTACACATTTGGAAACTACAACAAAAAATAAGGGAGACCAGGGAGTCCTGTTCACTTTAATCTAATGCTCACACATGTGGTTGCACAGGTGGAATAATTACAGCTGCAGCTGGTAATGTTATCCTTGAGCTAAGGCAGAAATATTTAAATGAACTTAAGTCAGGACGAGTGCTGCTGCATTACGATACATGTTCATCAACACTACTGGATATCAGAAGTGCATTCTGGTACCAGCAACCGCTACAATGATGTTGATGATGATGCATAATGTATGAGGGAGGTCCAGTAAAAGTGAACTCATTAAAATAATTTGAATTGCATCTAACACATTCAGTCATCAGAAGACAGCTTGGAATCAGCCAGCATTGCTTCTTTTCCAGCTTGAGCTAAATGAATGCTGATCCACTGACTAATCACCTCTTCCTCCTGACCTTTATTGCTTGAGTCAGATCTATCCTGGACCGGGGCAAAGGCTGACTTGTTGTTTCTGTCCATGACAGATCGTCATGACTTCAAAGTATCAGATGACTCAAGCATGTAGTTTTGGTCACAAGACCAAACAGAGCTGGTCAGGGTTGAGTCATTTTTGCTTTACTCATCTAACAACAAACAACAATGTTTGTTTGTTTTTTGTTTTTTTTTTGGTTTTTTTTGTCTGTGTGATTCTTTCTTTTTGCCAGAGGATGTGGTTTGTCTGCTGATGTTCCTCGTGTAACCAATATCATTTTCAATTTTACAGTGCAAATATTTTGAAAGGTCTTTGGCCTCGCCAAGTCCCACATGGCCCTTGTAACAAAATAAAACATACTTCTGTGGCTCACTGCCAAATAGGACAACAGCAGTGTTTACCTCTGTCATATTTTTTAATTTAGTTGAGGTATTTCAGGTTTTGAATCAGGACTTTTGTAGTAGACTTGCTGCCAGAAGAACATCCTGAAGAGGATTGGGCCGGCATGCCAGCCTTTGAGAATGCATCAAAACACACTATATTTCTCCAGTGAATTTAAAAGGCTGCTTGCAAATGGAGGAAGACTCTGTAGCCTGTGGGAAGACATACTGGCTGAAACACAAAAGCTACAGTAGTATCCACAGTAGACTCAGCAGTGCCAGTGAACAGATGCACAGGTACTTGAGATGTGCATTTTCAGAAACAAACTGGCTGACTGTTTTTCTGTCTAACACTGACTGCTGGGCTCTTCCTGAGTTGTGCTGCTGCAGTTGTGAATAATTCAGTTTCACTGCAGCTCATCACAGCTGATGGAAAGAGAATGGGGAAACAGAGGGGAGAGAGAGACAGAAACTTTCTCTGCTGATATTTTCGTAGTAGTCTGTGATGATGTGTGGTCTTACTGGATCTTGAATTGAATTCAGCCGAATTGTAAAATTCAATCCAATCAAAGTAAAGTAAAGAAAGTTGAGACTAATTAAAATGAGGAGAGCCATAGGAAGGAGAGATGGAGGCAGCCAAGATGGGACTTAGGAGAGAAGGAAGATACAAAGGAACAGAGTTATATTAAAAAAAAAAAAAGAAAAAAAAGCAGGGAAGAAGAGAGCCAATGCTGATGTGCGAATCACTTGCCCAACAAGAGACCAGACTAATTATCACTCTAGGGCTGCTCTGTACGCCCACGCTCAGCATAGCGTCACTGTAGCAGGCTAATGTAGGTCTGAGCCGGATCCACTCTGCTCAGAGAACGTGTCCCGTAAGACATCCTGACTGACATGTGAAATACAGTCCAGGATCTATTATCTATCTATTATCGCCTCTCTTTCCTTCTCACTGGGGAACAGAGAGCTGTGGGCCATGCGAGTTGGAGCACACTGGCTTTACAGATTTACAGTGGAGCGAAATAAGTGTTTATGGTGTTTGCTGTTGTAACAAGTTGTAGACAGTCATAACTGATGAATGTGTGCATGATTGTGCTGTATCCTTTGTTACATAGATATATAAAAAGGATATCCCTGTTATTTTGTTTCTGTATACACAGCATAAAATCTGCCATCTTCTGTGTCCACTATATATCAGACACAGGGCTGCACGATTTGATTGTATTTTGCAAATGTAACTTGCGATTTCACTTTGAAATGTGTGCTTGGTTATGAAGGAAAATGCACAATCACTCATTTAGAAATGTCAAGCAACCATACAAAACTTAACCCAAATCCTTTTGCAAATAAATTATTGCACAGGCTGATATTGCAATAATGATCGCATTGTGCAATTCGGTTGATTTATTTATCTTTTTCTTACTATTACCTAAGAGTTTCGTTGTTTCCTGTTTGTTTTCTTTTGGTAAAAAGGTAAAAAGGTACTTCCAAAAAGATCATAAACTAGTGTCAATCTTGAGCAGTCCATAATGGTTCTCATCTTTAAAGCTTCACAGCTTTTCAAAGTTTTGAAGTAAGGGCTCAACATTCTGTGTATGAGTTTACTTATCATTGCCCAGTAGGCCCTGCGATCACTCTGATGCACATAAAACCGATGGTAGCAGCTTTTCTCTGATTTGGCAAGAAAACACAAAAGCGGTTATAGTGTCCCCAGCTGTAGGATGAAGGATGGCGGTGTCACCAAGCTCCAAAGACACTCTTTTACATTTTGCTGCAGTGACAAGCTCAGCATCTGTTTGGTGTTTCTCATAGCACTTCTCTCTCTCTCTTCCTCTGTTTCACTCCTAGATGGAGAATTTAATGTTTAAGCTTTCAGAAAAACCTCACAGTGGGACAGTAAAACTATTATTATATCTTAATTTTTTCATTCTTCATGCAGCTTATAGCGACTTATAGAGTAAGTAAGACGCCTGTCAAGTCAAAATCCACTAAATTCTATGTAAAATACACCTTTCATTTGCTATGGGCTCTATCGGCTGTTAAAGCTCAGGTCTTAGGGTGTGTTATTCCCTGTCTGAGTTTTTGTGCAGTCATAATACGTACTGACATTTCAGCATTTATATTATACCTTTTGCACCACTTCAGCCTCAAACAGGCAGAACGTACACATAAAGTATGTTTGCTTTCTTTTCTGCATCTTTTTTTTTTTTTACATCCTGTATGTGTAGGCAGAGTCATGGGGACATAAACCTGATTAAACTCTCACACAAGACAGGACATGAAGCTGGACCCCCACAAAGTCAACCGTTACATTTGAGGGTTAATACTTGTCCCGTTTTAGGTTAGGATAAGAATGAACTTTAGGCTAAGTGTTCACGAAATGAATGGAAACCGGTGTAAAGTCCCTTGAATGCATGAAAAAAAAGTGTGTGTTTTGCACTTTTTGCCTCCATTCTTTGCTTTTAAGCTACAGCAAATCTCATCCAAGTGGAAATCCATCAAAGATTCACTGCCTGCGTCGATGTGTCACACACATGCTGATGCAAGAACAGGATAACACGTTGGGAATTTGTTTTTGCACACAGGATGGCTGTTTGAGTCTGGCCACAGGTCTGCCTGCAAGACCTTCAGTTTACACCCCGAGAAGGAGAGAGAGACCTTCAGACAGAATAGTCTGAGGGTGCTCCATTTGTTTTTTTGTGAGGAGAATATTGCTGAGTTAAATTTGCCCACACTGATATTGTTTCAACTGTGGGTTAGAGCTGTGAATCCGTCACACAGCTTTCTCAGAACGTCATGGCTCCCACCCAGACCCTCTAAACATGATGGATGGGTAACTTGGATTATACGAGGTCAGTAAAAAAGAAGCCGGGCCGCTGTCGTCTATGAGAACACTTGGCTGCGGCCGTGGAATTGTCTGCTGCTTTGTAATACAGCCGCGGGCCAGTGGGACGGGACTCTTGCCAAGATGAAGTCAGTGTTTGTATCCAGAACGGCCTCTATGGACCGCTGTCCTTTGGCAGTCAATGAGCTCACTTTGTGTTTCAATCAAAATTAGGCAATTTGGATGGGAGGCAGTCATACATCAAGCAGCAGTTTGCTTTGTCCTCTCAGTTAGAAAAGTTGAAACGGGTCTGATACACTGAAATCACACTTAACTTCGCATCACCTTCCAACTGGGAATGTTTATCTTGAGAAGTATCAAAATTACATTTCACCCGCCATCATTGCTTGTGGCTGTTTTAGCTGTAGAGACAGCAGAGTGTGGTGGCATTAAGAAAAAAAAAATAAGAGATTTTTTTTTAAAGCTTGTTTGGGGGCAATTCACACCGATGATTTAACATGCATTTTGATGAGGCCCGTTCATGTTTCCCTAAGGCACAAATGCATTTAAAGACATGACTGCTCATTTTTTAAGAAGAACACTTTATTTGACATGGTTGAGTCCACAAAGGCAGCATCTCAATTTATTTGTTTGTTTCTTATATCCTTTACAGTCATCTAAATTGGAAGTTAAATGATCTGTTAGTGAGTGTGTGTCTTCGCGAGTGTGTGCACACACAGCAGCAGTAAAGTAGCCTCTGGGACTGCTCTGTGCTCAGCTTGGTTTCCTCACTGGGGGTAGAGACATTGCATGAGCAGACACATTCATCTGGACTAAGGCACAGCAAGTAAGCCTGGGGAAGTTGCAGGTTTAAAAAAAAAAAAAGACAAGGAAACATATTTTCATAACCACAGTCTTGTAAGAAAAAAGGAGGAGAGATAGAGCAGGAGGAAGGATTGCTGGGGGTGGCGGGAGGGGGGTTTACAGGAAGTGGTAGGTAGAGAGAGCGAGCCAGTGAGCAGGGGGCCTGAAAAAAAAAAAAGCAAGAGTTTCGTTTGAAAAAACTCAGGATCCGTTTCATAGGCCCGAGGCTGTGAGTTGTCATTTAAAACATTTCTCTGCAACACGCCAGATGATTTCCTCCCTGTTCTTCAGAGTCTCTCATTGCAGCAGTTCTGCTCTCTCTTTGCAATAGAGAAGATTTATATGAAGCGCTGAGTGTAAGATGCAGGTATTTTCACAAAATCTTTGTATGATGAGCATGTATAGTCTGTTCGTACAGCGGTTATGCCCTCTCAGTGGCACTGCTCCAGCTGCAGCGTTGCGGTTCACTGCATATTTTATGAGATTCAATTGGAAATGCAATGGTTGGTCCTCTCTCTCGCTCCCTCTCTGTGCACATTTCTATTTGTCTCCTTTCTTCCACTCTCCAAGTGGATGAGTGGACATACATTTCCATGAGCCTCACAGCAGTATACAAAAATCACTACTTGAGTTTCTAGTCTCTAAAAAGACCAATTCCAGCAGCCCCTCACTACTGAATCTCCAGTCTTCAGTGCGTGTTTTCCTTTGTTGGAATGATTTGTTATTACTCACTTTAATTGGTTGGATTAAATCAATTCGCCCCATGAACGGCAAGGTTTCATAAATCAAACAGTAACGTAGCTTTGTGGTAAAGCTGATGTATCACATGTATTCGGTCGGTCAGCAATCGATCATGAAAATGCCCATGAATCTTCTTGACAGGTTAAATGGTATTTACTCTGCAAAAAGTGAAGTGCCGACTAACTGGCTCGTTGCAACTCTGTGTGATACCCTTGACCTTTTTGTGTTTGCTGCGGCAGTAGCCTCTTAAATTATCAATGAGGGAAGCATTGAACCTTGGTTAGGTGGACAGAATGCAAAACAAGCCTCACATGATTTTAATGGACTCTGCTCATTGGTGTTTGGTCTAAAAGTTACAAATTTTTAATTTCCAAAATGGTTATGTTGGAAACACAGAAAAACCAAAGGATGTTACGGTAAAGTGATTAACAGACTCAGACAGTGATTATTACATATTTTTATGATTTATGGGCTTGTAAATGGAAGTATAAAATAGGCTTGGCACTCTAAATGGAAGTCACCTTGGACAAGAACATCAGCAATGCCGGTAAATGGCAATAATGATAAGCAGTTGCGCTATAAGCTTATTAATGTGGTCCTCCTAATCCCTCTGTCTGTCTTTTACATTTGTTAACAGCCAGTCTTCTCTGCCTGTCACCTTTTCCACTTCAATCCCCAGAGATCTCTCTCGCTGTCCTTTTAATAATCGCTGTATTATGTGTGTCAATGGATCTCTACCTGGTAGCTACAGCATGTGTTTACCATTTGTTTGTACATTGTAAAAGCAATAGAGCTTGACAAAGACAGAGCAGGAGCACTCTAATATGCTTCCACAGTGTTTTAATATCAGAAGAAAATATTTGCAGCCTTCCCTTGGGCCTCTTTCATTTTGTTTTATGAGACTAGAGCACAGCTGCAAAGTCTGCAAGCACTAACTTTATACATGGGAACTTTTATTAGCTCTGAAACTAAAAAGTAGATGACAGCACGACTAAAGGTTAATAGCAACGCCGACTGCGTACATGTGATGTTCTGTGCAACCTGTAATAGAGCACACTAAACATTTTGTCGGTGATTTTTAGTGTGACAGAGTGCTCTGTGTGTGTGTGTGTGTGTGTGCGTGTTTTAAAGTGTCACACTTGATGACGGACAGCTATGATGTTGCGTAACATTGACTGTCCCTGGCCTTT
>JAPQRN010000017.1:8081306-8106778 GCA_037367275.1 Coranthus polyacanthus | reverse complement strand
TTCATTCATCCAACCTCTGCTGCACTGCCACACTGCCTACTCACCAGCCTACACATTGTGAAAAAATCCTCTCCTCTACCTCCCCAACCTCCTCCTGAATCAAGAGAGAGGGAAAAAAGACATGCTTGCGCACAGAGGTGTAATTCTTCATATATACAGCACTTTATTTATTCATTTAAACTTTTGAAGGCTGTGCTGGGGGTAGTGGTTGGTGATCTCATGGACTGTCTGTGTCATGCCTGTGCAGATATCCCAGAGCATCACTCGAGCAGAGTCACCACCAAATACAAATGTATGTCATTCCATATAAATGGCTAAATCTGACCTAACGCCTGGGACACGCTGCCTGCGTCACCTCAGCGCGGCGGCTTCCTCCGGCTTCCTCGCTGCACTGCTGCGTGTTGCTCACGTGCGTGTGTTCACACCGGCAGGACCGTGTTTCCTGCTGTGGTGCTGTTACTGCCTGTCCTACTTTCCACACTGAGGTTCCCATTGATATTTTATCAATATGATTTCATTTCACCATAAAATTTAGTTTCTAAAATGAAGCAGCCACGTGACTTTCATTCAACCTCAGAGCAGCAGAGAGAGAGGAAACGAGAGAGGAAAGAGAGGAGAGGTTGCACGCTGGAATATTTTTTTCATGTCTGTGACACTTTCAGATATTGTCTAGATTTTGAAACTATAGTAAAAGGTGGCAGTTATGTTAAAGTATGCCAATGTGATGTTAATAACACTATCAATAGGACTTTTCACCATCTATTTTTGCCCAGAGCTGCTTACCTCGCATGTGAAAAATAGGCATCTGTTCTATTTTATAAATGATGCACTGTTCCGCGACGCTTGTCACACGCCTAACATGCACCTCTCATGCAGCCGATGTGGCCACTCCAATCTGTTAGCATGGGTGTTGAAATGAAAATCGTTAGGTAATGCGACCGCCACGCACACACGTGAGGTAACCAGTGTGTTCCGGGCGTAAGTCTCCTAGAAGAACTAGGTCTGGATCAAATGTGGCTTGGATCACATTTCAAAAAATTGATTTGGGCAGGCAGTCTGAACAAGGCCTAAGATGACAAGCAAACATTGTGAACTCCAGCGCTTCTCAAAAAGGAAGAGCATTATTTAGATTTTTTTCCCCCAAATTCAATGTAAGGAGACACTAAATATGTCCCAGTAAATGTTTATAAACTCTGCTGTGTTCTGACATTGATGTATTGATCTGCAGTTACTAATCTACCCAGTTAAAGCCACTTGAATCTCACCCAAACCACTGTAGCTTCCACAGCGGTCTCTGATTAATCAACAGTCCAGCTCCAATATGTGTTAGGTCACTGCAAACACATTTGGCAGTTTATCGTAGACAGGACTCAAGCTGTGCAGTCGTCTGCTGTTAAACTTCACACACACTAGATGATGCAGTGTGTCTTGTTTCATATTTTGGACTTGGTGTTACGTGTTATGATCCAAGCTACCAGATGTCTCTCATTTTTATCTACCGGTGGCCTCTCTCTTAGCAAACACACTGCAGGTGTCCTGCGCTATTGGCCATTAAGCGTACACCTTTGACACTTTCACCTTTAAAAGCCCAGTGATTCTACAGTCTTGGCAATACTAAAGCTGTCTGGCAACACACCTTTCTTGAAAACCTGCAGACACTACAGCCCATTCTCAGTGATCCGTTTATATGCAAAACTAGTGTGCATGTGTGGGTGTAGGTGCAGTAGCCATGAAGCACAGTTTGTGCCTAAGACTGTGCTTTTTTAAGCCAGACCACATGGTGCGCTTGGCGGTGTTACATTTGCTCTGGTCCGAATCAGTTGACGAGTTTAAAAACTTGAATCCTTTTCCCACTTGGTTTGGTTTCTTTTCACGCAGTTAAAATTCCAAGTGAACCAAAATATATCACTATAAACCACCACTATAAGATTCACTCTACTTATTGGTCATATGTGTTTGGGGCAGGAGCAAGAAAGTAAATACAGGAAGAAAGTACAAACATTCACAAGCTGCTTCAGTTTGTATGCTCTGCCGACCCCAGTGTGAGAAGCCTGCTTGGTGACAGGAGCCATTTTGTTCAAGCCTGCAGAGTTCACATGATAGTTGAGTCTGATCAAAGTCAGATCACATCTCACATCAAGGTCAGATCACAACCACACCAAGACCACCTCTCCTAAGCATTCTCTGTGAGATCGTTTTGATCCGCACCCAAGACCAATTACTGTGTTCACACCTGACCAAATAAACTGCACCGAGGGGGAAAAGAAACTACCGTTTGATTCGAACAGACTGAAGACCGCAACCGCAAGTGTGAAAAACCCTCAGTCCTCCACCAGATGTAGAGAGTGTGCAGTACAAAAATATTGAGTGAACTAAAAATAAGATTCCATTAAAATATATTTTAGTTAACAAAGAAATGAATCAAAATAGCAACCAGTGAAAAGGAAAAAAAAGATACACAAGGAAAGGACAGGGAGTTACAGTTTTGTACTCATTAAACTTGAACTTGAAGTTCAATAAACTGTGAAATCGCTACAGGCGGGCTGTTGATAAGGCTCGCTGTTGATAAGACTTTTACAGCGAGCATTTGGCTGCATTTACCTCAGTATTCTAGTGAGACATCAGTCGTATCAAGGCATTCTCCACCCTCCACCTGCTCTGCTCTGAGCTGCTGCTGGACCTGCTGCTGCCTCTCCTCTCTTACCTTTTCTCTTACCTCCTTTTTTTTTTTTGAGTGTGGCGGCTTATACACATTTTTATAAGTTATTGCATATTTTCTCTCCCTTTTGTTCAGGGCAATCCTCAATGAGTACGCGGCAAAAAAGGCATAAAAAAACAAATAAACCGTGCTTTATTAAAGCAAGAAAATCCAAAAATATCTACACAGATCTTAGGTTAAATGAGAAAATGTAACTTTCTGTATGATTTGTGTAAACTGACGCTTTACACTTCACAAAGAAAAGACAGCAGTTGGCCATAATGGCTCGTTTTGGCCAAGCTACTATCCTGCTGTCCTCAGTGGAAAGGCCGAGTGGAAGTGTCCAGGTGGGAGGGCTGGACCAAACATCTGGAGAGGCGGAGGCGAGGGAGGTGTAGAGAATATAAGGACAGAGGTGTTGGAGGGCGACTCAGCGGGGAGATGAGAGCTCCTCCGGCTCCCTGCCGAGGTTGAGTAGGCCGTGACATTTCCAATTTGCTCAAATTGATCGCCAGCCAGACCCTCTCTTCCCTGCCCTCCCCGTCTGTGGTGAAGCCCATGCCCAGACTGTGGCGTGTTATGATGAATGGGCTAAATGTCAAGGACTTGAAACCCAGCTCAGATCCTCCATAGCTACGCTCCATTTAGTATTCTGCCTCTCCAGCCATGAGAGAAATGCACCCTGACTTCAGGAATGTTGGTTTGTGATACTGGGAACTTTTTCTACCAAGAAGTGAATGCATATGACAAATGGTCCAAGTAATATATATTCACATATACAGTAGGGCAGCTGGAGGTGCAGTGGTTAGCACTGTCGCTACAGAAGCAAGGGGGTCGACCCGAGCCGACTGGTTTCTTCCTGTGTGAAGTTTGCATGTTCTCTATAGGTCTGCCCTGCTTTTGAAACATAGTGGGTTACATATTTTTCATAAAGCTGTTAAAATGTATTAAGTGATCTAATTATTTTAATTACATCATCAAAATAATATACTTTTTAGATACATTTTCTAACAAATGTGTTAAACTGGCGTTGAAGCTAAAAAGTCCCAAAAAATTCAATTTAAACCAGGCTTTGTAAACTTCACAACAGTATTCAACACTGATTACTGTCAAACTTTTATTTTGAGTACTCTGATTTTAGAAGTGGGAATTCCTAGCACACACGGCATTCTCAGCATTGTCAACTGCTCACAGCGATGCGCGTTGATTTGATTGGCAGATGCAAACAGGAGAAACAATCAAAAACATGCTCAGAATCTGAGCACCTGCTACTAAATGAATGGACCCTGTCTAGACATAGAGATACCTCCCTGTAAGCCATCCTGCCATTGATGGTGTTGCACTCAAATTTGTCAATGCCTTTGCTGACCCGCGTTGTCCGGAAATCTGTCAAAAGAAGCCATTCCTGCACACTGAAAAGATGTGTGGGTGTAGGTGCAGTAGCCATGAAGCACAGTTTGTGCCTAAGACTGTGCATTTTTAGCCAAACCGCATGGTGTTGCTTGGCGGTTTCTCATTTGCTCTGGTCCGAATCAGTTGATGAGTTTGGAAACTTGAAGCATTTTCCCACTTGGTTTGGTTTCTTTTCACACAGTAAAAAAATCTAAGCGAATCAAAATGCATCACTATAAACCATGTGAGATTCACTCTGCTTATTGGTCATATGTGTTTGGGGCAGGAGCAAGAAGGTAAATACAGGAAGAAGGTACGGTGTTCTGAACTATTTACATATTTCTATGAAGCTGGTACACAAGCTGGTACAGTTTTCTGTTTGCAAGGCAACAGAATGAATGTTATATGCTGTTACATGCAACACTGTTGCCCCGTGTCTTTGCTGCAGGTGCTCCAGCTTCTTTCTACAGTCCCCAGAGATGCAGGGTAACAGGTTAATTGGTGTCTCGAAATTGCCCGTAGCTATGCATGTCTGTGAATCTGTGTAAAATGGTTGTCTGTGTGTCAGCGTTGCCTTGAACTGGCGCCCTGTTCAGGATGTGCCCCGCCTCTCACCCAATGTCAGCTGGAATCAGCTCCAGCTGCTTATAGAATACCAAGGTTGGTATCCTAGAAGCGGTTATAGATAATGGATAGATATACTGTATATTTTCTCTAAAAGGGTTTTGAGAATGTTATGTGTTTGCTGCTCTTTGGGACTGTGCTACCGAGGTGAGTCACAGTCAAGTTGTGGCACAGCAGTGCTGAAGGCCAGAATCAGTCGATAAGGAGTCTCGCCTACACACTGATGAGAACAGTGGCACAGGCTCAAAGAAACTCCTCTGTAGTTAGCTAGCGGGGGATACCTGAGACAAGGTCACACTTAATTACTGAAGCGCACATCAAAGTTTGCCTTTGGAGTCCGTGTCGCATTTGTTTATAGGATTAAGTCTCCAGCAAAAGCACACCAAGCAAGTCTGTTTTAAGCCTGACCTTCTGAGAAGCAATGGAGTCATCCTTTTATTAGCAAGGAGGGTGGTATGGCACCCCAATCTCTCTCTCTCTTTCTCTCTCTCTCTCTTTCTTCCCGCTACATAATTGAAAATTTCCAGGAGTTATTTCTCACTTTGCACCAGACTCACATCCTTCTCTTCTCAGATTCTTTTTAAATTTCACAAGTGTCTGCCACAGGTATTCTTTTTAAAAGAGGTACTCCAAAAGATATACAGCATATGCTGTTGCTCAGGATGTGATGACACTGACATAACCACCTACATCGCAATGAGTTCAAAGAAAACGTGAGCCAGCCAACTCAGCAAGAATCCTCCTACATCCTAAACACTTCAACGCGAGATGAAACCGCAGGTCATGTTCTGTACAAGAGCTCATCTCTCACTGGAGATTGTGCTGTCGTGGGGGAAAGTATATACGGTGCTGATGAGAGAATATGAACCAGGACATACAGTACAGGCTTATTTTGCTCACAGAGATGTTTTTTGAAGGGGGCTGTACAGTAATGAGGCGCCTTGCTGAGGCAAAATGCATCAAAAGCACAGCTGTAATCATAGTCGCTGCTCAAGAAAAGCAGCTCCTTTCCATACTTGTGAAATTCACTTGACTTCAGAGCTGTGGTGCTACTGAGCCAGGCAAATGCTCTGCCATGGTGTCAATGTTAACCTGATTTGAGTCTTCGAATGATGCTCCTGTTGGCCATTTGCTGAAGGATACATTCTCTCCCTTTCTCTCTCTAACTGCATGGCAAATAAAAAAAAAAAAAAACCCTAACACAATTGGTGTGTTTGGAGAGGAGGGTAAAGCGGTTGCACTCAGTGTCATCATCCGGCAGTTTTATATCAAAGCCCAAGGCCAGACAAGAGGTCTCACTGAGGGGAGTCTTCAATTCCGACCTGGTGTATAGACTATTCTCTCTCAATAAGAACTGATATCTCTTTGTTATTGTAAGGGATATATATGATTTCAGTTCAAATGGATCTGTGATACTGCATTTTCAAATGTAGAGTCAGGTTTAACACAACGATATCCGGCTTTGCTGAAGTGCGGGTGAGATGAAAGGAAGCTGGAAATGACGCTAAACACATGGTAGACGAAGAAGCACTGTCCTCCGCAGCGAAAGTATGTGCACTCACCAAAAATTCCCATCACACATTGTCCATTAGTGAAAATTAATTTGGATCATAATGCGCTAGAGAATAATTGATCTTCACCCGTAGAACCGTAACTTAATAAATGTATCAATTCACATGACCCGATTTTAACCTTTGCCACTGTTGAGCTCTGCCTTGAAGAATACATCAATTTAAAATGCAGGAGTTGGAATATTAAAAAGTCTAGATCCACCTTTACTTGCAATTTTAAACTAAAGTTCACAATGGAGTCCTGCTATAATGGTGGTATTTTATACGCCTCGCTAAGTTCTCCTGTGCTATACGCGAATAGATGGATAAGCAGCAAAGCAAACAGCTTTTTTCATGGTTTGTGCTGTATCTTTTAAAAATAATGAGTGTGTTCTTTGTTCCCCTCCTAAAATCCTACTAAGCCTTAATGTGAGTTACACAGAAAATGACAAAGCTAGAGGTCCAGACGGAGAGAAAAACAGGACACAAGAGAGAGATTTGGAGACATAAAAACAAATTGAAACTTAGAGGGAAAAAAAAAAAAAAGAAACAGTAAAACAGATCTCACTGCATTGCTCAGGCGGTGTCCTTGCACGGATTTCATTCACTGCTGAGTCCTGAAAGGTGGTGATGGCTGCGTAATGTTGACCTGCTTCAGTTAAGGCTGAGGGTGACAGGACAGACATCCAGACACCATTCAGATAATTCTATATATCAACAGAGTGCACCTTGATAATCAATGAATATACAGTTTAAAGGGCCTATTTCTTATTACATTTAGAGTTCTGTATGTGACAAATAAAAGGCACTTGCAAATTCATGTATAAAATCTCAAAAGGTACATAAAAAAAAAACTCAATATCTTGGACATCTCGGTCACAAATATAAAAATCAAGCATCCTACTCTAACAGCAGACATAATAGTGCCATAATTTCACTCTTCATACCCAAACCACGTCTATGTGACTGAATGTGACATGTTCTGTGTCACTCCGTGTTAGTTTCCCTTCACACAAATTTCCCTCCTGCATCCGTGATGTGTGGAAGAATGAATCATCCCAATAACAAAGAATATTGCTGTGAAGAGTGTGATTTGTGACAAAATTAAATAAGAGATACATTAGAGCATAACATGAAACAACAGACGTTTTCTATCATCAAATAATATATATGTATATATAAACCAGAGACCACTGGTTTTACTATTTACAGGTGGGTAACATTTCTCCCAAATTCCAATAAAAACATTGTCACTTGAAGCATTTATTTGCAGGAAGCAGAAACCGCTCAAAGTTTCAGACCCTGAATAATTCATTTTTGAAACAACACAATAATGATTTAATTTAGCAAGAGTTCAGAAATCAATGTTTGGTCAAATAATCTCGATTTCCAATGGACACTTTGATGCTCTCTCTTTCACTTTGCTGTTTGTGTTTAATGTAGCTTAAAGCTCAGCTTCATTTCAGAGGTTTTCACTTGGTTCAGGTCTGAAATGTGGAGTGGTCTCCTATTTTTTTCCACAGCTGTATATATATATATATAGTCATATCACACAGCCCTAACTTTAGTTACAGATCCATTGTATTCATGTTGCTCTTGTGCTTATGTGAAGTTTATTTTGTAGCCAGTCGTTTGTTGACGTTAGCCAACTCTACGTCTAAGTCAAAAGTAGCTGGTGTTGTGCACTGCCGCTGTAAAGGAGCTGAAGAGATTAATGTGGAAAAACCAACCTGAATCCTCTACACAGAAATCAGTATACAGGCTATTATCGTGGATGCAAGCGACTGAGACAGTTAGAAATGGGGTTAGCTACTGTCAACAAACGACCGGCTTCCAAACTCAGACTTTTTGTAAGCACACAAGCACTCGCAAATCTTACATATTGAGCATTTAGCACAACAAAGAGCAACCACTCTGTGTAAAAACATCCCAGTAGTACAGTGTGAGATAATATATATGCACTTCATTGCTAAATTACATGGTTTATTCGTATCCCACTTGGTAATGTTTCACAGCCCAGTGTTGTATCTACTTGTAATCGTGTGTTTGCGTGACCTGCCTGTGTAACCGTCTCTGTCCCTTTCCTGCAGGGACTCTAAACGCTTTCCTGAAGCAGAAGGGCCAGACGACCTCCGAGGGTCCCGTGTGGTCACTAAGTGGTAACCAAGGTGACCGCTGGAAGCAGGCCAAAGTCAGCATCCATCCAACAGCATCCTTCCAGGTGAGACCAAAAAACTTAATCAATCCAATACACAGCAGCATTCCCCTTGTTGCCCTCTATTTTCTCCTCTGTCTGTGTTTGTATGGTGAAGTATTAGTTTCCTTGGGGGCTGCATATTGATGTAGCACTTCACAAGCCGAGAAGTGGACAGAATCTATAGACATTGTTTGCTACTGAGAAAGCAATATCACTAACGCTTTACCATCAGGAAGCCTAATCTTTTGGAGTAGCAAATATAGAACTGCAATATTCTCCATCATTTTTACAGCTGCAGTTTTGGAAAGTAATTATAGTTTCTTCTGCACTTCTGTGTCTTTTTTTGTTCCCGGCAATATTTCTAACAGCACAGACTCCATAGGCAACCTTAGTTTTAAATTTTGTGACATTAAAAAACAGAAATAAACACTTGCCACCTGCCGTTTTTTATCTGAGGCAATTTAGCTAAATTACTGTGTATTTACTTTTATATTTTATCTTGCAGCAGTGCTAATACTCTTGTTTTTGTTCTTTGCTGAGGCTGAACATATAATAAGATGAGCTTGTTTTGCTCTCTCGAGGTGGTACTTGAAGGTATCCGGGGACCAGGAATCGAGGGAGACATCGCCATCGATGATGTCACGCTGGAGGAAGGGGAGTGTCGAGACCCGCCGCCCAGTGAGTAACTCCACGTTTCCTCCTCTGCGTCCCTCTCCTGTCTCCTGTCTCCCTTTACCCTCGCCGTCTATCTCTAACCCGCTGGACAAGGTTGAGATTAACGAGAGGAGAACTAATCTTAGACAGTTGCCAGCACTGAACTACCATCTCATGGGGGGGGGGGAGAGCGTTGCCATAGCAACTGTGTTGTAATCACATGAATGATAGCCATGCAGGCTGAGAGGAGCACTGTAATTGCACTGCAGGAACAAACAAAAGGTAAAAACAGAAAAAACAGGACACAGAAAATGGCCTGCAGTTTACAAGGTGATATTGGTAGGCAGACAAATCTGCTGCTCCTTTGATTTGATTGCTTTTATTTCTGATTGAAGGTGGAGTATTTCCAGAAGCTTCATCACATCGAGGCCCTTTTAACTTAACTTTAATGTGTTTTCATCAAAAATCAGCGTGATCTCAGTCTTATAAGATGTGCTCTTTTTATTACTGCAAGATTATTATTCAAGTTATTTTTCATTTGGCTCTATTATGATTCAAAGCGACAACATTAATTCATTTGGAGTTATAGGTGTGGTCGCCCAGACTGAGGACAGAGTAATGTTATGAATTATGCAATTCAATCTCACATGATGAATCTTACATGACTTTATGTGATGTAAGAGGCAAAAAATTAGAAATATCGCATGAGGGCTGAAGTGACTTCTGACAGAAGAAGGGTTCAGAGCAGCTCTTCTAAGATCTACTCACGCAGGTTGGTTGTGGTTTAAACTAGGGAGAAGTGATGTGACAACCTTATATGGTACAGATGCCTGCAATCTCTCATTTCATTGAATCATAGAGATCGTGCCCTACTCCTCTTTCCAAACTTCACATGATAGCTTCAAATAACTTTTAATAACATGGATCTGTGCTACGAGAACAATCCAATAGCTGTATAGTCTAATATACAAGTGTGCTGATTAGATGAATGATTTCACTTGTCTCTTTCTTCCCTAATGTGACGTACGTGTAAATAATGTGAAGTGAGTAGCAGCATGGCGAGCCCCTGATTGAACCAAAACAGCATTCACTGAGTGAGGCGTTTGAGAAGCCGACAAAGCAAGTGCATAGGTTTTGGTTTCAGCACTAAACTTAAGACAAATCCCCTCTGTCACCTGAAGCCATGAACGTCCAGGTGCTTCCCCCTCAACCTGTCCTACAGCGTCTTTGTTTGATAAAACGGTGCATTGAAGATCCATACAAGCATGTGGTTAATATGGCCCCATTTATTTTTCAGGGTAATTTTAAATATGGACTGAGCAGTATCTTAGGAAACCAACTCGTTCTGATATAATTATTTTCACAGCAAACTCAAGACCACATATTGACTTTGTGAGGTTATATTTGCTCAACATCATAAGCCAAACTGTAATGCTGATGCCATCGTATAAGTCTATCATCCATAAACTGTAATTCATCATTAGTAGCTCACCTGAAACCCTGAAGATGTACGGTCTGCTTCCTCATCAGCCTGCTCTGCTTCTCTAACCTGCTGCTGTGTTTCCTGCATACAAACTAATTCATTAATCGTGGCATTTTCCATGGGATTTATAGTCTGAAATTCAACTCTTAATTTGATAACTCCACCCGTTTTATGTTTACTCCTGCTGACAAACCTGACTGCTAGTCTACCGATGACAGAAGCCAGAGTTAGCTTGCAAGTTAGTGCTGGCTAACATGGTTAACTAACATCAGTTGACATTATTTTCCACGCTTTTTAAAATGATGCGGCTTTGGACTAGTTAGTTTATTACGAGTTACTAATGCTGGGTGGTAAAAAAGCTCCTGATGTCCCTTCTCTTTTTTGTTGGGTCCTTGAAAAAACGTATGTACAATATGAGGAAAATACTAGTGAGTAGGTGAGTACGTGCGTAGCTACTAACAGGTTCTCCTATCTTAAAATAATATGAACAAATGTGTCTAAAATACTGGGGGACATGTCCCTGCTGTTTATATGCACTTGCAACAAAGTGTGACCACCATACCAAATAACGATTCATACCTGGGCTTGTTGGATAATTCAATAAAACATTTTTCTTTAAAAGAACATGTTAAAAATGGCATCCCAGCCTGCACTTTTCAAATTCTGACACTTAATGAGACATTTGTTCAGCAGGGTATGGCAGGATTGGAAAAAATATTTGGGACTTGTCATGTCATATCACGCGTCTACAGTCTGCATTAGCATTTTCAAACCCACGGTCTCTACCACTTTAAACAGTACTATGTCTACGGCTAAGTAAAAAGTGACTGCTTCAGCCACCCTCCTGCATAAATTTTAACATCACGATCTTTTCACCAAATCACGCCGCACACTTAAAACACACTCTATTTGTTTGGGTGTTTTTGTATGTGTGTAGCCAGGTATGTGTTTTTGGAGCAGGTAAAAGGCTTGGCACGGTTTAATGTTTCTTTTATCTTCTTCTATTTAGATCTCAGCGCCATGGCTCCGTCCACATCCTCCCATATATGGCTGCTATGCGTCACCTTGGTGATGACCCTCCTGGAAGGTCAAAGGTGACCCTTCTCTCTGTCATCTCAGAGGCAAATATTCAGACCCACCGTCTGTGAGCTATACCCTCGGCATCCAATCACCAAAGATTCATGCATCCTGAAAGCAGCAGTGGCCCCTTGATGGACCACAGAAGGCCGGAGATAAAGGAAAGAGAGAAAAAATAGTGATTAAAAAAAAAGTTACACAAAAAGTAATAAAGAAGATGCGCAAATTTTTTAAAAAGACCTCTTTTACAGAAAACACTCCTCGGTGCAGGACTCGGGACATCTTTAGGAGCACAAAGACAGGTGGGAGACGAATAAGCCTGGACTTTGGTGAAAAGAGTTCACTAGCGTCGAGGAAGGACTGTTTGTAAAGCACAAGAACAATTTTATGAAGTTATGAAAATATCTTTGGAAGGCGGAGGAATATAGACACTGCTGACTTTTTGAAGAGGAAATAACATTTCCCTGCTTACAAATACATGGAATCAGACCTTTCTCTGTGTATCTTTATCTTCATTTTCTTGCACCAGATGCCAATCACCGATGCTTGTTTTTCACTCTAGCCCAGCCTCACGTCACACCTTGGCATTTCTTTATCTGCTCGGTGCTGTACTGTAGAAAAACAAGGACTCTGGCAACATTTAGTTCTGTCTGCTTACTCCCCCTGTAGCTGCCTATGTATCTTTTTTAACACTGTGCTCACGAGTCCAAGTGGCCAATCGACGGTATGGTGGCAGAACAATAAATGCAGATGTGCAGGGAAGAATCCGTGGAGGTGTAGACAGCCGAAAGAAGTTCAAGCTTAGGGCAAGGAGCTGATGTGAGAATGATGGGAGAAAGGCGAGATAAAAGGGAGGGGTGCGATGAAAAACAGAGGGCGGAGGAGGAGCAGGCAGAGAGCAGAGAGAAGGATGGGTGCGGATGGACCGATTAGTGAGGCTTGACTTCCAGTCAGCGGTCCGCATGTGGAACAGAAGCCACTTTACTTTCTGCCATGAAACAAAGTGCCTTCAGATTACAAACCGAATCGTGAGCCTGGGTGTTAATCAACATCGAACACATCTCTGTTCATGTTTCCTCTGATGGGCTATTTTCTACACGTTTCTTTTGCCCCACAAGTGCTGATGGGAAGGCATGCTTGTTCAGAGGGAGTATGGGGTCGCGCTACACCCGGATTTATCTCCTGATGGGACACTTGCCTCTGTGTGTGTGTGTGTGTGTGTGTGTGTGTGTGTGTGTGCGTGCGCGTGTGAGCGTGTTTGTGTGTGTGCATGCGCCTATGCCTATGCCTATGCGTAGTTCAATGTGAGGGCAGCCGACCCGGCAGCGCTGGCAGACCCTGAGCACAGGTATCGGAAACAAAAAGGATAAAAACAGCAGTGAAAGTGAGGCTCTGGATCTTTCTTTTTTTTTTTTTCTTTTTCTTTTTGTCCAGAAAGACGTTTTAAGATCATACAGGAGGATAAAGACACTTCGCCGAATGAATAGCCCACTCTCTATTCCCATAATTCTCCTTCCCTGCAGGCGAGCATTTTTTTAACAAAAAGAAGAACAACTGCTGAATAAAACATTGTACAGGGAGGAGAGTTGAACTTTGGGACTGCCGGCTCTTCTTTAGGGTGATACGCCTCGCCCCTATCCTCCACCATTTCTATGGAACAATACGAGAATAAAAGATAATAATGATAATAATAGTCATGATATTTTATTACTCTAGCGAGAATGTTTCTCTGCTTTTACACAAACTGTGAAGATTGACTGTGGAAGATCTACCTGAGACCATAACCTTAACCAGCGGGGTTTTTAAAAAATGTATTGTAAAAAAGAGAAAATAAGAAAATGAAAAATTCCGTTCATTGTTGGTTATGACAAATGTTTTGAGGACTTGTGTCTTGTTTCTTATTTTTTCTGTTGAAGATGACTTAACTTCCTTTCTCTTCTTGTCGTCTCCCTTGCATTGCTGAAGTATCAAAGCTGATGGAAGCATAAGAAGTAAACCAATTTGGTAACTGTATAACTTGTAAATGTTAAAGAAGCTCTATTCAAAGGTTTATGATAAATGTTTTATGTTGGAGTACAGGAAGCACAACATACAGTTTTAAGGTCTCAACATATAAAATCCATTTTATATTTCTCAACATATAAAACGTGCTGATACACATACATGACCTACTCCCGCCAATTCAAGCTCATTAACACTCTGTCAAAGTTCACATTTAACAACGAAAAGACCGTTTTCTACTTATTGTATTCATACTGTATTTATAGTGCAACCAGAACACGAAAAGGGAACCCAGTCACGAGGATGGATGAAGTGCTTAACGGCGCAGGCTGGGTCGGAGTGGAGTTCGGAGTTGTGGTTGTTCAGCATATGTAGCCTCTTCATTGGACGCCTGGGTTGGTCTGAGTGGGTCGTGTGTGTGGGCATAAAGCTGTGTACAATAGGTGTGATAAGAAACTGATACATGTAAAGAAGATAAATATGCTAAGCAACACAGAGCAGACTGATGAGCATTTCAGGGCATCCTTACAATATCATTAGAGTCTGTATGATGTTATTATAGAGACATGCTCACAGGTATTATCTGCTATCCATTTCTATTTTCCTTTTTTGTTTTCTTTTACTATTTCTGCTTTTTTTTTTTTTTTTTGCTTTTTTTTTTTTTTACCATTAGGCCCATATAACAATTAATGTAAATGGAGTTCTGGGGGGAAAAAAAGTTCTTTTCTTACAGTCGTAACTAGATGTAACATTTTACTAAAACACATGTTTTTTGTGTGCTTTTGATGATGAGAACTTTCAGACTTTCATAGGTTTTTTTGGACACGTCGAGGAGAAAATCTGACTTTGACACAGACTTTGACACGATTTCCAAAAGTATTAAATATCTCTTCACTTGTCGCTATATCCTCCCGTGGGTATAGCAGGTAATGAAAATTGCCAAAGTGCCCCATGTCGCCATCGTTGTTACTCTGTTGGAGTTTTTAATCTATTTTGTTAACTGTTTCTTTTACAGGGACCCTGAGCACTATGTCATTTCATTATGATAAATTGTTATGCTATTTAACTGGACGACATAAAAGGCAGCCTTTGATAAGGTTATTGTTTACATCATAGCTTTCAATGGGTTTAAAAAGTCAGCCTGAGATGAAAGGTATACAGAAATCTCTCTCATTTCCCCTCTCAGCTGCCGTGCCATTAAATTTCTTCTGTCTAAAATTTGTTCTTATTTTTATCCTAGTATACATTTATAAACCCTGGGTACATTCGTACATACGTAAGTGCACATTTTTTTTCTGCAAAATGTCTAATTCTCTCAGACCTGTAGCTGAAATTGCACTGCAAAAAGACTCATTGTTTGTTCCCATGGTATTACAGCTCTCACCATATCTTTAATTTCCATTTCTGTTCAATTCACAGACCCTGTGTCAGCCTGCTCCCTTTGTGTATAGGAGGGATGTGAGGCTGGTGAGTGGCTTACATACTCCGCTCTGCTCTGTTTATTGATAGAAGTGCTCTAAGCCACTTCAAAGTACAATTCGGGGGGATTAACAGTTTTTGAAAATGTAAACAGTGTTGTGTGGCAGCTTTCATTCTTTAAGTGTTTACTGGGTTTATTTTGATCACGAGAGGCTTCTGTAGACGTAGAAGATGTGAGGTGGCCGTAAGTTAACTACAAAATAATGAGGTATATTTAGATTCCGACGTCGGTTTAGTTCGGAGCTTGGGCTGAATGTGTCTACTTGTGCCAGCTATTTTGTTTCTACATCAGCGGGCGCAGTACAGGGCCATGTCTGGGCCCAGGGTATTTAGTATGTGTGTGATGGTTTGTTTTTTTTTTTCCAGCAGCGCCCTTACAATGTGTCTTACAGCAACAGCTTTAGTTAGACACTTGTGGTGAAGTACGGCTTCAAATGCACCATAAAGTTCAGGCAAAACAAAAAAAAGTAGGCTTTGTAAACTTGAATACTGAACATTTTAAATATGCTTGTTGGGTCAGTTGTGTTGCATTGTATTACATTATGCTGTTTATGAAAACAAACGCATGAAAAAGGCAATAGCCATTTGGTAGGTGGGAGGAAAGCTGCACACAGGGTGCAAAAGCAGAGTTCTCCTTTTAGTTTGCAGTTTCACCTTCCTTACTGATAAAATGACACATATGACTTGATACTTTATGTAAAATCGGTCATACATATACATATATATATATATATATATATGTATATGTATGGGTCTTAATTGGACTGTGGGTTTGTTTACAGTGCAGTTTCATCCAGAATTCTTTTTTTTGTGCATGGCTGAATACATAAATGAATTATGTATGCAGTTGTGCATGGATGTACCCAGTGTCTACATTAACATCATTAAAATGGATGTACCGTAGCAGTAAAATATATGGTCTATCAGAGTTTGTGCAGACCCTTACTGGAGATTGAACATAATTGCTGCAACATGCAGTATGTCGGAACAATTTCCCAGGTTATTTGATAAATTTGATTAAACCTATTCATGTGAGTAGAACCATGACTGGTTGCTATGTAAGAAAATGTAATTTAAAAGAAAGTATTGCCTTAATTCCTAGAAAGTGCATACCTTGTAATATTACACATCACAAGTGGAAAAGATCTTTTGTTAGAAATGGCCCATCTGTCTCGCAAAAGATCTTGCTGCTAAATTCAGGCAGTGTGAACTCTGAACCTGAAGCTTATTTAAAAGGCGTTGAATAAAAGGAAAATTAGTTGTTTTTACATTTTAGCATTCCTATTTAGAGCTAAATTACTCAGTAATTTTCTGTCTCTACTGTGTATGCTTCTAGGGTCTCTAAAAGGAACAGTCGCGGTATTTCTTTTTGAGTGGAAATGTTCTCATTTTCTGTTCAACCTAAGAAGGGCTTTGTCACATCGTGCCATTCATTGTGCTATTTTAGCTCCCCAAATAACCATTCAGTTCCACTAGTATTATATAATTTCAGCTGGTAGCCCTAATTATCACTCTACACACCCTGCTTTCTTGGTGTGGATTCAACAAAGAGAATTGGTGCCAAGAGGGGGAAAGGCGTCGTGGTTAGGCACAAGCAGAATTGGCAGTGAATCTGGCAATCATAAAAGTGCGCCTGTGTATTGTCTGTCAACTTAAACTTAAAGCATTACCACTCTGTTGAAGAGTAAAATTGCCATCTTATTGCTGTGAGTGTCTTTCACTCACATACATTGGCTAGGCAGTATAGTGAGTGACTTCTCGACAGGAGGCTGACTGCAGTCTCACATAATAACTGGAAAAGGTAGACACATTTCATGATCTCATTTTTCTCTGTCAGAGAGGAGGGAGTATGTTGCTATTTGATGGCACAGCTGCTCAGTGTGACAACTTCACCAGTGGGGAAACTGCCACGTCTTGGTACCTACTTTCTCTCGCGTTGGAGTGAATCTCACTTCTTCTTGATGGGTTTTTTTTTTTTTTTTCTTTTCTTTTTTTTTTTCGTCACAACTGTCCCTCTTTCACTTCCTCTGATTAGAATCACAGGCCGGGCAGGAGCAACACGTATGCTCACACAGGCTCCATTTTCTACTTGTCCAGTTATTCGCAGCTCACTGCACGTGGATGACAAAATGAAGACGTGTGCCAGCATCGAGAAATTGCCCCTCCGCTCTTTAAAAGACCCGTGGAAATGATGAGATTGGATGCCGTAATATCAAGGTTGTTGAGAAAGCTGTGTTTCAGTGATGTTATTTATCTTGTTCTGTGCCAACACCCTGTAATGATGACCTGTCACTCTTCTCTGTTTTGTGCTCTATATTTATATATGATCAGGCTTCTTTTTCACTGTATTTCTTTGGATTTATCACCCATTTTTTGTGCCATACCTGCAACTAATGAAAAAAATAAAGAAAAGGAATATTTTATGTGCTGTGTTTTAGATTTGCTATTGTCAAGAATAGAATAGAACATTATGTCCTACATAATACTTCTGCTGCTTAAACACCAATCCTCTTGTTCCTGTGGCTTGCCTGTGCTTGACACCTCTGTCCCCACAGTTTTTCAAAGGAAGAGCTGAGTTATTCCCACAGTGACCACCTGTCTCCTACTTAAAGCGCTGGAAACAAAAGCTTTTGTGTTGTGCAAATTGTTCTTTTGACAGTACTCCCCAGTTTGCGGTTCTTCTGAGGAGCTTGCGTACTTACTTTCCCTTTCTTTGCTTAAGAGCGAAGAGCATGAGAGTGATTGTGGCGAGAAAAGGACATCTGATGGGAAAGACAGGAATAACAATGCTGTGCTGAGGGACTTGAAAGTCATCCAAAGGTTAGCCAGCAGGGGTCTCCTGGGTGAGAAAAGCTTATAGAGCGGCAATCTGAGCAGAAGCTACTGTACACAGCATGAAATGACTTTTTTCTCTCTGTTTCTCGGCCAGGCCACCTGTATGATATGACAAACCTACACCAACATGCACAAAAGGGCACGAGGGCAGAAAATTATTATGCTGTGAAAGTACAGCAATGACAGTAAGATATGGAGTGTACAAAGGCATTTGTAGTTGCATTTAAAAGAACACGTCTGAGCATTATATATACGTAGCTAGAACGAGGAGGTAGTCCTGTCCTCTGAAAACATCTCGCTAGTTCACTTATTCCTGTCAAAAAAATAATTGCAAAATGTAACTCCCTGCAAAATCTGTTATTTATTGCTAATTAAACGTGTAAGATGTAGGAGGGTCTAATTGGAGGAATGGAATATAATGTTCGTAATTGTGTTTTCATTAGGGTATAATCACCTGAAAATAGGAACTGTGTCTTCGTTAACTTAAAATGACAGAGCCATGTTTTATTGCCCTGTTTCTACACTAGTCCAGAAGAGACTTTTTGTACTTTTTCCGATTCTAGAGCCAGTGGCATCTGGCGTTAAGGTTGCATTGCATTGGTTTGATTGTTATTATCCCCTTAACAAAAAAAGCCCAGAATGAACAAACCAAGCTGGTTTAACTGTTAGCGGTCATCCTAGGGGAGTGTGTGGCAAAGCGGATTGCGCAGCTGCTTGCAATCTGCAAATTCACCGCTAAATGATACGACTTCACACACTGAACCTTTAAGAAACATTAGAGACAAAGTGAGTCTTTCTGGCAAATGTCTGGACAGAGGAAACTTTGGATAGCGACAGTTCTCTCCCCTTGCTTCTAGTCTTTACCTTCCACTCTTCCTATACAGACATTAGAGTAGTATAATCCTCAAACTCTGCGCAAACACAAATGTATTTATTTTTTTAAAGTTAGGTAAGTATTACCTCGAAGATACTGTGCCCATTTCACCTTAATGAAAAATTTGGTCCTGACAAAGCTAGCAAACAGAGCAGTGCTTCTCAAGATAATGTCTTTTGGCTGCTTCTTATAACATGATGCTGCATACTTTTTTTTTTTAACCCAAGGCCAAGCTGTGTCCATACTCCTGAAAGGCATGTGTTTTTTGTTTTTTTTTTCCGAAGTGGAGAAATCTGCCAGTTGTGTGTGTGTGTGTGTGTGTGTGTGTGTTTTTAGCTTCGTACCCTGAGGGAACAGTGGGAGAGTGTTTTATTGTATTATGAGATGCAGATTTTGTCATCAGTCTCTCTCTAGCCTCAGGGCTTTCCCAAGGCTGCCCACTGTTTCAGAGAATACCGCTGTATAGCTGTGTGTGTCGGTTGTGTGGGCAAACATGCAAGTGGACATTAGTATCAGGACATCACAAAAAAAACTTGTTGAGTTCTCTCGACAATGACTGTTTCTATAACATGGCGGTAACGTTAGGTCACATGATGAGGGACAGGAACGTGAAAAACAAAAACTCGTCTGTGGCTGTTGGGGACTTTACCATTTTAAAGTCTCACAGGCTCGCAATAAAAAAAGAAATACATTTTAAAAAAGCTAATATTTTCCCCAGAACACGTTGTTATCTTAATTATAAAAAGCTGGAAAACAACGGGCGAAATTACTCTCTATAAGATCGGGGTCCATGAAAACACTGAAGTAGGAATCTCTGGTCAGAATGATTTCAGTCAGATTGAAGGAATACGGTCCACGTAACCGCAGCCACTATTGTGAAGCGACGACGTGGGTTTTTCAACGAGTCCTGCAGCCTAAATGACCGTACAAGCTTCAATCGGAAACATGCGACCACACGTGATAATCTGCAGCCTTTCTGTTTCGTCACAAGTGATGATACAAGCCAAATGTCGATTTGGTGAGTTTTTTGTGTGCGAGGGCACAGATTACTGTAAAGAAATAAAGTCACAACATTAGCAGCACATTATGGAGTTTGTCCCATTGCTTAGACAATTACTTTGAAGAGAACAGCTTAAAGGAGCACATTTATTCAAAACGGTGTTAAGTACACAATCTAAACACTGTTACAGCAAACAAGGTGCTAAAAGTAATTTTACAGTGCTTTAAAGGCACTCTAAAGTTTGGTTGTGGCCTTTATGATCTTGTTTTATCCTGTGTGCCCTCTGTGAAGCGTGACAAACCTCCTTTTTGTCCGGATAATAAGTTACTCCCATAAAAAATTCAGATTGTTTCTGTGGCTGATAACCCTGGGTACCATTTGGCCTTTAAAATCCCAAGCACTTTCAATTACCCTGCTGCTTGTCCCATTCGTCCACTCCCTTATCGTCTCCCTCCTCTGTTTCAGCCAGCCAGAGGTTGCCCTGCAGATCCGCATTAGAATGCGCACCTGGTATCCCAACTGCTGAACAATGCCATTTTACATTACTTTCTATTCCCTTTTCTCCTTGCCATGCACCCCAACAACACTTTGTTTACAGGGCCACCACTGCTTGCTTGACGGATGGGAAAATGTCAGGGAATGCTAATGGTCTGCTAATGCTCCTCTGACAGGGCTCCCCATGTCAGTCAAACAATATATATTCAGTTATGCCAGCTTTGTCAAAGTCATTCAGGCAAACGTGAGGACCACATGTCTGCCTGCTGTAATGTTGACTCAATATTCACCAGCCATGTTGACTCAATATTCACCATCAAGTTCTGCACTTCTACTAATTTATGTTAAGCAGAGATGATTAAAGCTGATGAGTAAAACACGTCGCCATTTTTTTGCTAGTTCTCTCTCAATCAAAGTAAGTAAGATGATTTGAAGTTGTGTGGGATCATGGGAGTTTTCATCAACATTGCAGATGAAAAAATATACCTGACATGACGCAGGCAGAAATCCTTTTTTTACAGACAGAGCCGGTTTGTTAAACTTCAGCCTCTAGTGACATATATTTGCGTTGTATGAGATGAAATAGTCACATTTAACGTTCAGCATTAACGGCAGTAAAGGGGATATGACGCCGCGACCAAAATGAATCGGGCTGTAAGTGCACAAATCGACACAATATGTAACATGAGGCACTTTAATGCAAAGAAATGTTACATATTAAAGCTTCAAATGACATAAGTAAAACAGCCACACTGCTGGGATTTTATTTAATTTGTTAGCTGGGACGGTTTTTTAAATAGGATTCGGAATTTATATTTTTTAAAGAAAAACGGAATAAACGGAGTCAACAATGGGAGTAGAGGCAGAGCAAAAAGCCTGAGTCAGGGCTTTTGGTGTTTACTTCTTCATCTCAAACACAAAGGTCTCACACTCCGCACAAAGTTAGCAATTAGCAGTTCTTCCATTATGAGCAGCGACTTGCCTCTCGACACACATATGAGCTCCCCTCACTCAGCTCGTGGCTTTAAGACATCCTCCTTGTCCTCTCATGGATGTTGCATAAATTAATCCCTCTCATGTGCTGCCACCTGAGCCATGTTGATGCAAAAACTTGAGGGTGAATAATTTATCTGTCTGCCCTTCAGAAGCCGGCGCGCGCATGCCGGGTGCCACCGCGCATAACTAGGTGTTCTCATCACAGACCTGAGCCCGCTGGCATCGGCTCAGACATCTGTGTTGTGTGATAAGAGTGCACGTCATGGGAGGAAGGCATCGCATCTTGTTTTGAATTGTGGTCACTAGATAGACGTACAAAAGGAAGCTAAACACTGCCTCACCAGCACAGTTGTCACCTTTTCCACATGTGTACTGCACTGTTGCTGAGCTTTTCCTTCATGCCTTAGGGGATTATTTCTGCTGTACTGCAGTATTGAATTCTGCATTGCTAATGCAGGACAGATCCAGAACACTGCTTCATTGTTTCAGTTCCATCCTTCTTGGTTATTAAACAACAGAAATCTTCCAAATTAAATTACGGTGATAATATGCACCACCGTGTCTGCGCTCTCTCTCCTATGCCCTATCAAACCTCCCTATATCCTGCATTGTACAGTAATACTGTCTCAGAAGTAAGATGGATTACCTCCTGGGGTGATTTTACATGTAGTCTCCTGATGGGTACACCATGCCCTGCTTCTTGAGAACAGGAAGTTTCTCCAAGTTGTGGGCACTCTTTAGATGAGACAAGAAATAATCTGTTAACTCAAACTCAAACTTCATTTTTCAATTGTTGATTCTAGCCGATCAATTTTAATGAGACGTCTAATTCTGCACATCCAAGTAAATATCCCCTTCAGCATTTGTTAGCAAAGTGTTCTCTTTATCATTTCCTCTGCTCTCATTGTACAGTTCCCTTGCTAAGTGATTGAGCAATGAAATGGAAAGGCCTAAGAATAAAGACAATGCCACGCTTCATTTTACCATGTCACGTCCATCACGTTCACAATATTTTTTCTGGATCATTTCTCAAAGAGCTAATTGACAAAAAGTGATTTCATAAGCTTTGTTTACTGGTAGGCTATGAGTATAATGCTTATGAGCTAGCTAGATAATGATTACTGCTGCTGTGCATATCAAGTAGGTGATTCATTTGCTCAGTATGACTTGTGTGTTTAAACAAGCAGTCTCTCGGGGTGTGAGGACACAGGCTTTTCATTTCTGTTAAAGTTGCTGATACCAATCAAAAGCACATAAATCTACTCCTGTAGATCTTCCACGTCAGCGAGGAAATATTGAGCCTTAAATTTGCCGGATTCCCACTCCTCTGCTGTGCCGAAGTCTGCCATCTCAGTCATTGACATTATGAATAAGGTTGCAGGCAAGGTTGTTCATCATGTGAGTGAGCCCCACCCAGGCCCTTATCCGCCCACCAGATGAGCTGTTCGCTCTCTTGTTCTCTGATGGAGTGCAGAGTGTGGAGGGCAGTCATCAGATCTGTTTTGCATCACCCTACAGGACAGAATGGGCGTGATGACACCGCTGACCTTTGGATCATCTATCAGCTCTGACGTCTTTCTCATGGAATAAAAAATGTTACATTAGCACAAATGACCTTTTCTCATCACCGCGTCCTGATTACACATTGCCATGAGGATCCACCCCCACCGCTCCCTTATCTCGCCGCTCTTATGAGCAGTCACGGCATTAAATAAAAGCTCAAGAAATATAATTTTTGAGAGACTTCAGATGCCCCGCTTGGAGCGTCGCATCAAGCGGTCTCGTGTTTGATGCCGCAAAAATTTCTGATCCTTTCCCTTCAGTTCAACTCTGTGCACAACTAGTGTTTGAAAGAGATCAATCACAGTTAAGATAGTGAGCGATGATAAATTTCACAGTACGATGAAGTCACGTGCCCTTTGAATCTAGGTCATACATGAAACTGTGCCTGGAAATCATTTCCAATTTGCACTTCTTGAGTCAGCATAAACATAACAGATGGTATGAGGTAAAAGCATCTCATTTGTCTTGTTTTAATGTAAAGTGTTTTTGGCAGAAGTGATCATCATACAAAAGGTCACCCCTTTTAGCGTAAGTACTGTAGTGTCCTTCTACGCCAAAAAAGCTTAGACCAATATAGCTTCTACATCTGAACTGTTGATATTTTATCACTGACATCACAACAATGAGAGGGAAGACTATGCTATGCTATACTCAAAATTGAAGGCTCATTTCAACTTGAGTCCTCCTCGAAGATGGTCCGGGTCTGGATTCTTGAATTTTTTTTCAAGAATTTTTTATCTGCTCACTATTGCCCCCCAGAGGAGTTCAGCTGAATGGACTTATTCAGCCTGGCGGACGATCTAAGTGGGTGAGGGTAATCTCTGATTGTCTAGTTATTATTTTGAAATCCGTTTAAATTGTACTATAAATTTCCATTTATATTCAGTGTCTGTGTGATGGAACAAACCTCTTGGTAATTTAGGCTTTAGTTAGGTTTTATGTTTAGTTTGGGGTAGTGCTAGTTTTTAGTTTAGGGCTTTTGTGACTTGGATGCTTTGCGGATTTGAAATGTTGTCGTGTATTTTTTAAACCCTTTATAAACATGTAAATATGTTTCTTTTTATTATTATTTTTTGTGCTTATCGGGGTGTCCCATGTCACATACTCATTAAATTATTAAACTTGTATTTTAATAGATACAGAAACACAGATAGATGCATGGACAAATAGCAGGAGCTGGATATTTTTTCAGCGTTCACTTTTACTGGGTGGATGAAGACCCCATCTGTACGTGACTTGGCTGGAAATCAATTGAAAAATGTACCATTGCCAAGTCTTGACAAGTTCTGCTGATCCCTGGTTCCGCTTAACGGGTTGTGGTTCTTCGATTCCTCAACAAAATCCACCCCACAGCATGGTAAACCACTTTTTTTACGCAGGCAAAAAAGGCAACAAACTCAGGAAATTCAATTGGTTTCGTTGTGTTTGTTTTTGTCATGGTTGCTGTCAAGCTGTGCTGGCATGTGTTTATGTCAAATGATATTTATCAAGCTGGTCAGAAGCATTTGAAATCTGCTTTCAGAACCATTCGCTCTGTCACATGGTGTGACATGGCATTTGTTTTGTTTTGTTTTATTTTAGCCATAAAGGCTCGACTTAGTTCACTGCAGCTCCACTGGGTTCATTTTGTCATGTTTTCTGGAGAACAAAGCAGCCACCCTGTGCCAGTTTTCCTCCCAGAGGACTAAACCTCTCTGCTGGGTGAAGAAAAACAACAAGGATTAGAGTATCCCAGAATTCAAGGCTGCAGTCCTACCTCTGCCATTCTTTGGTGGAAAGAATTTGACAATAAATGTTGTCACATTGTCCGCACTCCTTTATTTTTTTAGTCACACTCCTGTACTTTATACCTGTCCCTTTATCAACTATTCTCATAAACATACACTGTAACTTAACTTTACTGCAAACTCTACTGTTATTTATTTTCCCAATATTGACAGCCTGTGGAATGCAGTCAAGTGTGAAATTTTAATTGTGTGCTGAGATCCATCTCCAGGTCCCTGGGGTAAAAGGTGGAGATGTAGATGTGGTTCAGTGAAGTTTTCACTGCCTGGAGCACCTATTGATCAGGACAGAACTGTAAATAGTGGGCCATGTGGACAGATGCAGCAAAGCTTCTCAGCACACACTGCCTCGGTTCTTGAAAGATAAAGACTTTCTGTTTTCCGGTTTCACTGACAGCGCTTATATAAACTTGGATTATCGAAAATCATGGTTCACTACGAAAAGCAGCCATCACTCCTTAAACCAAGAATAGAGGAAGGAGGACCAGGGCTGGAAAAGAACGAGGGGGCGGAAGGCAGTGTACCATGGCTGGCTCGCTCACTTAAGAATAAACTATTCCTCCTCTAAAAGAATTAATCCTTGTATTGTACAGAAAATTCCTCCTGAATGAGCTGCACCAAACCAAATTCAGGGCAAGTAGTCTGGTGTGAGAGATTTGTGTCGACATTAGCGCGCACTTGAGAATTTACAAGACACGGAAAAGCACTTGAAATTCCATTTTCCTTTCAGGAACTTTGGATGGATTTGTGTTTCACCGCTGCAGACGGGG
>JAPQRN010000017.1:8048599-8072515 GCA_037367275.1 Coranthus polyacanthus | reverse complement strand
GTGTGTGTGTGTGTGTGTGTGTGTGTGTGTGTGTGTGTGTGTGTGTCTGTGTGTGTGTGTGTGTGTGTGTGTGTGAGAGAGAGAGCATGAACGCTGTTAAGAGGCAAAGAATTTCTTGTCTGTAGCTTTGTGTCTATTTGGTCAAGTGTGTTTATTTCTTGTAGACATGGAGGATCGTTGTTCTGCGATGTAGGTTTTAAGAGCAGCGTTTTGTCTTTTACGGGGGGGGGGGACCTGTTGCACCGATTCTAATAGCGATTAGCTGCCATGTCTCGTGATTGGCTGTCAGTCAAGGTGATTGCGATTGCCTGTGCTGTAAGCAAATTACTTTTTGTGACTGACAGTTTGAGACAAGGGAGAGCATTTGTCAATAACTTCTGACTGGCTGTTCTTTAATGGCTGTCAATTGATCAGTCCAACAGTCCATATTCCCAGGTCACCTCTGTGTTTCGGCTTAATCATCTGACTTGCAGCTGACGTATGGACATGGCTCGTACAGGATGTCTTTGTTTTCGTACTAACGCTGGGGTTCATTCTTACACCACGATGCCTTCAAGCCATACTAGTCTGAAATGTCATCACTTAGCGTACATAAGTATGTGTACACTGATTTATTAACTATTGCAATTAGCAATCATAGTTACAGTAAAAATCCTCTTAATTCAGTGAATTTCAGTGGCGTGTTTGCTTGGGCTATAGCGCGTACTTGCATTATTGACCGAATCAAATTATTTTCGCACATGTAAATGTGATGCCTGTTTCTAATCTGTCTTGGGTTTTATGTGAGGGAGCTTCAAGGACAAGGAGTGAACCAGTTGTGTCACTAATGCATACAGAATAGCTCTCTTGATGCTTTGGATTACCTTCTTGTTCTTTAATAGTGCAGATGATGTGAGAAAAGGATGTTTACTTATTCGTAAAACCATGAAACTTTGTTCGTTCGATGGATGTCTGCTCCTATGTTTGGAACATGAAGCACGAACAACAGCAACAAAACATTCCAACATGTTTCTGGAATAACTTTTTTTAACGTAAATCTTTGTCTGCCTGACACATTCTGCTTTAAGCTAATTTACTCGGGTCATATTAAATATTCTACAACAAAAACAGAAGGATGAAACTTTTTAAAATCAGGACACCATGAGGACATTTTTTTAAATCTTGCTCCTCAACCCTGTCCACCTCATCCACACTTAACCCACCAAGTAATGTGGTCACAGTTGTGTGCTCATAGTTTAGAGCAGTAGTTCCCAAACGTTGTCAGCGTCTCCTCCCGACCCAAATTTCCAAAAATACGATAATGCCTATGATAATACCATAATGTCCACATTGTTACTGCCTCTTCCATCGTCAAAACAATGATGGATGAAATGCACGTTTTCATCTTTTACATCGTTTTCGTCTTGTTGTAGTTTTTTTTTTTACGTCGCTTTCGTCTCAGGTCTTTACGACCGAAGCCTCTGAGCTATTCTCCCATTTTAATTAGAAAAATTAATTCACACGTCATATACCATACTATTACTATGTATTTTACTCTTGGCGACCCAGTAAAAACAGCTCCGTGACCCATTTTGGGTCCCGACTCTAAGTTTAGAAAAGGTGGGTTTATTGTATTCTATTTTACCACAGCTTCGAGGGCAGCTCAGCCAATCACAATCAATCAAATTAATTTAGCTGCTGAGAGAAACACAGAAGTTCTCACACAAATAAATCATAGAATTTTGCCAATTTTACACAAGCATTACCCACTGAGATAAGTTGCGCATAGTATCGACTAGCACACCACACATCAGTATCCCTATAGACGGTGGCAAAAAGAGACAAGACACCGCTCGCACTAGTCAAACAAGGAGTTTGTCTCTCTTAGCGTCTCTTGCATGTGAGAGCAAAAACCCTGTGTATTACAAATAGGCTGATCTAAGAACAGCATCAGGGGGATTTGGTGAAATGGGGGAGCGGGGGTTAAGTTAGCCTGCATCGTTATCCTTCCAGAATGCATGTCTCCCCCTTCATCACTCTGTGGTATCGCTGTGACGATCAGGAGAGCAGAAGGAGGAAGAGGCAAGAAGGAACAGAGGGGAGACGCAGGGTGGGAGGAAGAAAGCGGGAGGGGGGCGGAGAGAAGATGAAGGCCCTCAGAAGTCAGATAAGAGAGCCCAGACAATCCCTCTGCTCATCCTACTTGTTTTTAGGGAATATATCATAAGCTGTGTTGTTCTGGCTACACTAGAGATGGTCTTTGAGTTAGCAGGATCTATTAGGAGGAATCGGTTCATTTGGGAGCTGGGAGGAGTTCAGGGAAAAGAAAGAGGGGAGAATCGGAAAGGAGGAGGAGTGTGAGCTAGTTTAGTCTGACGCCATTGTTTCAATATAGATAATTCTGTGTTTTCTGTGACATGCAAGGTTCACGTACAGTATACACATTGCGTCAGTGAGTGGTAGAGTAGTAACAGAGAGGTAGAAAGAGAATTCTATGAGTGTTACGAAACGAAACCGAGAGAATGTGCTTTGATATTCATGTCTCTGTGGGTCTGATGGTGATATAACACATGTTCTAAATTTTTCATAGCAGATGAAATGCAGTATGTAGGCTACATGCGCAGTATTGAACCAGCACTACTTTGAAAACAGTAATGCTAGCTTCACTGTTTGAAAATAAGAGGTAGAACATCAGCTTGTTTCCATGGCAAAAAAAAAAGGACTTTCTCTCCTGTCCTTTCTCACACCTCTGTGTTACATAAACCATAAGCTTTTCTCGTTGTTTGCCTTCATTGTCGGGCTTTTTTCTGCAGAGTCCTCTAGACTGAGAGACATTTGAAAGCTGTTAAAGGAAAGATTGATTTCAGCTGTAACAGACTTGCGATTCACTGTGTTCAACGTGTTGACATGGGAAAGCAAAAACGAGTTGTGCATTGATGAAATATTCATCACTGTATTCCATACACTTTCACACTGTGACAGTTTATGAGCAAAAAGTAAGTGAATGCACACATTTGTGTATTGTTGGTCTGGACGACATGCAGGATATTTTGTGACAGTTATTTGCGAGTGAGCATGTCACATTTGTGTGTCCAGACATCACCAACCTATCTGCATTGGTTGCTGTGTTAACAATGTAAGCATCAGTACCTATGTAGGTCTGCTGGTGATGGCTTCCAGCTTTGCCTGGACAGAAGCCTCCCCCAGAGTGCCAGCAGACAAATTATTTTGGCATCTGTCCATGGACTGCTGTTCTCCATGTTGACCTCCATAGCGCTCTGCTCGTAGCAGCATAGACTCCGCTCAACGTTTCCGTCGTTCTGGATTCACTCTGGACTCCGGATTGGACATTGTCCTTGAAATCTGATTTGAGCGGCCAGAACTCCAATTGGAAATGCTTTTTGAAACCATCCCCAAATGTGGTTAAGATCCAATTTGCAAAAATTGGATTCCATTTGGGGTTTATCCTGTTTAGACTTAGAAAATTCAGCCTGGATGCTATCTTGATATGACAAAAAAATGAATTTGGGCTCAAAGTCTGAACAACTCTTTAGTTTCAGTTAAATGAATACTTTAACATTTTGATAAATTCACATTTTTTCCAACAACTGTCGCTTTCATACAGCTTGTACAACTACTCAGATTTTCCACCATATGCCTTTATGAAAACACCTTCCCCACTTCCTCTTGGTCATGACATGGTCTTATCCTGTTTGTAAATTCACAAAGTCAGTTAACCCCGTTTTAAGGTTCAGTGTATAATATTTAGTGACATCTAGTGGTGAAGGTTGCAGATTGCAACCAACTGAATACTCCCCTCTCCCTCTTCCTATGGTGGCTGCTTTTTTGAGCCAGTGTTTGGTTTGTTCGATCTTGGCTTTTTAGTTGAACAGATATGAACTCAGACGACACTCAGACACAGTAGGTGAAGGTAATGCACTTTAAACGCTGGATGACACCTGCTATAAAACTGGAAAGAGAGGAAGAGGAGTGAGCTACTGTAGGAACATGATGGCTCGACGTGGCGGCAACCCACTCACTCTGCAGATATAAACAGCGCACCTCTCTGAGGTAACAAAATTACATTAATTCTTATACTTACCTGATTACATACTAATGAAAACATAATTATGAATATCAAATTCCATTTCTGCAGCTTAATCTTCTTAAATCTTCCTTAATCTTACACACTGGGTCTGAAGAGATTACATTTAGGATGAAAATTTGATGTTCAGGGCGAGTCTTGCTCGACTCTGCTCTACAACTGCTTGAGTTGCGACTTTATATGCAGTTTTAAATATTGCATGTGGATTTAAATATTATGCTGCATCTTCATTTGCACATTTTATTGAGTGAACTACAACACAAAACCTTAATATTGGTCTCATGCCTGTGGCAATGCTTCTCCCAGCTTCCATTTTTCTGGTTGCTCATGAATTTACTTCCTGCTGTTCTGTTGTTTTTCTTTGTGCTAACTCTTCTTTATTGTCTAATCCCATTTCATTGTTCCTTCTGTTTTAATTTTATTTTGCTGCCGTGTTTGCTGCCAGTCTGGACTTATTTTGATATTTATGCTGTTGTTTATCACCGTCTAGTATTGTCTCCCAGTGTAAAGTGTCTTTGTTTGCCTGAACGTTATTTTTTATCTCCTCCCCTTCCCACTTAGGAGAAAAATTCGCTCCTCCAAGGTTATGCCTGTAAATAAGAATGTGTTCTCCTCCATCCTACATGCATAAATAAAGAAGATTTGTGATTTCTTACTCTACACATTCTAATTGTCCTTGGGATAAAACCTGACAAAGGCAAGAGACATATCACCCTTAGAAGAAACAAAAACAACAATGCTGCACTTTTTACTGTATATTCTGCAAACAATTCCGCCCAGTGCTCAAACAACGGTGCAAAACCTTCGAGCTGAAGGACCCTCTGTTTTACTGTATCAGTTAGAGCCCGTGAGATGTGTTCCAGTAGAAGTGGACCATATGTTGCTGTGTTATTACTTTTGTTTTTCTCCGGATTGTCAGATGAAGATATACATCCTTTGAGATTAAGTGCTTGTGTATGCGTGTGCGCGTGTTGGACTGAGGGAGAGTCGGAGAGTGGGAGCAGCGAGTGTGTGCGTGGCAGAGGTTCGCCGCAGCTGCAGCGTTTACCCAGGCCGGCACTGGGGAGAGTCACCCAGAGCAGAACAGAGCGTATGCCAATGTGCCGCAGCTGTGGCCATCTGCACGGCAAACCGGGCTTCTCCCAGGGAAGGAGGCACTGTGCACTCCAGGCCCATATGGGACGTGGCATATCTATGTCAACCGTGCATGACCACATCTTGTGTCTTGGATTAAACACACAAGTAAGTCCCTAGGTAGCGTGTTAGCAATCTGAAGTGACAATGATTGCTCATCTGAACGATCTTGAATGCTCTGAAGTGGTTTGAAGTTGTTTTTTTAGTTTTTCTTATTTTCTTTTTTTTTTTTTAGGGATGCACCGACTGGGAAATAATGGGCCAGTACCGGTGTTTAAAACAATCACCAGCTGATGCAGAAGCTACATCAATGTGCGCGCTACTCATTACTTGTGTTCTCAGACAGATATCAGTTGTCCACACTCAGCATAACTAACATAACATAACACCGGGGCTTGTGTCGCATTCATACCTAGTCCCTGGAGTGAATAGTGTAGCCAGGGGTTCCTTTTATTATACTAGTGTTACGTTGGAATGAGCTTCCATTACACATTACACAAGTTGTTAAACACAAGAGGGGCTTTTAGAAGACGGGTTAGGACTTTCTTATGGAGCAGGGTAACAGGCTCATAGATTTTTGCAGTGGTGTTTTTATTGTAACTACCCGTGTTTTGGTTGTGTTGATTGTTTTTGTTGGTTTTCTGGCGTTGATGTATTGTGGATGATCATGATTGGTTGTTTGTTTTTTGCCACGAATGTCTCGTGTTGTTTCTGTCTGGGGGGCCATGTTGGAAATACGTGTTTACACTTTAACGTGTTATCCTTTGGATTTTGTTTGCCTGATGATCCAGAAATCAATCGATCAACTGAACTGAACTGTTTTAAAGTCTTCAAGGCCACATGCTATCTTTGCATGAGCACAAATCCAAGTTTACACATTTTTTTGAAACAACCTCTGGATATCAACCACTACTGGTTAAATTTATTTGCCAGAAGCAGATGTTAGTCAGCAAGGTCAGCATTGGCCTGTACTGATGTTTGGCTGATATATCTGTGCATCTTTTGCGTACATTTTTTTGGCATTACTTGTTTTCTTTGGCACAGTAGATAACTTGGAAGGAGGACAGTGCTCATAAATATCTAAAGTAAATATATAACTTCACTTTTTACATTTTCATCCCCTTTACTAACGTTAATGCTTATCATTACTGGAATGAAATGACATAACAGAAATGTACGACACTAAACAAAATGTCATAAAACTTAAATACATCGCCTTGTTCGTAAACATGATTTCTGCCTGAGTTGTTTCAGGTTTTCATCAGCAAATAGTGTGAAAACAGCTCTCATGACCCCACTTTACTTTCCCACGTCTACTGCTGCTTGTGTCATTGCTATTTATGTGAGGGTCGGCAGGTGAGGTACCGCCCCTAGTGGGAGGGTATGCAGGCAGCTCCCTATATAAGCACAGATGGGTCAAATCACCCAGTCTTTTTTGTTTGCGCCGGAGGGTTGAAGGTAAGAGCTGGGTTGGATATGTTGACAGGGTTTTTTTTTACTCAACTTTGAAGCAAAGTGTGGTTTGTGCTAAAGATACTTACTTGATCTCACAGGGAGGGCCTAGATGTCCGAGCCCAGTACTTTCTGAGAGAGGTAGATTTTATTTTAATATACTGTTTTTATATGCACTTTAAGTCATATTTTATCTCGCCAGGCTGCTTTGCTGGATTGTTTGTCCCCAGCACTATGTTGCTTTGTCTGGATTTTATTGCTTGTTGTTTGTCCTCGGCCCATGTCCTACCCTTCCACCAAGTTTCATGAATATTGGTGCAGTAGTTTTTGCATAATCCTGCTGACAGATAAACAAACATTATTTTCTCCTTGTTGCGTGGATTTGCTGATTACTTGATTCTGACTGAATGACTGCTTTCTATGGACTTCTTTCTGTATCTGCTATGAATAACAGACTGTTGGTCACAGTTCTCACCATAATTATTCTGAAAAATCCTCTTAAAACAATAATATATATGTATATATTTAAAACAATATTTCTTGAGAATTGACTGTAGGTAGCTGTGTAATAAGGAGGTTAATGCCTTCACATGCACATAAACCAGACATCACATGCTGATGCTTGACCAGGGCATCACATCTGAACACATAGTGCTCTTCCCAAGTCTCAGCTTGTCGCTCCTCAACTCTTCGCCCCTCCCACCAGAGATGCGAGCCAGGACCGAGGGTCCGAGGCAACAGGCATTTAAATAAAATGAGACATCCTTTCCTCTGAGCCGTCACTTTAAATAGACGTTGGTTTGACGTGTGTAACAGCTGCATTATCTGTGTTATTTAGTTACAACGTACTGCTGTATGTTATGGTCTGTCTGATGAGCGTTTATCTAAACTTATGATTAACTATTAATTCAATTCCAAACATGGCATAATGTGTGAAAAATCATGGGATGTCATACTTTTTTAGTTTAACACACACAAGTTTGATCACGCATTGGATCATTTAAAATAACTAATACAACTTCAGATTGAGGAAAACTTTCAATTTGAAAGTCCTGCTCCTACCGTGGTTCACATAATCCAAACGTGTGTCACGCCTCCTTTTACACGTCACTGTCCGATTGCCCGACAGACTTGCGCAAAGCTTCCACAAAGCTTTGACCGAGGAAACGCCTGTGTATCCTCGGTCAAAGCTCCTCCGGCCAGCCTCCTCCATCCTTGGTCCTCGATGTGCATTTTAGAGAATTGAAACATCCTTCAAGATGGTGCGCCGAGATCGATTTCCAGGTCACACTGAGGAGTCGAGGAGCTGAAAAATGAGGAATTGGGAAGAGCCCAATGCCATGGTTACGGTTTAGGCATAAAAACAAATTGGTTAGGGTTAGAAAAAGGGTCAGGTTTGGGTGAAAAGGGGTTGAAGGAATGGTTAAAATAATGACAAAGAGAAAACAAAAGTAAAAACGGCAAAAAGATACGAATGCTGGTCTCCTGTGTGTACATCCACACACTTTGCTGTAATGACTGCCTTGCTGTACTACTTATAATGTCGCTACCTTATCTTTAAAATTTAAGAGCAGAAAGGCAAAAAAGTAAATGTAAAAGTAGGAGATGAAATCTCTGATTTTAAGTGGTTCCTCCACATAAAATGATGACAGGATCTACCGAATGCGATGATAAGTTTTGTTTCTATTCAAGCCCTATTTGAGGGATTTCCACTTAATTTCATGTTTAGAGAAAAAGAAAGAGGGCAGTGTCAAGCAGCTTCAGTTTCAAGTAGAAATGTGGCCTCGTTTGGCATGTGTTGCACTCCACTTGACAGCCACTTTCTTCCCATATGCATATGTTAGCTTCTTCTCTCCCTCTGTGATTACGGCTGGCAATCAGAGTGAGGTCTCATAATACCTGGCTGTAATTTAGAGTGAGAGATGTTGACTGGGGGGACTTGAGTGTGAGAAGAAGGAAATTGTGTCATCTCTGGTGACTGAGCGTCTCTCTAAAATATCCTGCACAAACAAGAAAGAGCACGGTTGCCGCAGTGGAAAGTAAAAAGGCATTAAATAGAAGGAGACAGAGAGAGAAAAAGACTACATTTGCTCTGACATTTTAGAGTTAACACAAGTGTGTGTCAGAACAGCTCGGCCTGTTCGTAACATTATAAGAGATGACCTCCATTACAATTCATGCGCTAAATCTACTGTACACGTGCAGACGCAGGGACAGCTACTGCACTACTGTACTCAACAGTATGTTTGAATTTATCAGTTTTTTTATGTCATAAAGAGTGGGGCTGACCTTCCCCTTAGCAGCATCTCTGAATATTACACATGACATCATTAGAGCCTAGCGAAAAACTCCACATCATCCCTGCTGCCTCGGTTAGCCTTTTCTAACACATACTGTACTCTATTAAACAGCACCCTGTCTTATCCTGCCCACATACTCTTTGTATTGTAACTGGTTACATATTATATTGTAGAGGCTGCCTGCTGAATATGAACGCCTTCAGCTTGTCATCCTGGCAGGGCCGACGGTCTCTTTATCCCGTCTGGTGGCTGTCACGCATACAGAGCCTCCACATGTCCCTCGGCCTAACTAGCTCCCTAAAGTCATTATCTGCATGATCAAGAGCTAGATTGAGTAAAGGCCACGTGCGTTTAACCCCTGAGAGTGTAAAATGGGAGAGGGGCCAACTGTGGTGGGCGAAATGGGGGGAATGACAAGGTTAGGTCGAGGCATAGTCGATATGCTAGCACAGCTGAAGTGACAGCTGGAATGAACCTCCGCGTAGCCTTATGTGGCCTGTGAGTACTTTGTGTGTAGGAGAATACAGTCTGTTCAGACACTGTTAGTCCAGGTACTGTAGCTATTTGCCATTCATTTGAGTGCAACGTGAAAATCAAGCTGCAGAAACTTGCTGGAAATGCTATTGCATAGTCATGTCATGCCTCGATTCCCATCAGTGGTGCATTAAAGGATGTTTTGATTTAAGGGTTTGAAGCTGGAAAAAAAAAAAAAAAAAAAAAAAGAAGGCAAGCTGTGAAGGTTGTGAAAATGATCTTTTGAATGATCATATGAAGTGGCTGCGAGGAGCCGACTGAGCCTGCCCTCAGAGATTTGACAGCATTATTTGATTGTATTAACCTTAAAAAAAAAAAAGAGAGAAAAAAAAGAAAAACCAAGGCTAGGCCTAAATGTAATCTCAATGTTTGTGAAGCAAAAGTACTTTTCATTTCAACAGCATTGCCAGATATATGTACATTAAAATGACAGTATTTTAATGTGCTTCTTCAATAGTTGGCTGGAGCAGACGGAGGGTACACAAGACTGGAGCTGACATCCTGACCCCTGTAGGTAGACAATAAATGTACTAAAATTATGGTCTGGTTGAAATATTAATAAATATGCAATGAGTCATTTTTTTATTATATCTATTCAGACTTTTTCTGTATTAAACCAAGCCTTGGTATTTATCTCTAACCCTAAGCAAGTAGTTTCTAAACATAAGATGTTTAGAAAGACTCTCACCCCCTCAGATCATATCCACAACGCTGAATAATTGCACTATGTTGTGAAAACACTAAAAAGAAACATATATATAGGGTTAGAAATCAGTCCTTGACCCTGAAAACATAGTTGGATTTGGATTTGGACTAATGTTTCTACTGCCAGTTGTTTTGATGTAACTTGGGGTGGAGTGGATGCGATTTCAGCGTCATTACCGTCAGTATGAACACGTCCAATATGAAAAAGGAATGAAAGTAAATACCAAATCTGACATCGCTATGTTCAAATCTGAGATCAGGAGCATCGATCAAATATGGCGGATTTAGAAATGAAAATATGCTCGCAGTTGGGGATTGTTTTCCAGATGAGCAAGAAAACGATTATTCAGAGAAAATCACAATAATGTCAAAAAAAAGCGCCCACTGGTGAAGAACGTGGATCCAGAAGCAAATCCTCTTCAAGGTTGGCTGAGATATGGTAGAGACGTACCTTGTGGTATATTTCCAAGTCAAACTGTGTTCCCTCCCGGAGGCGAGGGAAATAATGCTGTAATTTCTGAGACACACAGTTGTCATTATACACTCATTCTATTACTTCAAAAGCGGCGTAAGTGGTTAAAACACGACAATGTTGTTATACAAGTATCTACAAATGTTGATATCAAACATTTTTTTTTTTTGGTTCATAAACACTGAGATTATTTGTATCCATTTATATAAAATAATACTGACCGTAAAACTGTACAGCCCTAGTGGGTGGATGTACAAACTCTGCATAGCTTAGGCAGGCACTGATGAAAGGACATCGGTAATGGAAAGCAATCAAGAGGTTAATTTACAGAAACGCCTGAATGGTCCTTTAAATAGCAAAGCATATCACTTCCACTTCAGGGTGCTTATGAATCATTTCTGTGTCCACAAAATACATGCTACAGTACACTTACACATACACATACATGGTCCGGCGCACTGTACTCACACATACATGTCATCAGAGCTAATTCATTTCTCATGGCTGCCATTGTTCCACACCACAATTAGCTACGCTTTGTTTGTGCTAAATGCATTTTCCTGACGTTTTCAATTATGAAAAATTGCACCACAAAAATAACTAATTAGGGGACAAAGATGAAGAGCACCTAGCTCTATCACAGCAACCTAATTGGTGTAATTTTGTCTGGTTCGTATCACGCCACTTCAGGGTGATACAGGTAACATAGATTCATTGTAGGATTACCACATCTGTTCCTGTTCATCTGAGTTGTTATCATCGCTCCAGATTGGGTTTTGAATGTAGGTTGTGATTTCAGGCTGTATCTCTCATACGAAAAGTATTTTTACTGCTTCTTTTGAAGAATCTGTCATTGTTTTTTGTTTTTTTTTTCATTCTGAATTTTTTTTTTTTTTATTGCAAGGCTTCCACAAGTCATGCCTCTCAGCCATCTGTGTACTCTGATATTGCTATCACTCCACTTGTTTCGTAGATGGGTGACATAAATATTCACGCGAGACATATGTACATTTGAATATTCATGGCAAGCTCGATTATACAGTCCTCCTCCTCAGCCTGCGAGCAGCAAACTTACACCAAACACTTAATGAGTGATTGGCACCATGTATTGTTGAGGCTTCACCTCTTTTCGCTTGTTACCACAGGCCGTTCTCTGAAGTTCAGAATTCAGGACTGGCCAATTTAGATCCAAGCGGCTGAGATGTCTTCTGACCACAATTTCACCCAGTGCAGATGCACCGTGAGCCAGTGGAGCAATGCGTGGGAGGGAGCGTGTATATGTAATCTCTGGGTATTTCACAGACATGTGGAGGAAGAGAGGTAACGAAGTGCATGAAGCTGTGGAAAGAGACAAACAGAATGCCAGGAGTAAGAACGGTGACAGTGAAAATTAAAACATGTCAGCATGAAAAGTGCGCATGGAAATTAGAGAGAAAGCACAAAATGACTGAATGCCGAAAAGGGACAAAAATCCAGATTCACGCTGTGTGAGATAGTAGGATTACTAATGGATTTTCCTCATTGAGAACCGAGCGCTAATGAGGAGGCAAGTAGAGAGAGGGCAAACGGCGGGTTGACAGAGTAGGTCAGAGGAAGGGATGATTGCTATGCAGGTTGCAGGTATGAGGGCCGGGATCACTGCACTGGATTTGATGCTGTGAAGGCAGTCTAATGAGCTATGCTCTGTACATAATTTTTGCTTAAATCCATCATGGCAGTGTGCCTCTGCTAATGGTCATTTACTTTGGTAGGGATCATTTTACAGGCATCAGGACCAAAACAGAGCAAGAAGGAAAACCGAAAGAACACATCCAGGTTTATACTTCACACATGGGGCAGCCTTGCAGAAGATAACTGACTGTCAGATTGTTGGTAAAAATGTCGGCACAGAAAGTAACTCAGTACCATGAACACGAACGCCTACTTTGTGGAAACAGTTGGTTTTATAACAATCAGACGACCTCTGTGTTCATCTTTAACACCTTTTATCCAGAGTCCAGCAAATTATGACGTTACCTGATGAGATATAAAACTGTCTTGGCTACATACACTCTGTTGCAAACACACTCAAACACTGGAGTTGACGGTAATTCACCGTAACGCTGGATGCCACCCACTCTTCTCACTGCAAAGAAGAAGAAGAAAAAAGGGAAGTCAGTTTTGAGCTACTGTAGAAAGATGGTGATGCAACACGGCAGACTCCATGGATGTGACCTCCTCCCTCTGAAGATATAAGCAGATCATTCTAAAGTAACGAAAAGACAACAGTTCTTTGTTTGCACACTTATGAAAACATAATTATGAATATCCGGTTCCTGCTCCTATTGGTTGACACCTATATGGTCATTCAGGTTGAGAGATTTTATTGACTCCAGTTTAATCCAGGTGAGTCTCCTGGTTCTCATATGGTTTACATTCACTGTTTTGCAGTCACTGCATGTTTCTATTCTTACATTCACAGTGATAGAGAGCAGTGAGGAGAAGGGTTGCATGAAGGTAGTCTTGCATATCCAGACCACATCTTCACACTTCATTTTATTGCCGTGCCAGTGCTGCAGAAAGGTCTGGCTGAATTACCATTCTGGAATAGGAGAAAAAAACCCTCAGGCTTTTTTTGTATTTCTTCATCACAATCGTCTCGGGCTGTACTGAAGCCAAGGTTCCGACGACGGTGCCCTTGCAAAGAGTGTCGGAGGGGGGGGGGACTCATTTAGGCTGAAAATTTGTGGGTGTGGAGGTGATCCCTGGCATTAAAATGGCTAAAAAGAAAATGGCACAAAAAAACCAAGCAAGCCTTCCTTAATGCATGATCCAAATCTTTGCCAGTGTGTAGGTGTCAACTCAGAGGTTGTTGTTTTGTGGAGCGAGGGGATACACAGATACCGTAGAGAGTGCCAACTGAAACAGTCAGCTATTGGCAGGCTTATTCCAGATTGCTACTTCCTGTGAGTCAGACTAGCATGTTACATGTCCGTCTTCATGAGACAGCTTACTTTAAATTTGTTCCAGTCCAACTGTGTCTCTGTCGACGCTGTAGCCCTAACATGTAGCTTAATTTGCTGAGGAAACCGTGCAATTAACAGTTGCCTGTTTGTTGCATCTTTGTGGTTGTTTAAAAGGTATCTCCTTATTCTTGTATTGTAACATCGTTGTCCAGGCGTGTTCACAGATCTCACAGCATAATCTTTATGGGCACACTATTGTAACTAATAGAAAGCGGTAGTAAATAAGGATTGGCCTTTAAGTAAATCTCAGCCCTGAATAAGATGGACTGCTGTCTCAAGTGAGACGGCATTAAGGCCCATCCCAGATTGAGCAGTAAGAGCAGGTTTCTAACAGCGGGGAGAGAGCAGCATGTAGCCTGGAGACCTTGTTAGCCTCTCCCCTCTGATCAATGAAGAATGACAATGCCATGGGCTAGGCACAGTCCCATGGGTGCTGCAGTCAGCCAATGCATGCCAGAAGCACTACCCACCCCAAAACGGATACTGTGTCAAAGACCAACAGAAACACTGAGTGCTGTTCAGACCTTCATGTTAAATCTTTAAGATGTCATGTTTTATGTCTGGATGATTCTCGCTGGGGCTTCGTGTGCAAGTGCATTTCTGTGAGTCTAAGCCTTAGAGAAAAGGCGTCAGGATTAGGTGTCAAATAATCTGAAGGGTGCACCTTTCATCATTTAAAAAAGAGAGATACGGTGCAGAGCTCTTTATGTACTGATGTCATACAAAAAGCGTGATATCCTGTGCATTACCACTCTGTAACCGCACAGAACATATTGCATTTGTATTACATGAAGATGGTATTTTAACACACTCTCTTTCAACACCACAAGTTTTTAACCTTCATCTCTGTGAGAAATACAGTTACGGTTTTCTATGCTAGCTTGCCCTCTAGCTGCAATGTTAGGAATGTGGGACAGGTACAGTAATTAAATGGACAAATAATATGATTTAATGTTTTACCAAAGTCACTCAAAAATAGAAAAATTATCCAATAACTTTAAAGTACTTTGTGTGTTTGATAGGATGGAGATGAGGGTTCACAAAGGTGATGAGCAAGGAAATGTTATTTCTGCAGCTGAGCATTGCTTTCATTTTGAGCTGAGGTTTATTTTTACACTCTCATCTTTATGACTCTGAGCTGCTTTGGGCATGGTTGAGGGTCAAGTGCGAGAAACAGATTCAGAAGAATAACAGCTGCTTGATCCAAAGGCAACTTCAAAAAATAAAAGACGATATGCTTCTATTCCGCTCCAAGGAGCAAAGTATTTCTTTTTTTTTAAGTGATGTTGAGGTGCATGCTGCAGAACTTAATGGAGTAAACACCACTTCAAACATGTGTTTATTTGTGTCCATGCAGAAATCTCAGATATATTTTAAGCCTCAATTATAATTAAGGTTGAAAAAAATGAAAATAAAAGGTAAAATCTGGGACCTTTTTACATAAAGTCATCAAGCTCTAACCTTTTACTTTTACACCCATCTAACGGCCAGTGAGGGGATTAAAAACAAGAGCATGTTGCACACTATGTATGTTTATCCTAATGGACTTTGCCAGTTTTGCATCTAGATGAGAATTTAAGTGCTTTGGACAAGGTCGGGACATTTGGGTCACTGCAGCATCAAGCCTTCGTCATTATGACAAGCTGGGCTGTAACAGTCTAAGGGACACAGGTTAATTAGTGGGATTCCTTGCTACTGTTGCCCTGCACCAGTGACTAATTTAATGGCTTTATTACTGCGACTTTCTGCCTAATTAAATTGCTCTAATCTTATTTGCAAAGTATTATGAGGTGTAAGTTCAAGGTGCTCTTTGGGGTTCGTCACAGCTGTATGACATGCAAACTCGTACACATGCCGCACATGCATTACATGTCTAGACAAATATAATCAAACTGTCAAATGAGATCAGATATTAATTTTTACGTGAAAGATAAACATTTAAACAACCACGGCATAGAGAAAGGGAGGAAATAACCGCAGACGCCCTTGGTTGAATAACCCGGAGTGAAGACTTGTCAAATAGTGGACTAAGATCCTTTCGAGACCACAATGAAGCGGTCCGGCTGACAAATGCTAAACTAGACAGAGTAAAATTAAAACCAACCAGTGACAGTGTTTATCCCTCTGGCAACAGGGTGAGTTTCTCCGTCACTGAGAGACTGTTCAGTTCGCTGATTCCTCCTGCAAGTGGTGACAGAAGCCCCTGTCAGACGGACCATCACTCACTGTAATGGTGTCACCGGCTGAACACTGCTGGTTGGAGCTCTCAGGAAGCAAAACTGCATTACATGCCCAAGAGACTGAATGCGCTCAGGAAGTAAACATCACAAGAACATTGCTGTCAGACTGACTAGCTTTTACTCAGTGCAGTCAATTAGCATAGTTTCTATAGGATGCTCAGCTTTTTTTCCACCATTATTCATCAGGGAAGGTTTAGTGTGTATCTGGTTGTTTAAAGAGGACTTAAAGGAATAATTCTGCATTTCTGCAGTTATGCTTATTGGCTTTCTTGTTGAGAGTTAGATGAGAAGATAAATATTACAAGTGAACAAAGTGTGGAGCTGAAGCCAGGAGGCAATTAGTCTAGCTTAGCGTACAGTTCAAAGTCCAAGGAATATGCCTATAGCCACTCTAAAGCTTACTAAAACTAACAGGTTTTGTCTTGTTTAATGTGTGCGGGGCATTTTGCGCTGTGGCCTAACTTTCTGTGAAATGATTTCCCTAAAATGTTCCTTAAAAATGAATGCGGCTTACAAATAATTATACCCATCTTTCATACAAATCTACTTGTCCCAATTTTCTGCATACACTGAGAACGCCTGCTTTCTGTTGAAAGTCAGTATCAGTAGTATCAGTCAATTTCAAGCCTTTTCATCTCCAGGGTGGATCCCTGGGGTTGGATGGACTGTATTACTGTCAGCCTGGGTGTCTTTTTGATACATATACCGAGGCAGTACAAAAAAGAAATTTCAAATCCTGCACATTGCAAAAGGATTGATTTTTTTTTTTTTTTTGGCTTTAAAGTTAGAATAAGTAACATTTCGACATTAAAATATCTAAAAATGACATGTTTGTTATATATTTTGCTGACTTGTATTAAATGTTTCCAGAAATGTTCAAACTCAAAGAAATATGTCATTTTATTCAGTGAGACGCCTGTCAGCGGTGTCATATTTCGCCGCTATTTCATTAGAATAAAATGGCATGAGGTGAATATATGTCACTAAACTTAATGTAAATTAACCTTTAATACATTACTTCATCTGTGTATGAGTCAAGTGGTGACAAGTCCCATGATCCTTTGCCACTTCATGATGTCATCTGTCATCTGTCATTTTTCATTGTTTTGATTGAGAGACATTTGTTGACATTTTTATTTTTTGTTTTCTATTAGTTTGAACCTGCATTAAGTGTATTTGAGTACTTTGAAAAGCACTATACAAATTAAATGTATTATTATTATTAATAATAATAAAAATGTACATATTTTTCCAATTACAATGTTGTGTATTGTACATCGTGTATTGCATTGTACTATACTGATTACATTTTCACACAGATCAGTCAGTGATTACATGTGTATATGCTTATTTTAAGTGCTTTATTTTTAAAGATAAATGAATGAAATGTGAAAATGTGGACGCTTTCATCTATCATTATCAAGCTTTTCTGCTGCGTGGGATCAAAATATGTAATTTAAAAAACTGTACAAGGCTTTTTGTTACCATTTATGCAAACTAAACACCTGCAAGATGTTGTGAGATTGCTCTAAATTGTTTTATAACCTTCAGTCTGTGTTTCTTTCTTTAATGTCCTTCAAAGCAGATGGCTTCACCACAAAGCCTGATTTGGTTTGAGTGTGGGCTGATGTCTGCTTGGCACCATGGATGGTGTCAGCTGGACAATGATAAAATAGCAAGCGACTTGTCAGGAATAGCATTCATTGTTGTTATCGGGGTAATTTATTGTCCGGATGTACTGAAGCTTTGCCATGCCCTTCTGGGGACATTGCCATTCAAGCTGATAGGATTGGCAACAAACTGCGACAGGTCTCATTGCTGACAGACACGGAGTGCAACACTTGAGACAGCTGAAACCGCCTCATGTCACCGGGATCCTATTTACTTTAAGGCTCCCATCTTTTCATGTGAACAAATAACATGTGCATAGCTAGTCAAGCAAAGAGTCACACAAAAGACACACACACGCCGGCAGATTCGTACACCCGCGCATACAAGTTTTGTGGTTCTTCACAGTTCACACTCAACTCCGCAACTTCTGTAAACCTGAATATATTACTAGGAAACATTGCACCTATGTTAACATTTCTGTGTTCCCATAAAATGTCCCATAAAAACTTTTTAAAAGCTGCTAAAATGAAAATGATGTGTTTTTCCATTAACTGTTTTGGAGCAAATAAACTAGGCTGCGTTGCATCGTCAGCAGGTGGCGCTGTGGGCTACTTTAACCATAGCTCTAATAGCCACAGTAGAAGAAGTGGAGCATTCTGTTGTTTTCCATCTAAAATGGCTGTCATGTCTTTTTTTTCAGGAGTGAGACAGGAATAATTCAGTCTCCTCATCAGTCCACACAACCTGTTGTACCAGACATGTTTTCACACTTTATCAGAATATCTGCTAAGACGCAGCAAACAGTCGATCAGTCACATGAGTTGAATGTGTCAGAATTTGTTCAAAAAAGGTTTTTCCGTTTCCCCTTATGCGCATTTACTCTTTTGCAAAAAAGGCAAAAACCACCCCAAGGGAGCAAAACATGTTATGGCGCACAACTATTTTCCGATGCGAAATTTCAAAATGCCCGTCAAAAACATTCATAGAAACGCACCTTGTTACTTGCTCTCACTTTTGTATGGAATAATAGCAAGAATAAAGTCTGAGAAATAATATGCATGTTAGGTGTTTTCTGGTAACTACAACAACGTTCACCAGCAAATCTCATATACTGAACCTTTAATTGTCACTTCATTGTATCTTTATCCATGGCCTCTTGTTTCTTCTACAGTAACCAATTGTCCTTCCGTGGGATCAATAGTTAATCTTACTTTAACGCTTCACCCCCTCCTCCTCCCTGCTGCCACCAGCCTGCACGTCTGCCGCACTCACGTACAAACTATTTATTGATGCTTGGCTCACTACTTTATAGACAGAAGGACATGAGCTCACATACACAAAAACGCAAACACATCCCACTGCCAAGCATATGTCTTATCCTGCTAAACAAACACACACAAACACACAGAGACATACAGAGACGCACACCCCAGCCTTTAAAAAGAAGAGAAGCCTCTTAAGTTCCAGCACATTGCATTTGCGATGAGACCAGCGGGCAATCATCGCCCATCTCCACCAGTGAAATGAGCCCAAAATTGTGAAGAAAAGAAGGCCGTTTTGACAGGCCGGGTACAAATACAAGGCGATAGAATCTCAATGAGGCCTGAAAGAGGGAATGCATAAATAGATTAGATTGAAGGGACTGGCGCCACACAGAAAGCAAATCTAATTATGAGGCGGCAGTGTCTCCTGATTTTCGAATAGGGGAAGCTCATCTCTACCCAGCGGAACCTGCAGGATCCACTCGGACAATAGAAGTCATCGATGGGGAAACAGAGGCAAGGAAAGATTGGGATGCATATATTTCATCTTTTAACAGGGAACGTTTTATTGTGGGCAGCAAAGACCCAGGTGCCAGTGTCATTTTAAAACAGAAACAAGCAGCCAACTGTAATAAATATGGCAGATGCTCAGGCTACTGTGACACCCATAATGTCTCTGACAAATTCTGGATGGAGAGACAACACGGCTAATTAGTATTTGTCATAAATGGCTGTCTGATGTCTGGGTGAAACGAGAAGCTTTGGCTGCTTTTACTCAGTGACATTCTCTTAGTGTTCAGTGGGGCTTCCCCCCTCAGCGATGAGATTTCCACTGGGTTGGACTCTGCAGCAGAGCGGGCCCTTATTGCCTTCATGATTTTGCTTAAACAAAGTTATCAAGATTGACTCCCTTTCCTTAATTCAGCCAAGTATGATTGCGATGTTTCAAATCCAAATGAAAAGGCACCTCACTGCAGGGAGCAGAAAATATATGCCAATTTATTTTAGATTTGGATATAACAATTAAATTTCATTTTACAGTAATTATACCGAATCAAATTAAACACAGAGCTCCAAGGAAAGTTATAATGCATGTATGTAATTGAAATATTCCAAGATCATAATGGCTCACACAATTAAATATGCATTAGTGGAGTGCTGTCCCTATCCGTCAAGAACAGTGGCTTTTTTTTTTTTTTTTTACGGTCGACAGCCACAGCCGGTCCAGAGCAGTTTCAGAACTGAGAATGTTTAAGGTGGAGTAAAAATCCGTAAAAAGCCACTGCTTTTAGATATTGTCTGTCATAACGCTTGTCTTAATTAGAATCGCTAATGCAATGAGCAAATGAATACAAAACACTCAAATGCCACTGTGAGTGCACTGAGTTACTCTAGTGGTCACTACTATTATCTGCATTAATTGCTATTCATGTTGCATCCATCAGTGGATCCACTCACATTGTAGCGGGGGGGGGGGCAGAATGACCAAAATACACAAAGAGGTATTTTCAAGCTTCAACTCTACAACTCTATCAGATGTGCACGTGCAGCTTGATAAAAACCCGGCTCTAACAGCTCAATCAAAGGCCAAATTGAATTAAAATGCAGGTTAACCCAATTTGTTTAGAAGAACGTCGCTCAGGATGCTCGTTAACTTCTGCCTATCTTTGCAGTCTCCTGGTGTGGAGTTGCATGACACCCCTGTAGTGACAAACTTCCCTTAGGCGCTTTGAATTGAATAATGAAAAAGAAACATACATAACAAAAGAAATAGTCACAGCAGAACCAGTATACTTATATTAACTCCTGCTTGCTACTCCAAGGATATTATTTATAATTCACTCAGAAGCAGAAGAGGGGAAAATGAAAAATTGATTTGTGGAATGTGTAGTAGAAAGCCTTTTTTTTTCTTTTTTTTTTTCATTTTCTGCTCCCAAACTCACATCTGCCTTTTTTTGTTTCAGCGATGGGTGATGTGAATAAGGAACCACCGAGATGGGATTTTAATTAGACAGCATGCAGCCGCAACCGCAGCCTGCACAGTTTAATATTATTAATTACATAAACATAAACATATGTGTTTGTGCCTGTTTTTCTCAGTCAGCCGCAGACATCCGTCACATGATTTCAAATTATTACAGCGACAGACCGGAAACACTCCATGTGTCATGGGTTCTCCACCAGGTTGCATCTTTATTATCTCTGTAGATTCCCATCTCGCTTCCAGTCAGTCATTCAGAATGTCCGTGTGACCTTTGACCTCTCTCCTCTGCCCACACCAAACCCCAGATGAAACAGTTGGGCCGTGCACTTGACTATGACCTCCAACACGCCCTCTGTTCACAGTCCCTCAAGCGCTGTCAGCAGTGATAGAGTGGCTAGCTGGGAGGTGTAGTCCAGTCACCCTGGGTGGAGCCGTCTGCAGGGTTGGTGAGTGATAGGTAGCTCAGAGATCTGAGAGGCAGCAGGTGGAGTCAGTGACTCTGTTGCTCGGTCAGCTCCGCAGCTCTGACCTTCAAACCAGCGTTATCATTCACTCTCACTCCCAAAATGCCTTTGTTATTCATGATTTGTCTGTTATTCTGTTGTTACTGTCTGAGCTTTTATTAAAGCATGGCATAAGCTATGAAATCCAAATTCACATCAGATGTCAATGCTTTATCGGATCCACTACACTCACTCGCTCACTATTGAAACTCTATCACTATCTCTATCGCTTTCCCACTGATATTGACAAGCATTTTTGGCAATCTAAGCCTATTTTTATCATAGATTCCCTCAACACGAACCTCTTGATTTCGTTTTTGTTTACTGTAATAGCTTGCATGTTTCTGTCTCTGGTGATAACTTTGATAAATGGCAATAAGTCGCTCCATACTGTTTGTGTTGTTTGACTTATTATTCCTCACTGCAACAATATTTTACCTCAGAATTGGTTGCTGTAGACATTTATTTTACACATATTGTTTCAGACTGCACCCAAACCTTTCATTCAAAGCTCTTTTATCTGTAACATCAGCACTACATGATTTTAAAGTAGATGTGAATGAAAAGGCTCCACTTTAAATCCAGCAACTGGAAGAGAAACTCTGGGTGGGGAAAGTGATTAAGCAGCGCTCTCTCCTCGCTCATCTCAACAATTAATTATGATAAGCCCTCAAGCAAGGCACTTAAACCTGTTTATGTTTAGGTTTAAGACTGGTTATCCTATTATCCTGCCAGATGGTAATATGTGTGCTACTGCTATATGAATTAAAAGTCAGGCGTTGCAGGAAAAGAGCATGCATGGTCAGCAAACCATCTCTGGACAAATAAAAAAAAAAAGGGAAAGAACGTTATCCAGGATCAAGAATAAGTCAAGCCGCCTGTCCCCTCCTCCACAGCCTGATGCTTAAATCCAACAGCAGCTCGCCAAATAAGCCTTGAGCCCGTGCGCTATTTCCCTGAGCCGTAGACCTTGACCCTGCACGCCACGGGCCCAAACACACTCGCTCTGCCCTGATATCATGTCTGGTGCCGTGGAGGCCCAGGCAGATAAGACATGATGAATGCAGATTGTTTGCGGTGTGACAGACTCATTCCTTTACAGTGGGATGGTACCTTCACAAGGGGTAACGCCATGCAACCTTTAGTCTGAGGGAGACTAAAGAGAGGGAAGAGGAAGGGCAAAAACAGAGGAAAAGAAAGAAAAGGGAGGAGTAAAATATGGCGAAAGTAATGGATGAGCATTTTTGTGTGCTAAAAGATAAAAGCGGGTGAGAAAACAAGGCTGTAAAAGACAAGTGTGCGGGAAGGATGCAAATACTGGAGGACACGATGACACAGAAAAACAAGAGTTACGGTCTGACATCAGAATGGGAGTGAGAAAGAGTCCGTTTTTCCCGTTAGGTGGATAGTTAGGAGAAAGAAATTGGAATGAGAGGAGTGAGAAAGGACATAACAAAGTGTGCAGAGAACAAAGGAGAGATGGAGATAGAGAGATGCATCCAGCACATTCCCGTGTTTCTAATCTAGTGGCTTTTATCGCAGGCTGTGGGATTTATGCTTCTCCCTGACACACAGACAAAGCCCTGTCTGATACTCTCCATGGCAACTGAATGTGGTGACTAATTTTAGGGCTGCGGATGGGATAACACTTCAGTTATTAAATACCCGTCCGACAGCTTTCATGTTGTGCCTCTTCTGAACAGCAGAGGGGTTGTTTTACATACTTGGGCTGGAGTTAATATGACATAATTCATCTAATATATATATATATATATATATACTTCATTTGTGACTCAGTGGAGGAGTTGCTATGTGAATTCTTTTCTCAGATATTTAAGAGAAAGTTGGAGTTGTGTTTTCTGTTATGTACTGAGTCATTTTGTTATGTACTGAGTCTTATTGTGAGTATGAATAACCCCAGTTGTTATTGGAGTATATATAAAAAATATGAATGGTGACCCCAGGAAGAGCAGCTAATGGGTACAAACAAACAAACTCTGTATTTTCATTTTATGCTGCTTCGTACCCCCGTTCCACTACGTTTCAGAGGCATATATTGTACCGCATTCATTCATTCATTCAGACAGCTTTAGTTACTACGTAGTTACTTTTAAGATGAAGATTTTACACAAGGGATAATAGTTTTTAATAGATAAAAGTTTTAAAATACAATGTGTTGTTAAATTTTAAACCAGCGGTTTCCAACCACTTTGGCTCATGATGTATTACAAAAAGCAGTGTGTAGTCAGAAGTCTTCACAGCTCCACCAAAAAGTGTGTTGGTTTTTTTTCCTCTAAACTTCTCTCGTGGTTTTCATTTCAATAAATCTTCAAATCATCCAATATCCCACCCAAAAATACACACTGGAGGAAAAAGTCCAAAAAGTGAATATAGATTGATCCACTACAGATAAAGTTCTGGTACGAAAATCAGTACAAAATTGTACCCCTCAGATTTATCTGGTGTCCCTGTGTATAAAACTGGAATAACTGGATAGAGTAAAACCCAGCAGCTACACCAGTAACATGCACATGTCAGTCAAAGGGAACAAACTTGTACTTTTACTTCAGTACTTCAACTAAATTTTGCTGCTTATGTAAATTAAGTTGAAATTTTCGTGATGGAGTATT
>JAPQRN010000017.1:8016794-8029064 GCA_037367275.1 Coranthus polyacanthus | reverse complement strand
AGGAAGGAAGGAAGGAAGGAAGGAAGGAAGGAAGGAAGGAAGGAAGGAAGGAAGGAAGGAAGGAAGGAAGGAAGGAACACTTTAATGGTCAGGTTATGTAATAAAATAACAAATTAACCTCAAGACAAAACAATTTTACTTTCATTTTAATGAAACATAAAACGTTTTAACAGTTTCACTTCTGACTTTTTATCATGTGTATTTATCGCCTAACGAACAGAAAACCATAGACTTGTTGTTAGGAAATGTGTTGATAATGAATCCATAAGGAGTGAAAGGAAATGAAGACGTGCTTAAACTGTGATTGTTGAAGCAAAATTAAAGTCCTCTCATCTTGAGCTAAACTAGGTACCCTGTGTTACTGTGCAGTCCAGTGACGGGAATAAATATTAAAATGAGAATGAGATGACTTTGCCTGTTTATTTTTGTTTTGTTTTTGTAAAATTAAACTAAATAATACAGTGGTCAGTTCCTCTTTAACTGTTGGGACATTTCTAATATAACCTATATCCACTAGGTGGCAGGAAACACATTTTTAGTCATCTTTTTGTTGTCTTTTTAATTGTAACTACTGGCTCGCCTAGCTAACTGTATTTTGTTGTAAGATAGCCTATCATATATACCTATATTTGAATACTATAATGATTTTTTTTTTTTTTTTTGCTTTCTCGCTTTCATGTTTCGTCGTTTGTATTTTTTGTTTCTTCGAGCTCCGTCGGTAACGAAAACGTAATTGCTTGCACTCCGTATGAGAAAAAAAAAAAAAAGTCAAATGCGTATTTAAATTGAGTTATTAATTAAAATAAAACGAACCGCCTTTGCCGTTTTCATTACTCGCCAGTGAGGTCAAAGTTCGTAAGTTCGCCTCTCAAAATGGCGGCTGAACCGACACGGGAGTGGAGCGATGAGCAGCTCAAAAGTGACGATTTACCCAAAAAAGACATTATAAAGTTCATTCAGGACAATGCTGCCCACTCGGTATGTTTCCCGGATAAGTCTCTCCGTGAGGGGGTTTTAAAATGACTGCAGGTTGAAGTGTCAGCGGTCAGGGTGAGCTGCAGCAGGCATCAGGGTTAGCTAAGGGGAGCCTCGTTAACGTTACCCGCACGGCTGTTGTGTTTCAGCATCTATCGAGACAAAATGTACTTTTGAGAGCCACTACTTCAAAGAGAGCTGCGGGATTTAGTTGCCGATCTTATCTCATTCATGTGAACTGGAGTGCGCGGCGGTGGTGATGTCTCCTTTCTCCCTTCATTTCAATTTCCATTTTGTCTTTCAGTTTCTCAATGAGCACAAGCTGTTGGGGAATATCAAAAACGTTGCCAAAACTGCAAAGAAAGAACAGCTCATCATTGCCTACAATCAGCTCTTTGAGAGCAAAGTAAGTGACTTCGAGCTACATTATTGTGGGTGCGATTGGCAACAGCAACAACAACAAAAAAAAAAACCCAAAATGCAGGGTTCTCCTCATGTTGTCTGTGTGTCGTTTGCAGAGGTTTAAAGGCACGGATCCAGTTGAAGAAGTGACAGAGCAGGTTAAAGCTGTGAAAATTGAGGAGAAACCCAAAGAAGTCAAAACAGAGGTTGTGGATGAGGTACGGGTCGAGAATGTTTGAATATACATTTAAATAATACTTTGCACTTCCATAAATATTAATGTCCTCACGACGCCCATGCATGACTTTGTCCCAGGGTCCACCGAAGTTCACCAAGTCGGTGTTAAAGAAAGGTGACAAGGCAAACTTTCCAAAGAAAGGGGATACTGTCAGCTGCTGGTACACTGGTACTCTGGAGGACGGAACGGTCTTTGACACCAATATTCCCATAGGTATTGAAGACCAGCACATCACCTAAAATCTGACTGTAATTTATGTTAAATTGTCCCCCTTTCCCCCTATCAGACTCCTATCAAGCCACCTTAAAACAACGTTCGAATGCTACTCCCAATATAGCAGTACTTCAGCTAAAATATCGCTTTTCTGACACCACAGATGTTTCTTGTAAAGATGCATTATTAAACCGTCGCTGTTCAATTCCTTTCTGCAGCGGCCAGAAAGAAAAAGCAGACTAAACCGCTGAGCTTCAAAGTTGGCATGGGCAGAGTCATCAGAGGAGTAAGTAACAAACATACACCCCCCTCTCTCCTCTCATTTCTCAATTTACGCCTCTTTGACTCTTCTCCTCCTCCTTAAGTCTATAAAAATGCAAACCAAAGCCCAAGATGACGTCTTCACATCTCGTTTGGTCCACAACTGAAAGATATTCGGTTTCACCGGCACAGGGAACTAGAAAATGTTCACTTTTAAGAAGCTGCAATCATAGAATTTAGACATTTTCAGACATTTATCAATTGTCAAAATAGATGTCGGTTAATTTAAGAGTCGACAACTAATCGATGAATTGTCGCAGCTCGAGCCACTTTAAACACATTTTGGGTGAAATATGACTTGTGGAACAGCTGCATCGCGCGTCTGTTATTTCGTTAGTTACCGCTGTATTTTATGATCTGTCAGATGAGCAGAACGCTGTTCATGTAAACTTATAATTAACTTTTATTGAAATGTACAACGTGGCATAATGTGTCAAATCGGCTGTTTAGGGATGTCACACATTTTTATTATTTAACACGCCCAAGTTGGATGACGCATTTGATTGTTTTTTAATAACTAATACCACTTCTGAATAAGGAAAACGTTTAATTTTTAAAGTCCTGCCAGTGCTGTGATTTTTATATTCCAGACACGTCATGCCTCTGTTTTACGTCACGAGTCCTTCCACAAAAGATGCACCCGTGTCTCCTCGCTCGTAGCTCCTCCATCTAGGAGTTGAGACATTACCTTACAGATGGTGCTGCAAGCGCGATGATCAAGGAATCAAAGAGACACAAAATAGGGAGATGAGAAGTGCCTGCTGTATGCCGGTCCTCGTGCTGTACGTCTTCTCTGTTCACCATACGTCGTCTGCTTATTTTCCCCAGTGGGACGAGGCCCTTCTAACGATGAGCAAAGGTGAAACAGCCCGAGTGGAAATTGAACCAGAGTGGGCCTATGGAAAGAAAGGTCTCCCTGACTCCAAGTATCCTTTTCTTTGTCTGACGTCTCTGTTTTTAAATGTGTAATATTGTGATAGTTAATCTCAGCAGAATATTGTTTCCAAGACGTACTTACTTCACAGAAGGATCGGGAGCAAAACCGTGTGTTGTGGAGTTTGTTGTGTTCTCTAACTGAATCTTTAATTGTCTCTTTCGAATGTATTTTTTGTCTCTCGTTTTTCTTGTCGTCCTTAACCCCTTGTCTACCAGAATCCCACCAAACGCGAAGCTGTTTTTTGAGATTGAGCTGGTAGCTGTGGATTAGTTTACAAACGCTCGCCGGCATGCACTACTTTACCGGAATGGATGAAAAAGGAGTAAACGTCTACGCTGTTAAGATGAGGCTAAAAAGTCTTGTTGGATTCTGATGTGTCCGGTTTCCAAAGTTTTATGATTTGTCATTTTTGTTACATGTGACAGGTTTGCTTACGATAAACACAAAAAAAAAAAGTTACAAGAGCATTTTAAGTTGTGGCCGAAATGTGATGGCTTGTCAATAATGTACATAATGAAACACTGAGACAAATTTCTCTGCATTTTGTTTTTTTTGCATGTGAAATGTTAATGATTAATAAAACTGCTTCAGAGAGAATACAGACGTTCCATTTGTTCATTTTCTTGTTTTTTTCTTTAATCTGTCACTTGTCTGTATGGTCAATTAAACTGTCAGAGGTGGTTCCTATCGGCCAATTAATACTGTGAGGTTACTTTATTTGCACACCAACATTTCTAATTTTATCAGTTGTGAATTGCAGGGCTAAGGAAAATTACCTATCCAAATTTGACCAGTATGCAACAAACTAGTCTGCCCTATTCAGTAATGAACTCCTGCACTGAACTGCCTTTAAATGTCAGTGCATACAATTGACTATAAAGGATATTAACTTGATCCTCTCCCGCCTAAGTATCTTAACTTAGTATTTCTTTGAAACGTTGTGCATTTAAACTCTGCAGCTTGAGGCATTTACCATTCGTTGAAAATACACCTTAAAATGGCCAGTTTACAGAGAACAAGGCTTTGTTGTAGAATAAACCACACGTCTTCCGTCCAAGCCAAATTTTTATTCTGTACAGCAGGATAACATTTAACTCGGTAAAAACTGATGTGTTGTGATCATGTTTCAACTCCTGGACTTGAGTCACTTAAGAGTTGGCGTTGGGTCCCTTCTTCTTTCCGAAGGTTGGCACAACGTTCACAAAGCGCCTGTTGTACTGGATGCGACGCTTAGCGCGGCCGGTCTTCTTTTTCTTCTTCTCCTGCTTGTCGACCTGGATATTGTGACAGAGACAGTTTATCAGATCATATCATTCTTCGGTATTTCTACGTATAAATCCTAATAACTAACACTGTAGCAATATCCAAACATAAACAAGTAAATATATATAAAAGATACATGACTGTCCTGAGGTCGCTTTAGTAAATCAAGTAAAAAAAAAACCTTACCTTGGGTGTTTGTCCCCTCACTTTTCCGGCACGAGCCAGAGAACCGTGGACCTTACCTGGCGATAGAAAAAGTAAGGGAAAAGAGAAATATTAAGTGGGACATTTCCTGGATTTCTGAAATTATTCAAATACAATTTACACATTGTATCATAAACCCATGGGGGAAACTGACTGCTTCAGCAAATACTATCAATACATTCATCATGGATAAATCTGGGGTATTGTGGTTGTATGCAATGTACACTAAACAAAAGGTTTGGGGTATGCACAGTACCTTAAAACAAATGCATTAAGTAATTAACACATTAACGCTTTCTCAAACACATTCAAAATTGTGTGAAACATGTATACTGACCTCCCAGCAGCCTGCCAGCTACCTCCAAAGTGCAGTGCTCTGAGACACCACAGGATGCCAAGGAGGAATCATCCTCCAGTGGGCAGCCAGCGAGCAACAGCACCTGATCCTCGACCAGGAGACCCTCCAGAGCCTGGACATGAGCCTAAAAGACCGAAAATTGCATCTTTACACACATAGTTTCATATTAAACTATCACTGCTGTCAGCTAGAACCGCCCTTTAAAAAGAATGCAGCATCACTGTTGAATATAACTAGCAAGAGACCAGATATAGTATCGCGAACATGTAGACATTTACCTTGATCTGTCCGACAGTCTCCTGTCCGGTCACCTCAAGGGTGTGAGTGTTCTGGGCACGCAAGAAGAGCTGCATCTTGTTGCTGTAAAAGAAAACAAGTTTGGACCAAGAGAGTTTAGTCAGTCTCACTGTTACGCTGTCGCAGAAAAGCGTGTACCTTTTTATTTTGACGAAGCACACGAGCCACCAACACAGTGGCTGAGTTGTTTTTTATTGAAGACAAAGTACAACCTACAAAAATACAGGGAAGTAAAACAAAAAAAATAGAAAACAACGTGCCGGGATCTGGAGCAGACTTGTCCCTCTTCGTCGGTAGCTAATGACATGCTAGCTTAACTAGCCACATGGGGCACGCGTTTCATTTAAAAGCGTAAAAATACACGAAATTCTGCCTAAATTACTCATATAACGTGTAGCCTGTGTTAAATCACAGACTAGCCAATATAATTGCATATCGCTGTCTATCAGCGTTTGACAAAATGAGTCTTTTTCACTTAATTTGAACAGGCCTTACCTCGTTTGATGCTAGTCGTTCAACGGTTAGCATAGAAAGGGCTGTCTGAGGGTCGACAGAGCGCATGTGCAAGCTTACGTAAAGACAGGAAGCCGTAAGCACGCCCTCCGCGCCACGGGATGGACACTTCGAGGGAGCACTCATTTCAAGAGGGATCTCATGTATTTTATTATGTTACTTTAACCCAAGTCTGTGGTGTATTCTAATCTTCACAGCTCTGTAAAACAAGTAATTATCAAACACAATCTTAAATAACAATATACCAACGAGCCATGGTTTATAGCTATGTTATATATTTCAATTAAAGGGACTATTTTTTTCTTTATATTTTTCTTTTTTTCCTTTTAAGCAGCTAATCACTGTACAGGGAACATATTATCTACATTATAGGGCAACTCTTTATATTTTTAATATACACTAAGTATGTTAGTGAAATTAAAAAAACATTCTTGGAATTGTGTCCCCTTGAGAGCTCATATCTATAGCAATTCTTTTAACTGTTTTAGGTGACACCAGAAAGGAAAGAACCTAGAAATGTATTATTATTATTAATGAAATCACACATAATGCACATACGATATCAATCTCTTTATTATGAAATCAAGTCAAAATAAAAAACAAACAAACAAGGAACTCTTTATTTTCTTTCTGAAACAACCATGAAATATTAAAAATCTTTCAAATTTGGAAGGAGAATCATGACAGAGGTTCATCAGTAATCATCAGTAAATACCTCTTTTACAGATTTAAATCGTTAACACGAAGAAAGAGACCAAACTAAGTCATCCAGTCTAAAAATTAAAAAAAAAAAGCATTTTTCACTCAAGGAAAAATAAACCTGCCTTCACAAATAACATGCATTAAAGAACTCAAAAAAGCAGTCAATGTTGGAGATGAAGCTATTAAAAGGTTTTTAAACATGACTTCCATTGGGGGGGGGGGGGGTCAAGTGTATTATAATCCAACGTTGCGCTTCAACTTGTGATTAAACTGATCAGGACACCTATAGCCAAATAACAACTCTGAAATCGGCTCATCTGGCCTTTAGTACAGATAGAAAAGAAAAAAAAGTACACTGGACTTTCCATGACAGCCTGTTAAATAGCCCTGTTCAGAGATGAAGGCAGGTCAGAAAGGATGCTTTCTTCTGAGTCTCCTCCTTCATATCAGGATTTTGTCCATCATGTAGGAGGAGGTGGGTAGTACTGGTTATACTGGGCATACTGGTTGTACTGTCCCCAGGAGTTCTGTCCCCAGCCGCCGTATTGCTGCTAGGAGGGGGAAAAAAACAAAACCAAAACCGAAAAGTCAGGAATGTAAGAGTTTACTGATTACTGGGTTTTCCAGCAGGCTAAACTAAAAAGATGAACTGTTCTGATTTATCATTTTGGCAGCAAAATCCTTTAACAAAGTATTCCTACATACATGCATGCATAATTAGACACATCTAGTAAAACAAAATGGAAATAAAAACTTAAGGTGAGTAATAATCAGTTATATTCAGATACATGACCTACCTGGTACCAGTTGTAGTTGTACGCAGAGTTGTTTGCCTGCATGTCTGTCATTGTGTTCGCTGCAGCAGAACCATCATCCACACGCTGTTTCTTAGCATCTGGTTCCTGAGAGCTGCAGGCAAAAGGACAGAGGCTCAACTTAAAAACTGTGCACGTACTACTATATTTATTTTTTATACAATACTAAACTAGTGATCAAGGCCACTACTCATTTCATATTCACTATTGTATACTGTACTACAAAATAGTGTGGTCAAACAAAAACAAAAAAAGCCCAAGGTAGTGAGTAGTTACGTACCTTTCATACCCATTCTCAGCCTTCCTTTTTGCTGGCTCACTTTCTTTTTGTAGTTTCTGTTGTTCTTCATATGCAGCTACGAGCCTGGAGGGTGTAAAATGATGAGACGTATTTAATATTATATAATAAATACATTTTAAATAAACCCATCACTCTCTATACAAGTAGTATCTAACTTACACATTGATGTCAGTGCCAAAGTCCTCGAGGAACTCGACCTTGCGCTGCGAGAAGAGGAGACGGGGTTCGAGAGGCATTGGGCTCTTCAGGGCTCGGTCGAAACAAGCCAAGATCTCTGCCTCATTCTGTGTCACGTCTCCACTGTATTCCAGCTCCAGCAGGTTTAGATACAGTTTTGGACACGTCTGTAAAATCACAAAACCATCACGGTTTATGTCACAACTAGTAAAATTGTTGGTACACTTATAAATGAAGTGTAATATTATTATATGCATTTCTTTAAGAGTTCATTAAGCAGCTCTCACCTGGTCTTTTTCGATGGCATCCAGTAGCACCTTCCTGGCCTTGCTCAAACTTTTCTGCACCTTCATAAACTGTCTAGACAGCTTCACAGCATAAAATGACGCCTCAGTAGGATTCTTCGCCAACTCTATGGCCTCCCTCAACAGCGCCTCCGCTTCTTCCATGTTACCATGGCGTCGTTCCAAGCTGACCCTCCGAAGGCGTACCATGGCCAGCCCTGGTACTGCCGCTTCTAGGGATTTCAGGATGCCACGAGCCTCGTCTACGCTGCCTGTGCAGAAGAAACCACATATTGTGAGCGTGACTTTAGTCAAATAAGATTTACTTTGTTGAAGTCTGCATCAATATGAATACTTGTAGTCACACCCTCAGAGGTTATTTCCCCCCCACGGTGACTTCCAAGTATTAGCTTATTGGTTAATCTGACTGATTTTAATGTTGGTTTGAATGAGCGTGACTCACCTTGCTGCTCTTCAAATGCTGCCCACAGCAAGTGGATGGCTGGTTTCTTGGGGAGATGGATGGTACACGCCTTCTTGTAGACATGTCTCACACCGTCAGTACTGTAGCCCTCTAGATATTTTGCATACTTCAGAGTGAAAAAGAGAAAGGGAATTGGAAGAAGTACAGGAGAGGAGAGAGAAAGAACAGAGGAGAGAGAGAGAAAGGCAAAAGAGACAACACATTTTAAACCTACATTTTCTGTTAGCAAGGAACAGTGAATTTCTTCATAGACAAGATCGTTTTTAGAAATTTTCTGTGTAAACCCATCAGCACCTTCATGGAACCAATTAGATAAGTTTCTGTAAGGTAGTGGGAGACGAAGAAGATGCAACGTAGTAGTTGGCAAATGCTGCAGTCAAATCTTGTGTGGCAAGCTGGCCATCCCCTAATACAACAGATACAGTCACATATCAACGTTACACGCAAAGAGAGTGCAGGACGATTTACTGTGTCGTTGTGATTATCATCGTTGATGGGGAAGTGCAGGGAGTAAGCTGGAGTGAGAGAAGAGGTTAACGGTCACATTACCTTGGTCCAGAACTCCTCGTAGAGTGCACAGGCGATGAGACATCTTTCAAAAAGAACAACCACTCGCTCTGGAGTCCCATTTTCAATCTCAAAGTCCAAGTACTCCTTCCAGTTGTTCAGCTGGGTCTTCTCTAAGGCTTTGACATGAAAGTATGGTCTCTTAATCTAAAAATAAAAAAAAAAAAAACATAGATTGTTAGTGTTTGACAGAGAAAACTCAATCAGGATACAAAACTCACTTCCTACAGTTAACGCCGCTGTAGAAAAAACACAAATACATACCCCATCCTCAAACGCCCAACGCTTGCTAACTTCATGTTCGTTGTGGTTGAAGACTTCCTGCCGAACCTCAATCACCTTGTGGCGCATATTCTCAATCTCCGTCACTCTCTACACAAACACACACAAAAGAAACATGGTCAACACACTCATTAATGCTTCACGGTATCACATTCTCCACTTGATGTCAAAACTGCTAGTCCTGCATCCAAGGGTTTACATCACCATGAGCTTGCCAGAGACAAGAGGCTTGTAGAGGGAGGGGATATATATGCAACCTGCATATCTGCTTCTGGGTGCAGGTGCTGGGGTCAGTGAGCCTCGGCTGATCCTTTTAGATTTAGGCCGAGTCCCTGACAGGATGCCAACTTGAATCCCCCCTGGCATTCATTGGCTTGGCTGCTGACATAAAGACACCTCTTCAAACCTGAACAAATCTTTGTTTCCATTTCATCCTGAACAGGCAAGCTCCTGCTAACCCCTGCAAAAAATTGTCTTCCCTACGGGACTGGTAATAAGATTTATACCTTTGCAGGGTCAACAAGGTCTTCTGTGCCAGGTGGTAGCTCCTCCTGAGCAACAGTTGATTCTCCATCTTCACCAACCATGGCTGATAGGTTGGATTTGGAGAGCTCTAGCCGCAGCTGAACAAACTCCTCTTCTGACAGGAAGTGTTTGGGGTTGTTGTTTTGCACATGGTCCTTGAACCTGCAGTCATGAACCAAATGTTACTCCACACATGCAGGGAGCCTGTGTCTACCATACACAATCACAATTCAAACTATATATAAAGCAAACAAAATGTGCTTCAGTTCCCTGTCCCTACCTCTGGAAGTGCTGGGAATACAGCTGGGTTGGGATGCCCAAGATGCGGTCATAGATGGCTGTGACGTTGGCCAGTTTCTGCTGCTCTGTTTCCCAGTTGATAAAGGACTCCCACAGACGGTCTGAGCGGAAGTCAGTGCCTGCTGCCAGCACTGCGTGTTCATAAGCACTAATGAAAATAAAAAGCAAAAGACAATGAATGGCACAAGTCTCACTGAATGCTTTTTACATAAATCTTCACAAATTTGGTTACAATTCAATCATCCACCCAGAAAATGTGCAAAATACTATTATAACGTTAGACCATTATCCTTTGAGATGAGCCATAGAATACACAAAAAGTGGGAGAAAAATTAATAAAGTAAGACAGTACATACGCTCGAATGCGTCCTTCTGTCTCTGGATCATTAGGATCTGAGTTCTCTTTAATGAAGGTCAGGTAGTGCACCCACAGATCAACACTTAAAGGGATCACCTGCAATCCTCGTCTGTACACCTTAGGAGAGACAAAACAAACAAAACTGTAAAAAGGCCGGAACAATTCTACCTCATTCAAAGCAGTCTTCTCTTTGCCACTGTCGATGTACAATTGCTTTATGGGATTCCACAACAGCACAGGAGTAAAGTAAAGCATATACTATAAACATGTTTACCTCTTCTGCAACTTGTATGTTGCCATGCTTTTTCTCTATATCGGCATACTTCTTCCAGTAGCCATAGCAGTAGGGATACCGTAGGAAGAATACATCAAACGCCTTTCTCACAGCTTCAAGGAAATTCTGCAATGAGAAGCAAACAGCATCTAAAGAATAGTTCAAAATAACCTTTAAGCTATTATTTACCTTTAAAAATTGTTATTGGGATAGCCGAAATCTCAATATAATAACATGCAAGAACCAAATCTGACTTCCTGCTACTGAATACATCTTAATTTAATCTGCGCATCTTCTCTTACCTCTTGCTCTACATACTGCAGCAGGTACACCCAACCATTGAAGTCTTCTGGGTTCTCCTCACATCCTTTGAAGAGTTTATCAAACTCACTGGGCAGCTGGGGCTCTGCAGAAACCACTGATTCTTGTGCTGTCTCTTTGGGCTGTTCTTCTAGCTCCATGCCATCTTCTGTCACCTGTGGTGTCTCAGACCCACCTGGATAAATTAACAAGGACCGTCATCTACAAATATTGACTCGATTGTTTTTGTACGATGCCTAGTATATTGAAATATGGATTTGGCCTTGAAAGTGTATGCTGTGGTGTTGCTACTTGTTTGAGGATATATCGCTAAAACATACAGTTTTCCTACAAGCGTGAGGATTACGTTAGTTGCATTTTTCATTGCAACCAGGCAAGGAGACCATCTTTACCCTTATATATATATATATATATATATATAGTACATAGGATTTAGAGTAAACAACCAGTCAGTGGTTGTACTTACCTTGGCTGTCGTCCTTTACAGTATCTTCTGTCTCTACATTCATCTCCTGACTCTGTTGCTGGGATTCCACAGATTCTAACTGCTGGTCTGTCTCTTCTGTCGGTTGTTGCGGAGGGGCTGCCTCCTCCTCTTGGAAGAGCTGAGAACTAGCAAGCTGGAACTGCTCCACAGCTTTCTCCACAGTGGCATTCATCTGCTGGTCTGGTTGTTGCTGCGCATCCTGGGATGCATCAGAGTCCTCCGGCACCAAGCTGCTGAGCGGCTCTGGTGCAACCTGGTCCATGGACCACTCGGCAGCTTGGCCTAGAACAGGAAGGCCAGGAAGAAAGCCATCCCCATTGCTCTCCATGGCAGGGGACTCAGAGTCCAGCATTCCAGTAATGGGGTCGTCTGATAAGTGCAATCCTGCTGAAAATAAATTTACAATCATTATTATTATTATTATTATTATTATTATTATTATTATTATTATAAGTATGTAAGATTTGCTGCTTGCATTTACACTTTGGAGAGTTCAAAAAATATTAGGTTTTAGAAAAAATTTAATATGATACCCGCCAAGACACAGATATGCAAAATGTTTTATGTAGCGCAAAATAAATCTAAATGAGCACTTAATCTAAATGAGCACTTAATTAAGTGAACCCTTTGATATGCTATTGGAATAAAAATGTGAGTACTGTATATTAGAAT
>JAPQRN010000017.1:7941176-7958948 GCA_037367275.1 Coranthus polyacanthus | reverse complement strand
AAGAAGAAGAAGAAGAAGAAGGTGAAGACGCTTGTTAATGTCTGTGGCAATATGCCCTCCCCCTGTCTCCGGGCCAATTGACGAAGTCACGGTTTCTCCTGCTGTTAGGGAGACGAATTGAAGGCTAAGAATCGTGGGACTGAGATGTAACCCTCTCACCGTTTACCCCCTTATACTGGAGAAATACTGGCACGAAGCGAGCGTGAAGGGGCTTCTCTCCTCTAGCCTTTAAAAAAAAAAAAGAAAAAAAAAGTCCCCTAATATCACAGGCCGTTACTCACATGTCAGGTGTGATTTGATCTTTATGGGATTTTTTATTTCTTGGATGAATCATTTTTCTTTCTTTCTTTGGAAATAATGATTGGACCGCTGTGACAAAGTAGTGGAAAAAGTCAACATTTGTCATAAACGTGACCTGCATCTGCCAAAAGACTTTAGACTTTATTGTTCTTTAGCAGGGGGACGCATGCATTGGTACGTGAATGACACACTGGCATAAATCTGCAGACTTTCCATTGAAAAGACACGCGTACTTTACAAATGCAATAAAGAGATGAGATGCATTCAAAGCAATGATAACAACAACAAAAAAAACCCAGTGTTTTCAGTATTCAAGTATTAAATTATCTGATGCTGACAAACATTAGAGAGACTTCTCCTACACACATAGCTTTAATGCATATGTGATACTGGCATCTCTGTTGGACCATTAAACCTCACCTCACTCATTTAATCTGCATTATCAATCATTTCTTCATTTCTGTTGGTGTTCAATATTACTCGATCCTCCGTTTTTCCAGCCATTTTTTCGTTCTTTTCAGCTTTCCAGCTCAAGGTCAAATCAATGATTTGGCCGACTCCACCGACCCCATCTGTTACACACAAACGTACACAGAACTGTTTTGGGCCATTGTGGCTCCTTCTTGCCATCTGCAACGTAGAGCTCATATTGATAGATTTATTGACAGGTGTAGCGGAGGTAGCGATGTTGACGACTCTTCAAGGCAGCAGAGGAAGCATCCGTGGAGCCTGAAGTTGTGAGAAAAGTCCGTGAGCTTCGAGCAGCAGGTGTTTTTGTGTGAAATACGACCGATAAAGCCCATTCGTTTTTGGGTTTTTTTTTTGCAGAATCTCAATTGGACTTTTCATGCACTAGGGCTAAAGATTGAAATCTGGTCAGCTGAGAGACTCTTTGCTAATAAATTAAGCCATTTAACCCTCTTTGCGCACACTACTCTATGTCTTACATCATATCACACTCATGCCCTTCACTGAGAGACATGCACCGCTTGTGGTTTGCCCATGGGGAGGGTTGAATGTCTTGTCCCTGCTGGTACCTCGTTAACCTCCCACAGCCTGTGGCTAGTGTTGGCCAAACTGAGAAGCCTTATACCTGGGTATTGGTCAGCAGGGACTGGCCTGGGGAGCCTAGGACCCCCCACCGGGTGAGGGGTGGGAGGCAGGCGGGACAGAGGAGGGCCAAACAAAAACACAACCTGGCATCCCCACCGCAAACAGCCCACCTACTGTCAGCCAGCATCTGGGGCACAGCATACCACTCCCCTATTCACATTCTGATGACAGCAAATACTGAGCAACACACACAGACACACAGACACACACAAACGCACTAAGCAGCTGGTTTTCGTACAGCAAAACGTAACCTTATATTTCACTGGAAGCAAACCCGCAGCAGAATGAAAAACAAGTTGTAGCTCTGATTTGAGTTTCTGGCTGACAGAACTCACAAAGGTTTTAAAGAGATTAGCAAAAACATTACACGAATGAAGCTTTGTCGGGGTCAGTTTAAATGCTTAGAAGGCACTGTGCAGAGTGTAGTTGGGACCTATCAAGACTGGAGCATAAAGTTTGGAAATGGCAAAAAAAAAAAAAAAAAAAAAAAAAAAAAAAAAGACAGAAAGAGACTGAAGGAGAGAGTGACAGAGACAGAGAAAAGAAAAGCAGAGAAATAAGGAGGAGGAGTGTAAAGTTAATCCAGTCTGAATCGATGGGCCCGGCTGCAGGAGTGACACTGAAAACAGTTTTTCTTTTCTTTCTTTTCTCAGCAAATTTGCCCTCTCCCCTCTCCCTCTCTCTTTGCTTCCTCCCGTGCCTCTCGCTATTTTTCTGCCTTCTTATCCTTTTTAATTAGACGGGCTATTCTGCTGCACAGAGGACCTTAATCCCCAACTGACCAACAATGCAAAAAGCCAGCCTTTGAACAGCCGACCTGCACCCCTCGGCCCTCAGACTCCCCACCACCACCACCACCACCACCACCACCATTCACTGTGCTGCCCAAACACTCCACCGCTCCCACCGTTGGGAAAACCAGGCGCTCACTCTCCATTCTCCGTCTTCTGCTCCCTACATCTCGGACAAAGCACTTGGGGAACCAAGAAAGCGTCTGAAAGAGCATTTCAATATCCGCCAAGGTTCTCAAAAAAGCTTTGGCGCTTTGGTCTGGTACAGCAACAAGGCCGAGGTCAAATGTCAGGTGACTGTGACTGAAAGGAAGTTACTGAATTAAACTGGTAACGTCAAACGTGAGGTAAAGATTACCAAGGGAACAATATAAAAGGAAAATGAAGGGGAGTGTTTTCTTCACAAATGTAATTTTAAAAGGTGCATGCACTCTTCTAGAAATGCATTTTGAGAAGTCTTTTTCTTCTTTTATTGATTGACTCTGACGGTTGAACTTTACACATTTTACCACAGAGAGGGAACAATAATCTTTGCTAAAAAAAGAAGGAGTTCATCCAAGGATGAGCAGGTTAGAGGCCACTGTTATGAAGCGCTGAAGCTGAAAAGTTGATCCTGCGAATTTCCCCAGTGGGTCTCATTTCCATATGTATATGCGTCTCAAGATGGAGTCTATTAAGACTTACCCCTGTTCCCTTGTTAGTTGATTATGTGCGGTCATTATTTGCAAATTACCAACAGATTGAGATAACAAGTCAGTATCTGGGAGGAGAACACGATGAGGGTAAATTACTCATCGCAGATAAAACACACAATATCTGGATAATACATTAATGAACCAGTAATGTGCACAGCAGACTTAGTATATTTCCTACTTGATCATTGTTTTTTTTCCCCCGTTTAACCTTTTAACATGAACCTTTTTCATGGAACTTTCCCTTGGGGTTGGGGTAATTGAACAGAATAATAGAATAACTTGTATTAGACTTTACTTGAAAGACAACATCTTCTAGTTTCTGTGTTTAACATGCGGCTAAAACACAACCTAAACTACATCAGTTGTCTTATAATAACGTCTACGCCAATGACAACAATGTACCGAGCGTGCCCGAAAGTAACTGAACTAATTTTCCTATAATTTTCTTCAAGCAGATTTTCTCTCAACATTTTGCCAACATAGCAGTCTGACAAGTTGCCACTGGCGCACAATGACGGCCCTCACCCTTTCAACCCTGCCCTGCCTGTGAATGACGGAAAAATGAATTTCCTTTCACCACTGACAACCGCAGTTTCCTATTTTTGACACCCGGCAGCGTTGGCTCGACACTACCTCATACAAAACAGGGAAATACAGGCCAGCCAAACCCCTCTGCCTTGCTAATCACAGGCCCAATATTTCCATAGCAGGCAATTAGCATCTTGCTTTTATGTGTGAAATGGCTGAGGCGGGAGAAGGAACGAGTTAGGGAGTGAGGCACAGTAAAAACAGAGGGAGAATAAAAGAGCAATTAAGATGTTGGGTGAGCGGAGGACAGAGACAAGCAGTCTGCTGCCGTGTGATTTGAGGCTTGCAGGCCCAGTAATTAGCCCTTCATTGTGAGATAATGGACTTGGCCGGTCTTCCTGGTTCCCTGAGCTGCCCAGCCCGACTCGACCCGCGAAAGGTCAAAGGGCACAATGTGCAGTTTGGCTCCTATATGTTTGTGCGTGTACGTGTTGGCAAATTACGACTGTAGATGCTGCTGTGTAGCCCACGTTTGAGGTTTGTAACATCTAATTGATATTAAAGTCAGGCAGGAAAGTAGACGGTAAAAGAACGGAGTCTGACGCTGCATTATGTTAAAATAATCACCGGTTCTAAGTAAAGGTTTTTGATACCCTTATTGCCTTCTCCCCGCTACAATTTTGAGTGTGTCGGTGGAAGTATTTCCGAGCGTTTAGGCGTCGGAGTCATCACTCGCTTGGCCTATCACTCCCTTCTCCCGCCATCTTTAGAAGAGCAGTAATCTGTGAACCCTGAATCATAAGCTTTGGGTAAATCTATGTAATACGGGTAATTCGATGAAGCAGTATTTTCCTGGTGAGAGGCAAAATCCTGTTGACTATTCAAGGATTGAATCATCCAACAGTAATGCCATTAGACCAGTGCCACGGATTCCTTGGAAAATGCTGTTTAATTGCCAGTAACCAGCCATTGTTTGGTGACGGGTAAACACTAGCTGAGGAGGGGGGGGCGACCGAGGAAGAAGCGTGTGAAAAAGATGGCCCCTTCGGCTTCAGCCAATCGCCATTGACAGACGGATTTACTCAGGCTCGATGAAGCCCGCGCTGCAAAGTGGCAGAGGCACTGGCTTAACTAAAGTCTTCAAGAGTATAAATGCAGAGTAACTCTTTCCTTTTAATACAGGATTTGCTCAACAATGCGATTTAGGGGGGTGTCTATTCAAGATAGACATTTTTTTTGAGTGGCGAGGTTTTTAAGGATCAAGCCTTGTTGCTCACGTTTATTAGCGCAGGACTCCACAGCTCAGGGATTGTCGGTCGGTGTAATCGTCGAGCAGTCTATCCATGTTTGTGTTTGGCTTTGCCTTTATGTACATACACCCTGACACTAAGTCCCATTCTTTTCACCTGTATTGAAAATCTTTAAGAACAATGACACAACCTACGACCAACCATTTATCTTAAGCCTCACTAAGGCCGGCTCCTCCACAATAAACACCGATATTAAGTGTCCAATTCAACATAAACTGCTCCAAAGCTGCTCAAGGAGTGTTTTTTTTTTGTTTTGTTATTTTTTACTTTTACTCACTAATCCAATTCTCGTCACATAAGGATTTTTCAGGAGAATTTGAAGATTTTGAGATGCATTGTTGTGCCTCCCCGCGGACCCCTGCTCTCAGGCCTGTCCTGGAGGATGGAGATTGGAAGTGAGAGGTGTGGCGGCCGCGATTCGCATCCATTGTGAGCTGGTGCCTGGGAGACGAGCAGCACTGCCAGGCCAGACACTGATTGGGTTTGACACTGCGTCCAGGAGGCGAGAAGAAGCTTTTCTTCTGCTCTTTTTTTTTCCCCCTATAAGTAAAAGAGAGCCTTTTTTGTATAAAAGACCCCTCCTCTCCTCTCTAACTCCCCCTGGTCCTGTTGTGCTCCTCGCCCTCCTCCTCGGTTCTCTTTTTCACTCCCCTTTTTACATCCCTATATTGACTCCCTCCTTTTTTTTTCTCAGATTAAAACCAGTAGACTCCTTTTTTTCCTTTGTCTTCTTCTTTTATCGTCCTTCTTACTTGGATGTTAACTCGTGAATTTCATCCTCAACTTCTAAACATCACAAAATTCTTTTTGTCCTCTGAGCCTTCTCAAAAATTGTTACAGCGATGGTAATTCACGAAACTGAGGGCAACCAAATCCATCCCCTTCCCTAAGCCTGACACTCTGCCACATACTGAGCCCAGTAGTATATCCTAGTGTGTACACTTTGCCACATAGGGATCCCTAATCACCATGCCTCAGGCTATGATCACACAGTACTCAACAGTGGGATTTCACACAGGCTTTATCTCTCATTTTACTGAGCTTGATACTGTTCACAGAGGGCCTAAATGATCGAATCTAAGTGCCGTTTATTATAAAGTGTCAATATTAGGCACGATAAACATAAAAGAATTTATCTAAGCGTAGTTTTTACCCAAAGGGCCGTGTGATTTGTGAGCTTGAATATGCCTACTGTACGAACAATGAAGCAGAAAACTAAGAAGGTGGAGTTTTATTGGAACGGCGTGAATTGATAAATCTTCCACGCCGATCACCAAAGGAGAGCACAGCCCTCTCTATCGGCTTAATAGAAGCACTAATGATGAGCTCCATTAGTTTAATATATGCTTTTATCGCTATGCCCTTAGATGACTGTAGCGTTTCATTAGACATGTCTGCCTCATATCTCACTTTGCACCCAGAGGAAACTGTGAAGGGATTAATTTTATGATGGACCCCCTGCCTCCCTCCTGCCTCTCTCCTCCTCCTCCTCCTCTTTACTCCTTCCCTCCCTCCTTTTCCTTTCCTCAACTCAGCTCCCAGCCACAGCCAGGGGACCCAGGAGGAATAGTGTCTTTGTCGTCCTGCCGTTTTCGGAGTTGAGGAACAAGAGGAGTTTAATCCTCATTGTCCAGGAGACTGCAGAGGGTGAAGGGGGGTCCTCCGGCTGTAAAATGATCCAACTGGCCCCGGCTAATCCCCTCCTAACCCCCACTCCCGGGCCTGACCCCCCTCCCGGACTTAATTCACGCCCCTGTACCACAGTATCACTTTATATGCATATAAACACACAGTTCTATGCATGTAGATCTGGGATTGATGGTATAATTTAAGACAAAACAGCAGACAAAATGACCTGATGTGTGAAGTTTATACTTTTTCTAACTGTCGCTTTTATATACATATGCAGAAGAATAATGTCATTCATAGTTATGCAGTAAGTGGTTTAAGAGGGTATGTTTAAGTGGGATTTAACTTAATCACCTGCACATGGGCTTAATCAAGTAACTTCCACTCTGGGGATCCTGCCCACCAGTGGAGGTGTCTAATTGACTAGCGGGGAGACAAGCCCGTTCGCGCAGACACTTTCCTGCTATCATACCCCGTGTGTGTGTTTTCTACTATGTGAGATATTTCCATAAAGTGAAGGAGAGTAAACAGCTTGATTTGGTAGTAATGCTAACTGGCCGTGATGACATGCGTTTAATATACATGAAAGAAAAACAACAAACAGCGTCTTGTCACCATTAGCGTGATTAGCCGTGATGATGTGAGCGAGTGTGTGTCCGTCCCCTGTGTGAAGTGTGTATGTGCAATAAGTGGGTTGACGGAAAATAAAAACCAATAAGTAGTCTCTTTTTATTGTTCTGCTCATTAGCTGAAGGATTATTTCAAGATTAGGCAGGACAGGGCCGGACATCTATTTGACGTTAAGTCTTTTTCAAACGAGACGGATACTCTCAAATCTTCTCTTTTGAATTTTTCCTACCTTGCGCAAACCCCTCCCTCCCTCCATCCCCACCGATCTCTCTCCCTCCATTCTGTCTTTATTTCTCCTCTGTTTCTCTCTCCCCTCCTCTCTTTCTCTTTCTCCACTCCTCCCTGAGTGACAGCTCAATACCCAGCTCTCCCAGGCTTATCTAGCCTCAGCAGATGGTTGACTTGGATCACTGTTCATACGCCACGATCTGGGCTGGTGATAAAGACTGTTACAGAGGGAATATATGCTATCTCTCTCTAGCTTGCGCTTTCTTCCTCTACTCCTTTTCTCTCACCTCCTCTTGATCTAGCTGTAGTTTTCATCTGCTCCTTCCATTTCTCTTCAACCCACCCTCTTGTGTCTTTTTCTTCCCAGATTCCATTTCTTCCCGGACCATCACTTCTCCTTGTGATGTCCTCCACCTTTTCTCATCTGTGCTCTTTGTCTCCCCCCCCCCCTCACACTCACACACACACAACCTCTCCCACCATCCCACCATCCCTCCATCTCTGTGCATTGAATCTGGTGCTGCGTGATTGTCTCTGCTTCCCTGCTGGGCTGGCGCCTGTCTAAAGGGCCCCAGGACCCTCACACACTGAGGGGCTCCAACCATGCCAGAGATGCCCTCTCCTCTCCTCTCCTCTCCTCTCCTCTCCTCTCCTCTCCTCTCTCCTCTCCTCTCCTCTCCTCTCCTCCTCTCCTCTCCTCTCCTCTCCACAGGACAGAAGAAAAGGTCAAAGTGTGTCCCTTTCTGCTTTTCTCCAAACGTACAGATATGGTGTACATCTGTGAGCCTAAAGCAAAATCAGGTTACCTTCAAGTGCCTCTGGACACCTACATCTAGCGTTTTCGTTTGTTTCATTTACATGATCACTACATTCGGACTACTGATGCACACTTCACAGGCTAAAATTGCTCATTTTATGTATACTTCACTTGTTCTGAGTGGCCATTTGATGTCCTCCTCACATGGTTTAGTTTTTATTCTGCACAGCCAATCAACAAAGCAAAGTGAAAGGGTATAGCTGCCACGCGTAGATGAAATAAAAGCCCTGAGTGCTGGAAGCTAGATGAATGGGGGCATACTACACCAGCACCTTGTATGGCAACAGGGAAACAGACTGGCAAAGGCATCTCTCTCACACACACACACCATACATTAGATCAGCTCTGTCTGATGTGTGCCAGTGTAATATGAGAGGGAAAAGCCATGAAAGCTAGCTTAAATCATGTGAACATGAGGTGCTTTCTTTTGGAAAATGCAAAGAAGTGTTGAAATTTCCTGCATAAGACACAGTCAATCAATGTGGAGAACAATTGATGCCAGCATGGGCGTAAGGATCTGCCATCCCATATGTGGTGAAAACCCCTCCCCTGCGATTCACTGGTGGCTCTCTCTCCAATACTCCAGACAATTTGCAGCCATTTTAATCTGAACGGTGGAATCTGGCAAACACTCGGGAGCACCTGCATCCGTCCAGCCTGACCCGCTTTTGTTCTGGTCCGACCCCCTAACTTTAGCCCCTAATTAACCCAACAGAAACTAATTAAATACAGCTCTAGTGGACCAGACGCCAGACAAAAAAAAATGAAGAAGAAGGGGGACACAGGGAAATGAGCAGAGTGAAGGGAGTGAGCCAACGTTGACAGGCAGGAGTAGGAGAGAGAGAGGGGGAAAAAATGGAGATCCAAAGCTTGGCCTCCAGCCCCGGAGACCGGTTCAGACAGACAGAAGGACAGTGGGGAGGGAGAAGGGATAGGGGATTCGAACAAGGAGGTTTTTTGGGTTTCAGTGTCAGTCTGGGTTGTCTTCACGCTTAGATCTCCAGAGCATGTTCTCACTTTCCACACTGACCTTATACTTCTTTACACGCTGTTGTTTTTCAGTGTATTTTGGGTTCTTCCTCACAGATGAGTATGGGTGCCAACAGCTGTAATCACAAGCGCACCAGTCACATGACGCAACCGACACCCTGGAGACATTTGGAAAAGGGAGAGACAAGATGGGGGAGAGAGAGGATGGGGAGAGCCATGATGAGACAAGAGCAGTGTAGAATGAAAGCAGGAGGAGGAGGAGGAGGAGGAGGGGGGGAAAGGTATGGGACAGGATTCTGAGAAAGAAGATATATAAATACGGGATCAACCCAGCCAAGTGTCTCTGGCAAGACACTGCTCCTAGTCCCAGGCACAGCTCACTAAGTGATAGAGAAAGTAATTAAGAGAAGCCTGTTCAAGTAGATAGGCCTGTAAAGGAGATTTGAAGAGGGGAACTGATTGTGCATGTCTGATTCCAGCTCTTCAGAGAGTTCTCAGCCCCAAGGCTTAGCTTTCAAAGGGTCGTCTCTCTCCATGTCTATCTCTCTGTCTCTTTCTCTGAAACATATATACTTACAAACAACGTATCACTCTTTCTCGTTGCATGCAGCACAAATCTCATAAGTTTAGGTTTGTAGTTGAATATAGGACAGAGCGGAGGGACAGGAGGTGTCTGCATCTTCCCATGTGACAAAAGTTTATGCAAGACACCAGTTTACATTTAAATCTTACCTTCTCATTCATCTATGTATTTACCTAGCTATTTACCATTGTGTCCATGCGCTATAATGTTCACACAATGTCTTTGCCATATTGCCACTGATCGACCTTGGGGTACATGCTACGTAAGGATAGGAAAGAGCAATACTGCCACCTAGGATGAACCATACCATCATGCTGATGAACTTTGGCTGATAAAGTACTAACTGCTGTTTCAGTCCTCATTGACACAGGATATGTCCCTATTTAAATGTTTGATGGGGAATCATAATGACATGTTGGATTCGTCCACAGAGGTCTGGATAAAACTGACCATTCTAACGAATTTTAACTGCCTCAGTCTCTGTCCAGTGTCCAGCACTGCAGCATTAGGCCTTTTTTCATTTTCATTTGTCGTAGCACGAGCATTAAGTATTGCTAATTGCTGGAATTAATGACACTGTGGTTCACATCATTAATCGTATTTACATCTGTGCTTTATACTGTGACATGTGATAACGACGTTATTAACTGATCATATTCAAAGTCAACAGATGTATCAGACAAAGAATGTGTTTGACACCAATGTGTATATCACTTCATTCTGCAAATAAATGTTAGGTACCTATATCCAAACTGTAGGCTAACCGTACTTACTTTCAAGGTTGAAGATACACCTGAAACACGAGGAAATATCAATTATCTACTGGCGACATCTACTGGAAGAACTACACTATTGACGTTTTGAAAAAAATCACTTCAGTTTGGCGTCCTCTGCTGGTAGAAAAATGGATAATTACAACTCTTGACCCTAGAGCCCTTTGGTACAAATTGCAAAAAGTTGCACTATAGTACAGTATTAAAAAGCCACGCATTTATGGTTAGCTCTATAGACTTCATCGAGTTCCCTGTTTGTTTAAATCTTGTTATTGCAACACACCCTGCTACTGATCAATGAAATGACTGCATCTGTCATGCGTTACACCACTGTCGTAAAACGTATCCGAGTGCTGTTGCAATGGCGTTCGCTGCGACAGCACTTTACGGCAGCAGGGAAATCGAGGAGAAAGCAGCGACTAACGTCGCCAGCGGATACGTTATCGCCTCAATAATCCTCGGATTTATGCAATATTCGGTAAAATAACGTGTATATTGTTTGTATATCCCTTCGCCTTGTGGATGACATTTTGTTTAACGTTTTCAAAGCGTGAATCTCCACCTTAATGCGGTGGGATGGCCACAGTGCCGCCTGGGCCTAGTAGCGCACTGCCTGCATCCCCGGCTGAAATTCCTCCTTTCCCCGGGGCTGGGAGCGCGGAGCCGGCGGTAGGAGACGGAGAGCCGGCCTGTCACAGAGGGGACTGTGTACCGGCCGGCACAGGAAAGAAGTCGTTGCCGATAACCGAAGTGAAAAGGTCGGTCAAAAAGAAGCAGAAAAACATGCTAGCGCGAGCTAGCCCGGCGGCACTGCACCTTAAAATGCAAGCCCGAGAGCAGCAGCAGCTAAACGGCTTGGCCAGTCCCACAGAGGACGTTGACAGCCACCAACACACAGGAAACCGGCCTGACAATCCAAGACCGTCCGTGGACAACTGTGACAGCGGCAGCAACGAGGGGACTCCAGCCGTCAGAAACAATAGTGAGCATTGCCAACATGAAGGCCACAGCCCCTTCTCCAAAAACGGCAGTCACTCTCCTCTGGTTAACAATAGCATGAACGGGATGCCGGGTTTCACAAGAACTGAGGAGGCCCACAGCCACCCTGGGGACGAAGGGAAAGAGGAGTATGACCACACGGAGCCCCTTACACCTCCGAGTGACGAGCCGCCGGACACTGCCGGGCCCGGAGGAGAAGAGAGTCTCGCTGACACGCAGCAGCAGCAGCCTCCAGCGGCAGAGCTGGCCCGGCTCGACCTGAACAGCTCTCCCGTCCGAGCGGAAGAGGAGAGTCACGGCATTCGCTATGTCCGCTACGAGTCCGAGCTGCAGATGCCGTGGATCATGAGACTGATCACCAAGGACTTGTCTGAGCCTTATTCAATTTACACATACAGGTACTTCATCCACAACTGGCCGCAGCTCTGCTTTCTGGTGAGTATGACAACAAGCCTGACACTTTGAAGACATAGCATGTTGACAGTCTTTCACTTGATAAGTAAAGTCAAGATGTGACTTAGGTTCCTCTACCTCGTGGATTCTGGTATCTGCCATTGCATAGCATAACTGGGCGTGGGTGTAACTGTTTTCTCACAGATTTCTATCAGCTGTCAGTGTGTCTTAAAGGCAGGGCTGATGTTTACTGTGAGAAACACATAGAAGGAAATGTCTCACTGACAGAACATTGTGGGAGCTTGTTAGGAGGTCAAACAAACCCTCTGTTTTTGGTAAAAGTATTACAGTCTGTATTAATCAGTATTGGCTCAGCTGATGGCATGACAGTTTGCTTTGCTTATGGATATTGTCCAGTCATTTGTAAACAGGGAAACTCCTGAAGAAAGTCTTTAAAAAGAGTAATGGGCTTTAACAAGGTGTATCCTGTGGCACCTACAGAGTTAGGATTTTCTATGTTGAGGGAACAATGTCCTTTCCTTGTTTATCCCTCAAGCCTCAAGGTCGTAAAAACATCCAGTTCCAGTTTGTCTGGAACGCCACACATGACATAAGGGGAAGAGTCTTCAAATAAAGGTCAGAGGTTAGCGAGTGGCAGAACTGACAGGATGACAGGAGCTGTAGTTAGGGTAAGGCTAACAAAGACAACCCCAGTAGATGGTCTACTAGAGAACACACTGTGTTTTTGTGTCCGTCACAGGCCATGGTGGAGCAGGAGTGTGTCGGAGCCATCGTTTGTAAGCTTGACATGCACAAGAAGATGTTCCGTCGTGGCTACATCGCCATGCTGGCTGTGGACTCGAAACACAGAAGGAAAAGTATCGGTGAGTTCTGGCCACATCCCATCCGGACACATCTGAGCCTGGACCGAGTTCTCCAGCAGCACTTTTTGAGCTTTCTTTATGTAGCTAAATCCGACCAGAACTTAACAAACGACGTCTTACAAAAGTCCTACGATTTTTACAAATACAAAACATAATTCAATGTGTTTTGTTTTGCAAAAGCACAAAACATACCTATCAAACCAATATGCAACACATTTCTAAAACATCATGCTTCAGAGACAACTACAGCATCTTTCAAGTACAAGTATGGTGATGTGACTTTCTGTACAGTCTTTCCACTGTGTTTGTGCTGATGATTTTCTGACAAATGTCCTGAGTAATTTGACCAAATTATAATGTGATTAACATCGTTTGATCCTTGAAATGTCTGAAAATAAACATAAAAAGGGATTGCATTATTCGGCACAACTTGGCATAAAACCAGAGCTTTTAAATCTACTGTTTCTAACAAATAGGGCATTTGTGAGAAAACTGTCAGCACAAACACGGTAGAAAGATTATGCCAAAAGTCATGAGTCATTTATTTTGGTCTTCATAGAATATATTGTTATGTACAACATACTTATCAAACAAATATGTTGTGTATTTGTTTGATGAGTACGTTTGTTTTTTGCAGAACCAAATGCATTAGTTTGTTAACTGTGTTTGGCATTAGCAACTCACACTGTTCGTAAATTGTAGGGCATTCGTAAAATATGTTTTGTTTTGTTTTTTGGCAGGAAATTAACGCCACATTTCTCCGACAACCAAATCGCTTTATGCAAATGGTGACATTAGATAGCTCTGTGAGCTGCTGTGTCGCACTGTACTTGAAACTTGAGTGGCTAATACTTGAAAAAAAAAAAATACAGAAATGAACCTTTTATGTTTCATTAATTTGCTGACAAAGACAAATCTCTTCCAGGTACTAATCTGGTAAAGAAGGCCATCTATGCTATGGTGGAAGGTGACTGTGACGAGGTAAGATACCCAGACTGGAGTTTAATACAAAGTGTTGCCTGAGAATCTACCGGCACCTCTCTGTAAAAATTAGATGTTTATTAGTTTTTATGCCCAGGTTTTATGCCCTCACATAGGCAGATGTCTGTAAACTGTGTGCAAACGTAATCACACAGTTAAAATATGAATACTTGGTCAGAAAGAAAGCTGCTGTTATTTCAAAGTCTCGTGTTTCTGCACTGTCCTTCACTTAGCTCAGTTTGCTTGTAACCTTGTTTTGATTCCACTACCCAGAATCCCCCCTCGTCTACTCTACTACAAACTGTGGTGTGTTCTTGTACAAAGAGTCAAGGACGTTAGTTTATTGTATTTTTCCTTGGAGTGTAGTATTTTAGCAACTGCAAACATGACATGACTGTTGGCACGCAAGCTTTGTGTTTTCAGCTTTGACGATTGACTTATTGATTGACCTTCTAGGCCACCGTTCATTTAGGGATTTGTTGATGCTCAAAATCACTCATAGACGCCCAAGGACACGTCCTCTAGTAGCATGTTCATTTTGACTTTTGTTTTCCAACGGCTCAGCTTGTACATTTCTTTCCACAACTGCCTCACAATACTCATACCCACCACTACCAAAAATACCAAATAATTGTTTTTTTGTTTAGACCTTGTTATCATCTACTAACCTGACATCTCTGACAAAAACTGTGAAAGCATTTAAATACATATCACATACAGTATATTTGGAGCAAATATAAACTGTTAGCTATGTTTCCCATATTGTAGTGTAGTGGATGGAAACTAGTCATTTAAACAGTTTTGTTTGCTGTATTTCTTATTGTATTGCTGTACTATTATAGCACAGTCTGTTTAGAATGTTATGACACAGTGATTGTGTTTACACCAGTATCCCAGTAACAAGACGTATCCTGGATACATGGAAGCCATGTCCAAAATGATGTAAAATGCAAAAGCTGCTGGATCACAACCACGTCTTTGCTTTTGCTGTTTGGCCCGTCATAATGTTTCTTTAGTGTTATCCACGTGATCTGACTTGCTCCAATGTACGAGCTCGGAAACTGGCATCCTGTTTACTACATACTGGAATAGATAAGCATTTGATGCTCTTTCCATCTAAACTGCCAAGCATATTTTATGCTTTCATCACTGAAAGCCTTAAAGTCTTTTTCATCATGAGAGGCTTTCGTTGTTTGTTGTATCTGTTACGTCACTTGGCTGAAGCCTGTGCAGGTGGTCGGCAGAGGTCAGAAATGGGGATAAGATTTATACATGCATGTGTCCTGCTTCTCAAAACTGGGATAAGGACTTATCCAGATGTCTGAAATCAGGATATGATGGTTACATGCTCAAATAGAAAAACAGAATACTTCAAAAGCCAGATCATAACCAGAACGCTGTGCGATAGAAATAACACTCTCTCCAGCAAGATTTTGCCTTTTGTTCTTCCACACGAACACAGGCAGGAAATTTGCATGAAAGCAACACAAACACTGATCGTCTATCGTCCACCCCTACTCCCAGCCATTAACAGCTCAGCGCAGGGTGTGTGGTGGAACTCTGTATAAATGTTGTGACTCTGGGTACATGGATTTCTCCTGTTTCAGTTCTACAGTGCGATGCAGGTTTGTCTCAGAGACAAAACTTGGGACAAAGCACAAACAGGAAGAACTGTGTGCTTCAACTGTATTCATTTAGAATATTCCCTTGCGGTCGTGCAAAGGTGTGTGTGTTTATGTGTGCTTTAGAACATAACCACTGTGAAACAATCGTAAATTAATGTTTTATTTCTCTTTTTTTCTCATCAAATTCACTCCCTCTCCTCTTTCACTCTCTAACTTGCTTAACCATCGCTGCTCTCTCTCCCTCACTCGTTGCGCAGAGAGGAAGGTCGAAGGTTGAACCGTCTGTTTACAAACCAGAAATGTTGCATATTTTACCTTTAGATGAACTCCGATTCTGTTAACAAAACGTAATTACAATTAAAAAGTTCAAGGCTGTTTAATAAACTCTACGTGGTTTATAATGAAAGGCTTATACATTTAACTGGGAATTGAAAAGAAGATGAATTTCCTTTCCAACCGCCAAGTTGAAGCACATTTTTCTGAAGACATCGTTAACCTGCTCACTCGGTAGAATGAACCATTGACATTGCCGTCTGTGTGTCTGCAGGTTGTATTGGAGACTGAGATCACCAACAAATCAGCCCTGAAGCTGTACGAGAACTTGGGCTTTGTCAGAGACAAGCGGCTGTTCAGATACTACCTGAACGGAGTGGACGCGCTGCGGCTCAAACTGTGGCTCCGCTAGAGGAAAGAAGAGGGGACGGGGGAGGACTGGACAGCGGGTGCTGTTCACCTCGTACACTATCAGCTTGACAGCCTCAGCTCTGCCCTGGTCATTTCACTCTTATACACACACACACACCTGTGTTCAAACATATGCACATAGGTATGCATAGACACGCAAACACACCCTCTGTTTCTCCTTGACCTCTGAACAACTGTTGTTTAGGCAGAAATGGACTGAAATCCCACCAGATGTTTTCACGAAAGGGCCCCTGATGCTAAAGAGCGATCTCTGGGATGACCTCGACTTGGGACTAGATGACCTTTTGACCCTCTGAGCTTGGATTCTGCATTTTGACCAGGAAGTGAGGTGTGAGACAGCTCAGGTGAGGACGCGCGTTCCGAACCGCCGAGGACATGGCACTACACCCAATCATCCCGCAGAACACAGGACAAAACAGACTCTGAGAACATAACACCACATGAAATAAGGAAGCGGGCGGCAAAAACAGACTGGGAAGAAAATATTTGTGGAGTTTATTTTTGTGTTTCTTTTTTAACCTTGTAAGTTGGGCGGGGGATGGAGAAGCTATAGTATGACTGCGTGTTTGTACCTACCGCCTCATGTTTTTTGGGAAGCGAGTGTTCTGCCTGTTTTTTTTGTGTGCATGTGTACGTGGCATGGTTGGTTTCACTGTGAGCGAGCAGCCGTGTTTGTGTGTGAGTGTGCGAGTGCATGCCTGGTTGGAAATTTGTGCGTACTGTTCTCCTGGTGTGTGTGTGTTTTTTGTTTTGCTTTTGTTTCCCATCTTGTCCAATGGGCGCAGCGGTCTCCTGCTGCTCCATTTCCATCACCTGCCTCAGCCTCCAGGACTGAAGCCTGTAAAGATATGCATGCATTTATTTTAATGTGAGCGTGAAGAGTGTGTGTGTGTGTTGATTAACCCAGTCTGAGGCTAGCCCTCTGAACCCCTCCCTCTGTTTTGTGTAGGCATGTTGGTTCAGAGCAGTTGATCGAAACAAATCACTCCATTAGCACCTCAATATTGCCCAACTGGTGGATCTGCCACCTTTTCGCTTCAGTGTCCTTTTCTAAATCTCTCAGCTCATCAAATCCGGAAGGAGTATAGGTGAGGAGTTTGTTTGTTTTCTTCCTATATTTGCAGAACTTGTTTTCCCCAAATGCACTGCCAGCCGCTGCAAAATTGACAAAAAGGAGAAAAAGGAATCATTCAAAGAGACACCTTGCCAATGATGGTGTGGTCACACATGTCCTTACCATCTGAGTTTACTCCTTTCCCACAGTATATCCGATTCTCCTCATTGCAAGTGCCACACAATCCATCAGCAGGACTGTAGGAGTCCGCCGGCTAAAAGGCAGGACGCTGCAGTCCTCGGCCCGCTTCCGGTCTGCCTCGGCACCAGACCGGAAGCGAAGTGTTACGTATGCTGGATTCCTGTTTGAGTATGCTGTGTGTTAATCTCTTGATAAAAAGGAAAAATAGACGAGTATTCTTAGCAGATTATATTTTATTCTTTGTTTGCTTTCAGTTTATTTAGATTGTCTACCAGACACCTGTATAATCTCATGCTGCGTGTAGCAGCTGAGCCCACAATGCACTTCCCAGGTGCCCTAACTTGATGCACAACCAACCTCGCTAACATTTTAAGATCTTCAGCCTGAACACCTAATAGATGCACCTGGATGTTCCAGTTCACACTAATTACGACAAAGAAAGGTTGCTTCAGCCGCTCTGTTTTTTCTTAAAGTTTAAATGAACAAAGGTCAGATGCACTTCTGTTGAAATTGCTGCAGTGAATGTGTGTGTGTGTGTGTGTG
>JAPQRN010000017.1:7899243-7911779 GCA_037367275.1 Coranthus polyacanthus | reverse complement strand
AATGTTCCATTGTTCTAATCTATTGTTTGATGTCACTCTTTACCCTCTGTCATGTGACCACCTTCAAAGCCCTCGTTCACAGTGTTACTCCATAACATTCTAAACATCAAACGCTATACGCACATCAAAGAGATCAATACCTCTGCGTCACAGTACACAATCTAACACCCTCAGCACGACCCGTTGATGACCCGAGGTCGACCAAAGGATCTCAAAAAATTAAAGACAACACAAGGGTTAACTGTGACAATGTTCACAGAAACTAAAGACGTTCTCCGCTTTTGTAGAGTGGCTGATGTTATGTCCTAATTATTATCAAACCAATTGCTATGAAGACACTATATGAGCGACACTTTTCAGCTGTGGTTTTCAATAAACACTCACAGCGAATTTGCTTTTCCGAATTATGGGCCATGATAAGTTCATGTAATAAAACGTACTCAAAATACAAGGGCGCTCTGTGTTTTCTACATTTGCACTGGCCAACCATGAGGGTCAGTAATGTGAGGACACTGAGAGCTCTCTATCTGGCAACGATCTGTAGTTAGCATATTGTTAACAAAGCACAAGGGGTTACTGTTATCCCTTAATTTGTATTGCATTCACCGCCTTTGAGAAACATTTGAGATCACGGAGGTGTGGTCAAGCTGGCTCATGTGTGTTTCAAACAGGATTATCGCGATCAACAAACAGCTGTAGGATGCACTGTGGGTAAACACTAGCAATGCTCGCTTGCCAAGAGCGAGATGAGAAGATCTATAAGCACTCTATGTCTGTAATCCAACACAAGCGCTCGGTTAACTTAGCAAGAATGGAGACTGGAAACCCGTATGCAATGAAATGGGAAAACACATATCAAGGACGGCTCGCTTGTCACTGTGAGGCTTGCCTGGCAGTTAGATGAGGATCTAGAAAATGACTACCAGCCGCCTGATCATAGTTCTGTGTAAAACCATGAAGTGTGGTTTTTAAATTTTGTTTTTAAATAAACAACACGTGCTCACGGTGAGCTCTAGGGTTTCTGGTGCAGCCAGAATTGGCTCTTGACAGGTCTGCAGCCCCATTTCCAGGCTTCTTGCTGTAAGAGTGTCAGTTTCCAATAATTGCTTCGCATACAGCCTGCAGCCATGTGAGAGCACCGATCTTATCACCTCATTCATTCAAGACAGAGGATATATCCATCTTTCAGTCATTTCAAGGAAATACAACTGAATCGTAATTACAACCCTGTGATGTTCTAATTTTGCCACAAGGCACGTTTTTTTTCTTCTAATAACTCCCTAATATTGTTTTGTGAACATGACCATTTGCAATATGTAAACACACGTTTGGCCTCATTATGTTTATTGGTAGTGGTTTATGTTTATATTACACTTCATGTATCACCAAGACCCATCCTGTTGGTTACTGTATGACTGGAACAAGTTGAGAAGACTCGAACTGAGGAAGTGCAGAGCATGATGCCTGCACGTGAGGACGTTTTGTTCCGAGGTGCAATGTTTATTTCTAACATGCAGTCTTGTTCCGCTTAGGTTAGCTGTAGGCCAACCCGCACGTTATGTAATACACCAGAACATTACGATCAAAACCTCGCGTCACTGGATTCCCCGACGGTACATCTGAGATGCCTGCACTAAACCGTACTGTACACCTCCCTAGCTAACACAACGAACACAATGTCCTCAACTTGCCACACATTCGGCTGTGGTCACGTTTTTTAGCTTCTGGCTACACCGACCAATCAGAATCCCGGAAATCTACAAAGTGGGCGGGCGTAGGAGCGTAAAGAACATGACGCGTGCGGTACTCCAGACGTGACCACGCCTTTAACTGCCGAATATGGTAGAATTACTGTATCGAATGACCTGTACTTTGCGTTTTTTTTTCGCCGCCTGGGAACAATTAAGGGTGAGCGAGCGAAAGCCCACCGGCGGTCGATAGCATTTTTTTCCCGCTAGCGGGGGACAATTACCATGTACCGGACAGCGGCCGTTGCCACCGCGCTCCGCATGTGACCGAGCAGACGGGGGAGGGGCGGTCTGTCTCGTGTATAGTACCGTGGAACCACTCTATGCCGAGGAACACCGAGTTCTAGTTAACGTAGCTGGGCAGCAGCAGCAGCAGCAACAACAGTCACGAAGGAAAGCAATCGCCGAACCGCAACAGACATTTGGTCCCGGCTGCAGGCTTGTCGTCCTCAGCGGGGAGTGTCGTTAGAACCGCGTTAAATACAAAGTAGGTTCTTCTGTTTCTTATTTTGGTGGTATTTTTTTTTAATGTAGGCTGCCTTGCACACCAAAGGCTAGCTTTATTCGTCGCGAACATAGTCAACCAAAATGCTAACTTTGATTTAGCCTCGTCTTTTTGCATTCTTTTTAAGGCTCATTTGTTTTTAACCAGGCCCTCGTAGAACCTAATACAGGGTTATATTTCAGCGAGTTAACTGGCTACCTGGTCAACTCACCAAAAGGGGGTTTTTATTACCACACTTTTAACATTTAACTCAATGTTATGTTTACGTTCCGTATCGCATTCAGTGCAAGTAGCGTAACGTAGCCCCGCGTCTCTGACTGACATGAAAAGGTCTGGTTAGTGTTGTTTGATTTCCAGATTTAGCCTCTCATATGCTGATGTAGTTGCTGTGAGTTTGTGGAACCAAGGGCATTGTCAGTACATCAGGAAAGGAGTAATGAGCACCAAAAGGAAGGCAGACAGTCACTCGAGGGCAGCAAACAGACCTCGCATCATGAAGTCTGCAGAGTCCCGGGCTGCTGACTCCGAGAGAGACTCCGGATTCTCAGGTTTGTCCTGGCTTTTGCTTGAGTTCCCTATTCTCTTGTTCTTTGGTTCTCAAACTTGAGACAGTGTGCACCACCTAAGTAAATATGTCTCTCCAAGTACCATCATTATTGTATAGCCACGATTTAAGTGTTTGTGAACTGTTCATCTAGAGCTGGGCAATATGGGCAAAAAATAATGTTATCATGATTTTAAAAAAAAAAAAAAAAAAAGCATATCAGTCGATATAAATAATTATCATGACAAATCATGAATTCTTTGCAGTTAAAGGCTGATTTTTGGTCCTGAGTGAAAGTTGAAGAAACCAGACACGTGTTTTTTTTTTTGTTTTAAACTATTGTTTGTGGTCACAACTTGACAAATACAGTGGAACAATTTCTGAAGTCAAGAGGTAGAACATTCAAAACAATTATAATGATAAAATGTCTGTTCAGCATTAAAATGTGCATGAGTAAAATTAAGTAAAGCAATGAAACTTTTGGAAGTGTTTTACCTGACAATGTAAACAAAGTAAACCCTAAAGACAAAAGAGAAATATATATCACCTTAAATATAATTATTGAAATATAAAGGAACATTAATATAATTAATAATTATCCTTTTATCACCCAGCCCTATGTTCTTCATTTTAGCTCCCTCTCTATATTGTCTTGTAATATATTTTAACAGTTAATTATCTTATAACTATCTTGTAAACAGGCTGAAATCGAAACGAAAATATTACAGTAAAGGCAAAACTTATTTTGAATCCCATTTTGAGAAGCTCATGGTTAAGTTATTTTCATTTGTAGTAGTATTTCAGTAATGTTATATACAGTATTTTTAAGTTCTTTTTTTTTTTTTAGATTCCTCCATCTACCACTAGGGGAAGCATTGGTACCATCTTTGAGAAGCGTGGCTCTAGTAAAATGAATGCACTGTTTAACTAAACTGAGCCCCTCTTACTCTTCTTCATGGCCTATAGATGCGAGCTCGGAGCACATGAGTACAATGGACACCACAGACTCCGAGGATTCACCCTGCCCTATTGTGCAACAGGGGCCACAAACTCCTGGCTCAGGGCCCCAGCCTCCTCAGCTCGCTGTGGTGGGAGGCTCCTACTCCAGCCTGTCTCCCATGATTATCATGAACAATGTCCTCCTCAAACAGGTACACTGGTGTGACACAAATCCTCAACTCTGTAACCTGAAACCCCACTTGTCTGTCTGAGAGCTACAGTTGTGACCTTAAGAATCAGAGGGAAGGCATGCACGCAAATTATCATAATCCTCTGGTGTGGTGAACAGTGTGAACTGTAGAGCAGGCTCAAGTTTTTCTGTTATTATTTGTGGGTTTCTTAGGTGTAATCAGTTGGTAGTAATGAATTTTATTTATCGATTTTCTGTTTTGTGATCACTGTTTGTTATTTACAGTTTAATAGATTGATTCATTAGCAAACAGATTCATTCATTATTTAGAAAAAGTATTTTTCTGTATTTCAGTTAATTGTTGTATCTATACAGTGGTAATAGCCATAACTCCCTGTTAAAAACTGACTAACTGCAAGGAAATGTATTCACACTTAATTTGAGATAAATATAATCTACTACCAGACAGGAAAAACACAGGCACCAAATCCTCACGTTTGAGATTTCGCCACCAGTGAAAGTTTGGTATTTTTGCTTGGCGTATTGCTATCATAATAAATTCATAGTCAAAATAGGTGCTAGTTAATGAAACACCCATGTGCAATAAGGAAGTGCTTGTGATGGATCCTCCCTTTAAAAGCTTTTCACTTTATTGCTTTGGCAGCCTGGTGACAACCCTCCTGCTATGAAGCCCTGGGGCTTTAGTCCCACAGTGGAGGTCGTTCAGCCTGTGGTCCAGCAGCCTCAGGTGGTCTTCCTTCAGCCTGTGGTTTCACATCAAGCTTCCCCTGCCTCTAAAGATTCCTCCTCTAGACACCGGCGCCCTAAGAAGTATCTTCCAATCCTAAAATCGTATCCTAAGATTGCTCCACATCCAGGAGATAGCTCAAGTTCCTCAGGGAGAGGAACTGCTTCATCATCTTCCTCCGCCTCTTCCTCCTCCTCTTCAGGGTCAGAGAGAGGTTCTGGCTTGACCTCCAACCACCAGGATCACTGTCAAAAAGAGAAGCAGCAGAGAAGTCAATGTAATAGCGTTAGCAACTCAGCCACCCACAATCTTCCTCCAACTCCCAGCACCGTGTCTCCTCTGCTCCAGAACCAACTTTCTCTTCCCACAACAGGAACCAGCGCCAGCAACAGTGCAGCAAGTGAGAAGCCTTTACCAGCTGTCAAACAGTCAGAGTTAACTCCTTCCTTGTCTTTCACTCCCACCACTGGCTTCAAAGACCAGGAACTCCCTGCCCTCCATGCGGCAGTTATCGAAGAGAACAGCTCAGCACAAGACAATAACCACTCTGACAATGATGCTGATACACGACGGAAGCGCTTCTGCAATACGTACAACATCCTGAACAAATCAGGCCTGCTAGACATTACACTCCGCACCAAGGAGCTCCTCAGACAGAACCGACGCACCCAGGGTGACCTGGACCAGCTAAAAGAACACACAAACCTCTTCCTTCGGGCTCTGCAGAGCGGTGACACCGGCATCTGTGACAAGCTGCAGGCCAGACTTCAGGAGGAAGACCGAGAAAAAGAGGGCGAGAGATGCTCAAACCAGCTTTAAGGCAGATTAGACCTTGACTAGTGCTAGACAGTAATCTTATAGACTGAGATGGAGGAAAGGAAGGCCTGCATTGGGGGTTGGGGCAAAAGGGGACAGATGGACCAGAAATAATGTGCTCTAAAATGCACCCAACCCCAACACTCACTCCCAGACTGTGTGCCGTGGCCTACATTTTGCTGCATTTCGCCTAAAGTTCTTGACACACCAAGCTGACACAAAAAATTTGACAATACTGGCATTCGTAAACTTAGTTTTTGAGCAAAGACAGGGCAATACTGTGGTAGGACACCCCACAATAAAGTAAAATCTAGAGCTGCACACTGAATCTAATCACAATCACCAGCCTGTGCATGTGTATAATTGCAAAAGGAACATTTAAGAGCCAAAAAGTGCCATCAGTGAAAGACATACTGCAAAAACTACAGCCATTTGTCAGCCACACACTTGTAGTTGCTGTTCAAATGGCCAACGGTTGGCTTGATGTATTGAGACTCTTAAGATCAAACAAGCTCACTGCTCTGTCCACATTTCTTCCAATAAAACTTCCCCACCGCCGCGCAGAAATCTTTTGCTGATTGGCAATCAGGAATCAAAAGCCCGTAGAGATTTGAATCTATGGCGTCAAGTGGTGAGCAGTCATGTTACTGAATGCACAGTAAAGGTTCAGAGAGGATCTGAACGTTTGATTAAAACATCTCGGACTGGATCTTGAGACTGTAACAGTGAATGACAACGAAAAGGAGATGGAAGATACTGGTGTGTTGCGTAATAGACATCTAGTTGACAGACAATGCGGACAATACTAAATGATTTTATGCAGCATTTGTATATTATATCAGGCTGAAGAAATGTTCTCATGTCGCACTGAATGTGTCTATGGCCTTTTGCCGCTCAGCATCTTTGAATAGAGGAACGTGTGCCTAAAGTGTCTTATCGTTTTTTTGCTGAGTTTTAAAACTTGACATGAAAGATTTGGTCTGTTGACTGTTTGAAGTCTCCCATTCCCATCACGTTGATGGCAGCTTTAATACAGTGCAGTTGGCTGGAAGAAAAGCTCTTGACAGCCTTTCGGATACTTCTCCGATAACGTCCCAGTGTATAGATCGCTTCCTACAGTTTGACCATATTTATCTGTGACTTATGTGCAAATTGTATAATGTGTTTGGTGTATTTTCTATACTTACGGATACAAATCAAGATGGCAATATTGTCAAACTTAAGTGCACATTCGTTTCCATGTAAAGGTTCCTGTTTTCATGTATATGATATTATTCATTGTGTGAATTGGTTGTGGATCAACTCGGCTTTTATAAGTCCAGATTTGTAGATTTATGTGACAAAATGGTTCACCACTTAACGATATCCCAACTAGGAATCTTGGACATAATTATTAACTTAGGGTATAAATTATGGCCTTAATATCTAAACCCAATGTATGTTGCAAAACTTTCCATTTGCACAAAATTATTTGTAGAGTAGCAATTTCCTTGCAGAAATGAATGGCAGCTATGGTAGCTCACTGAGGTAAACTGCAATTTTCAATGTGAGGCATCATAAGCACTACTCATGTCTACATATTCATGTAACATTCACACGAATCTTTTGAAATTGTCGATTTTTTAATTTTTTTTATACTAAAAGAGTCCTGTATTTAATATGTTTTTGCATTCTGTGTATTTAAGTATAAAATTTGATGTGATGATTATGTACTTATGCTCTTGTTGAAGTTAAATGCCTCATGAAGAACATCTTACGTAAGGGATAATTCATACAAAACAGGAACGTAGTTCACACATAGGTAATGTTATATATATTCTGTAACTGAACATACAAGTTCAGTTTTTTTGTTTTTGTTTTTTCATGGACGATCTGAAAAACATACATTTTCTTTCTCTGTTACTTGATTGTTACGGAAAATATTTCTTGTTTGTCAAGGTTTAAAGAGGAAGTACTGGGGTGCACTGAACGACCGCAGTCTTTATTTTGTAAACAGACCCAACGTCTCAACCGTCACGTCTGTATCGTCAGTATCCGTCAACGTGTTGACTCTCACTCTGCAAAAGTTTGAGCACCTATTTCGTACTGCACTGCACCAGTTCTGCTGTCAGCAAAACAGCCGAAGATGCATTGTACAGTTTTTTTCCCCTCCAGGCATAGCTGTGGTCACTGTCGACAAATCACTGACCACTAAACCCTTTTGGGAAAGCGCTTTTTATGTCCACGTAATCAGCAGCAAACGCGACGAGCTCTTTTTCCTCGTGCACAGTAGCTCCTCGGTCTGCATCAACCCGTACACACAACAGGCCTGAATGACGGCCGTTATGTTCTGTTTTGTGGTCATTTTGCAGCTGACCTTAACGGCCAAGTTGCAACAGCTTTGATTACGCTAACCTTGGAGTTCGCTGTTCAAAGTATTTTGTACTTGAGAAAAATTGTTTAGACGCGGGAATGAAGGTTTTTTTACTTTGCCTCGTCTGCAAGTGAAACTCCTGACTTTCCGTTTCTGTTTACAAATGCAAATAAGTCCTTAGCAGTTTTCAGCAAAAACAAAAAAAGACTTCACGAGATGTTTAGGCCATGTCACACTGACACTGTAGAAACCAAGCTACAACTCCACAATAGATTAACAACGAACCTTTGTGTTTGTCCAACAGTGTACATTCAGAATGAGAAGGAATCGCTGAGATTCTTACATGCCACGACTCGTACGCTTCTGGCAAGTCTGAACTTGTGTTTTTGGTTTTTTGGTTTTTTTTTCTTAAAACAAGATTTTAAAAATAATAAGGGACGCACAAATGAGACACGTCATTTGTGACTTTTCATGAGGTTCTAATGTCTGTGCTGTGGCTCCCGCTGTTTGAGTAATCTATTAGAAACACACATGTCCTTAACAAAGGCCTTATGGAGATGCTTGAGACAAGCCAGTACAAGACTGCTGGCCCCGTTCTGCTCTTTCTGCCTTGGACATAAACAGACTCCAGCACGTTTTTCCAGCTGTCTTGTTCTTCCGATGCAGGACCCTTTTTTCCCTTTTGTTCATTTTTTTTTTTTTTTTTTTTGGACCAATTCCGTAATGACTTAGGATTAGACGACGACAATACAACTGTAGTTCTTTCATCCAGACGTTCTCTTCAGTCAGACGCTTTGACAGATTGAGGATATTATTGGATTTAACGTTGATATTGTTCATCGCTGTGCAGTCTGTGTCTTTGACGATGGCCTTCTGCTGAAATGTAATCTCGTAGCGACGCTGGTTTAGTGCCAGTGGGACGGACAATGGCACTGAAACATTGTAAAGGTCACTGAATTTCTGGCTGAAAATAGCACAACGTGCCGTTCCACATCTCTATTAAGAGCTTTCCTGGGCTTTGCCGTTATCGGCTTGTACCGTGGTCAACGTCAGCTCGCTCGTTTAAATTTTGGAACGGTTTACTTCAATTCACGCTGCTATTTCTCATTTTTCCAGGTGACTGACTTATTTATTGAGTGAAGCGCATATGATATCAAGCCACATGCGGTCCTAGAGTGTCGTTTCTGAAGGTGTGACGTGGTTATCTAATGTGACTGCATTTTTTCTTTTTTTTGCTTGTTGGACAACTTTTCTAACACTGGATTTCTCCTTTTGCTCGTCTAAATCTCGGCAGCTTTTTTTTTTTTCTTCTATCTATTTTCAATCTGCCTTCTTTCATTTAAAGATGCTGGAAATGCTCGTTTTGTTTGTCGTGACTGATTGAAATGTTTCAGCGGTGCACCAGCAGAAATGATCAATAGCCCGGAAGTTTGCTTTGTTAATTTTTAACAGCTGAACAGGGAATCGTGATGGAAAGTAATGACTTCCTTTAATCGTATTATGCAGGCTGGAAAAGGAATAATGCTGCTGGAATCCCAGTGCTTTTGCCACTTTGGAGGATAAACCAAAACACGAGTTTAACATCCGGAAGTTACGTTTAAAGACCTCTGAGAACTTGGGTATAAATGATCGTACAGTTCAGCCAAACCAATCAGTAAAATACAAATGAGAAGGTTTGACGTGAGATGCTTTAGGAGTTTTTGTACCTTTTGATTTGATTGTCATTGCTTGCGAAATAAATGTCAATCCAAAGAATCTTTATTGTTTCTCTCGCTTCTTGTTTTCTCGTTTATAAATGTGATGAAGCCTCGTTCTTGTTCATGTTGATGTTCTTTTCATTCCAGCGTTTTCGAAACATCAGGATTGAAATGTTTCTACTCTTGCACCGATCCACACAACTGCATTTAACACGTTTATACAAATTAAAAAAAACATATTACACCTCCTTTAAAATTGTGACAGTGACTTCAACGGGTTAAAACTCTCAGTGTCCTCTCAATTCACAATAATCAATGTATCTACTTTAGACGTAGGAGAATTTGCTCACGCTCCTTCAGTTTATCACAGACATTCAAAATTCAACACACTGTAGTGATGGGGAAAAAGTACAATATCTGGCTAATGTTGCTTGACATTTGAAATGTAGAGTAGAAGAATAAAGTAGCAGGAAAATGGGAATACTTATTTTTTTACTCAGACACAAACAGTACACCTTAATTTGCCTTCCAGTGTATTGCAGCGGCCTTCAATTAACAACTGAGATGTATTACCACATAATGTGTAGTGCATCCTTTGTCTATGAAGCGGTACTCATTTGTCAACATGCAAAACGACGTTTGAAAAAGGCTACAGATAAATGGACATGAATAACTAAAGTAACGGCGCAATAATTTAGTTGCGACGCTTTTTTTTTTTTTTAAGGATTTTTCGCCACTGGGTGGCGCTGGTGAGACGGGATCCTTTTTTGTGGAAAACGCGGAAGTCTCCTAACATTGTTCCATCGGCGACTCCGTAGAGAAGACCTGCTACTCTGTTTTGACACAATTACCAAGTCGCTCCGAGCTGTAGTTAAGTTTTACGACGGCTGCAAGGTAAATGTATTGGGTTTTATGTTATTGGTGACTACATGGCATAGTGTAGGTGCTGCTTGCGTCGTCAGCCGCCCGGCTTTGACAGCGGGCAGCTAACATCTGGCCGGCGGCTAGTTTGGTAACTGTTAGCCCTGCTAGCTAAGTTAACGAGGCAGTGTGTCATCTTTATGTCTCCTCGTCGCATTGATAACAGCGACGACGCCGACGACGGTACTGTCGAGCTTTTAGCCGCACTCTTTGGTCGGCTGTTTGTGGGTTTAAATGTCACACTTGTGCTCTGAGTTGTCCAACTAAAGCGGAGTGGTTTACTCGATAGTTTGACGTGTCGTCCCGTGTTTGTCTGGCCGTAGAGTTTTGTGATGGTTTTGACTCAAAGATGACCTCCAGCCTCGTCTCATGACCGACTAAGGATCTCACATTTAGCAGGTCATATCTGGGGTAAGTACTGTATTTATTAGACTCACCGTTATGCCCGCTATAGTACATTTAAATGGCCTTAATTTCACAGTGTGGTTGTCATTCTGTCATGCTCCAGATATCACAAAGGGTGACCCATGCTTTCTGATGAGCTTGACTCCAAACCAGAGGTAACCTTTTCAGTATTTTCTATACAGACAAGCAGATGACTTTGTTGTGACTCGGGATAGGACACAGGATGAGACATAAGCGTAATTTCCTGACATCTGTCATACTGTATACGTTGCCATTTGTCCCTGCTCTTCGTGTGTCTTGTCAGCTGCTGGTGCAGTTTGTGCAGAACGCGTCCATCCCATTAGTGCATGGTCTGGAGGACCCCGAGTCCAAACACCCCTGTCTGCCTCTGCTGGCTCCCGCTGTCAGCTCTCTCTGCAGCCCGCTGGAGCTCACAGGTCAGCAGACATCCTCTATATTTCTGCTTAATTGCACAGGAAAACGTAACTTTAGTAGGATGATGTTGTGAAGAAGTAGTGACCGTGTTTGTTTCTTAATGACTTTGCAGAGCTTTCAGTCAAGTATTGTAGGTATTTATATGTGAGCTGAACAGTTCCACGTTTGAAATGTTTGCAATGAGCAAAGGCTTTGTTCTGCCTTTTAAATAATATGCTTTAACGCTCAGAATCATCCAGTAAAAAGAGAAAAGCCACGCGCAGGTGGGCCCACTTCTGCTTCAAAATGCATACATTCTTGACCGTTCTGTACTGAATGTGTTACATTTATATGAGGGTGTTCATTATAAGATGGAAACTTTAAAAATGCCTACTTTGCAAAGTTAAAAAAAAAAAGTGCCTTTGTCTATTTATGTATACAGTTTTTCACGTTATTTCGGCTTTGTGAATAATCCTTTAGTTCCCTTGAGGTTGGATTATTCGTGCATTGCCTTAAATCTTAAATTACCACAGTAAGCTCTGACCGGCTGCCCCTGACTCTGCTGAGAGGTCATTAAGTATGACTCCATCCACCGCTGAGAAGGACATCACTTACTTAAGATGCTTCTGCATCCAAAATGTTTCTTAGCGATCGTGTGGATGAAGGGATTCCCTGTGACACTTTAAAGCTGTGTATGTTCACTACAAAAAATAAGTGTATAATATTTGATGTACAGCACAGGGCTGGGCGATATGGCCAACAAAGTTATTATGGAAAAAAAAGGTCAGTAATTATTACAATAAAAGTCAAATCATTATTTCTTTCTAGTGTAAGTGTAAGGGTTTTTGGTCCTGAGTGAAAGTCGAAGAAGCCAGACTTTTGTGGTTTTAAATTATTAAAAGACATAATGAGATGCAATGTCGTAAAAGCTGAAAGCAATGTTAGAGAGGTAACAAGACAAAAACGATATAAAGGACGTAAAAGACAGTGAGGTCAGAGACGAAACAAAAATTTACAGCGTGCAACAAGCGCACAAGGAGAAAACAACGTAACAGGATGTAACAGGACTAAAGTGGTGTAAAAGACAAGAACGATGTACGCTGTAAAAGACATAAGATGTACTAAACAATCAGAGTTCTTATTCAACAAGAAACAAATGACGTAAAAGACAATTAAAATGATAAGATGTTTGTTCAACATCAAAGTATCCATGAGTAAAGTTCAGCAAAACATTGAAACATTTTCAAAGTGTTTTA
>JAPQRN010000017.1:7879227-7898310 GCA_037367275.1 Coranthus polyacanthus | reverse complement strand
ATGTACGCTGTAAAAGACATAAGATGTACTAAACAATCAGAGTTCTTATTCAACAAGAAACAAATGACGTAAAAGACGTTTATTTGTAGTTTTGAATGCTTAAACAACAGAACATTTCAGAAATCTATAGGCAGGACATTCAAAACAATTAAAACGATAAGATGTTTGTTCAACATCAAAGTATCCATGAGTAAAGTTCAGCAAAACATTGAAACATTTTCAAAGTGTTTTAGCTGAGAATATAAACAAAATAAATCCTAAAGACAAAAGAAAATTGTATATCACAATAATAATATTTATTGCAATATAACATTGTGTTGTGATAAATGTCATTATTGTTTTACAGCATATTTTAACATGTTGTAGGTATCCGAAGTGGGTTTACTTGTAGGCAAACAGTTCTGTTTATCTGCAGTGTTTCTGGACAAACCACCTGGTGTGAGTCCACGGTGTCTTAAGAAATGTGTTCTTCCATCTTAAAAAGAACTGGTAAACATTATTAACTTGCTCTCCAGATGGCGGCCTGAGCCATGAGCCCGAGAGTTCTCCTTCCCTGTCAGAGTTCGGAGGTGTGTCAGAGCGAAATCCTTTAGTGGTCCAGACGCACTCTCACCCGCGGGCCTCCCCCAGCCCCCCACCCATCCTTCATGACCTGCAACACTCAGACAGCACGTCGTACGTCCTGCTGAACCTCGCAAAAGGTAACGAAACACTAAACTCCCTTTTGAAATGTCTGCTGCGGTCTTTGATAGTATTCGGTATTTAGGACATCAGCGTCCACATTCGGGTTGCAGTCTTTTCCCTCCAGTCTAAATTCCATACAGGGTTTCCTCGGGTACTTAGAAAATGTTTAGAAGACTGCAATCCAATAATCTGAATTTGAGGCCTTAAAATGTCTGAAATTTGATTTGGGCGTCGCGAACATGGTGTCTCATCAAAAAACAATCTACTTCTAGAAGTAATAAGTTAAAATTGATTCTGTTAACGTTAATTTCATCTTTTAATCTAAAATCTGGCTCAGGAACATTGTATTTGACTTTTCATGTAATTCTTCATAACCTTCATACCGTGTTTGTCAGTATGAACTTGAAATAGGTCTTAAATTTCGTTCATAAGGTCAAAATATCCTTAAATCAAGTCTTAAATTGAACCTGTTGAAACCTGCAGAAACCCTGTGCATAGCGCACTGTCCTGAAACAGATTATTTTAAGACTCATTTCAATAATGTAAGAGACACCGTATGGAAATAATGATTAGTTTCAGAACAAACACAAATCAAACGTTATTCCTATGTAATGAGTCGTTGTCTGATGAATTCCGAATGCGTTCTTAAAAGAATGACAAAGTGTAGTATTAAAACGACTCAAATCGGATCTTGTTTCCATACCTTGTGTTCTGCTTGGCACCTCATTCCACACTTGTGATAGAGCTGAAAAGAAATGAGCTGACACATTTTAATGAAGAAAACCGTGAATTATTTTGGCTGGAAGAAATGATCCTTGGCAGAAACATTCTCCAGGTTCATCAGGCCTTGGCAGGAGAGCAAAAAAGAAAAAAAAAAATTTTGGTCTCTTGATATAAACCTTTTGTGCAGTCTGCCGCTTTGTGTCTGAGACTCCGAGATCAAGGATAGAGGATGAAGGATAGAGAATCTTTCTTTTGCCTATTGTTACATTAAATTCAAATTCTCAATAATTTTTAGTCCATTTGTGTGGTTTTCCAGCGTGTCCATTTGCCAACCTCCTCTGGGCCTTTGAGGGTGAGGCCATTACAATAAACTCAGAATTGCTGAGCATGATGGGAGGACAATAATGAATTCAGGATGTGACCTAGAGGGGTTCAGGCCATTGATGAGCTTGCAGAATGTTGCATTGGCGTTGAATTTCTTGTTTCACAGTGTTTCCCTTTCTGCCGTTTCTTTCCTCTCAGGCATCACAGCCTCCTCTGAGTCCCTAATCTTCGCCGCAGATGGGGCAGGGGAGGATGACGATGAGGGGGTCTCATCAGGGGACTATGGGATAGATGGCAGCGCACCCTGGTATCTGCGGGTACAGGAGCTGGCACACGACAGCCTGATCGCCGCCACGCGGGCACAGCTCGCTCGAGATGCCAAGGCCAGCCAGGACGCCCGGGCCGCAAGCATCGGCAACGGTAAAGTACAAACACTTTAGAGGTCCTCGACTCAGGAACGCTAAAGCAAAAGATTTTAGAGAAAAAAGGCTGTGTTTGGGCAACAGCGCATTTTTGTGCAAGATAAAGTTTGCCAGTCTTTTTCCAGCAGGCATCAAAGACAGAGAGAGCAGAAATGAGGTCAGTGATGAGATGAAATTCTAGTATAATCATCACTGACTGAAACTGTGTTAAACACTTCTCATCACAAGTCTTAAAATCAAAATGAATTTGTATCTTTGTCAAGATCGATTCACAAGTCTGGTTGCAAATGTCCAGTGGTGTTGTAACTGTACAGTTTTCTCAGTCGCTTTGGTACATTTTTCAGATCTGAATTGAAATTCTCAGAGTTACTTCATCATCTAGTCACCTGTCCACATCACAACAGCAATTTCTTTTCCTTTTGTACAAATTGCAAATGCTTTGGCACCTTCATGCAAATGATTGCGTTCGATCGTCTGATGTTTCCTACATTATTAATTGCCTATTGATCGAAATGCATCGTGCTGGTCGTCTGCTGAATAGTCTTACCCCCAAAACATCTATGCATGACTTGATTGCAAAATGGTTGCAGCTGTGGTTATAATGTGTCTGTTACTTTCACTGACACAGGGACCATTTTACTACACAGTTACTACTTTTACTTTTCACACATACATACCTTTACTTAAATTAGGTTTTTTGAGTTCATAACCTTTACCTGTACTGGAGTATTTTCACAGTGTGGCATTAGTACTTTTCTAAAGTAAAAGACCTGAATAATTCTGCAGAACTGGCTCGATCAGATGCAGTACATGAAAATGTTGTAAATAATATTAATATAGGTTTAAATGTCATTATTAGTTTTTTTTTTTTTTACTTTTGCCCTCTTGCGTAGATCGGTCTTTCACCTCTAATGTGCTGGCAACATGGAGGCAACAGGGATCCAAACATTTTTCCGAGGGCATTGAAACAAATGAATCAGGCTGTGCAATGTCAGTTGTGCTGCAGGATGATCTTACGTCACTGTGCAACAAAATATGATCATGTGAATCTCGGCTTTGTGGAGGGGAATGTGGGACACATTCTATCAAGCAACGGTCACATGATGTAGAGTCTCCCTCATACAATATTACACAATAATGTGTAACTTTGCACTGGTGTAATTAGGGCTCTCACAGTCATGAAACAATTTGTCTCTGTTAATTTTATGTCATTATTATATTATACGGCTAATTATATTTCAATTAACACCTTATGAAGAGCAACCATTTATTGGAACATCTAAATAAAAATGAAATTTCTGTTTGTCTTTAAGGCTTTGTAAACTAAAACTGCAGGACAGGTATGACACGAATAAGGCGTTAATATACGAAGCCCATTACAGAAATATACAAAGAAATTATTGACAACAACAGATGATGACATTAAAAGATCTCCAGTCACAGCTCAAATGAGAGAAAACAATGTAAACACGGTGATAAAATCTGTCATTTCTTAGTCTCTTCCAGGGTTTTATACAGGAGAATGGGAACCGTTATCAACAATTGCAATTATCTGATAATTGTGACAGGCCTAGTTGAAATTGACATGTCATACAGGAGAAAGTGCAGCCTTGTGCATTTTCAGTGCACATTTCAAAACACTTCAATGGCAGTGACTGTTTTCAGATTCCAGAAATGTACCAAAGTGACTGAGAAAACCTGTATTATGAAACACTGCTCCAGTTCATACCTCTGTGCTGAATCTGTGGTGATTTAATTGTGTTTAAGCCTGTCATGTGCCTAATGAAGGCCCCAGAGAGGGAGAGAGACTTCAAGGCTGCAGTGACGAGAAAGACATAGGTTTAATTTAGGCGAGAAACAGGAGAAGCACAACCAGAGAGACAGATGTGCCCAGAGGAGAGGACACGCAGGTGAGGAGCTAATCAAGGCATCAGGAAAACGTCATATGAAGAATTATATAATGAGAGGAAGCCAAAAAAAAAGCTTCACCAACTGTGAAAAGCAATTCACATGATAAATGTGTCTCTCTTGTGGAATTTGGGACACACCTAAAAGGCTGTTACGCTCTCCAAAAGAGTCACCACACCTCTTTCATTTGCCAAAATAATGATGTCTGAATTTGATTCTTAATTAGTGAAACTTATCGGCTCCCCCCGTCCCATCTCCGTCACATTCTCGTACAGCTCTCTGCTCCGATCCAAGTTAGAAATCTCTTTACAGCAGGAGATATTGCAGATGCGGATGACCCACAGCAGGACGCAGGACCTCATCATAACCCATTTTAACTTCCCTCCACAGGAGGCCCGTTAGATAGCAAATTTACCCATGATATTCTTTATGACTCCTAGCTACATCTCTGGTCTTTGAACCCCGTCTGAGCCAAATTGCAGCTGGAGGTCATGTTACAAAAATGACACCGGAGAAAAGTTTATTTCTTCCCAAAAATTGCATTTCTGTTCCCTTTTTAAGATTTGTAAACCAAGATGTCCCATATTTGACGTACATGCAGCCTATTACTGAAATACACAAAGAATTTACTGATAATGACAGGTGTGCAACGAAATAACATCGTTAAAAGAGTGTCAGTCAAGTATCAAATGGTGGGAAATGATGTGGAGCTGGTGATGAAAATATGTGATCAAATATGACATTCCTTTTAGCTTCATCCAGCTGTTTTTATACAGCCGGATGCAGACAATTATCACAATCATGAGAAATAATTGCGGTTAGCTCAAAAGACTGTTATAAGGCAATTATGTAATGTAATGTAATTATTGTGACAGGTCTAATTGTAGTACTTATGGTTTGTTGTGCTTTGTTGTCTTTGCCATCATTTTTGTTAACCGCTTACAGTTCTTTCATGCCAAGCAAGGTTTTTCACGGCTTCGCTGCCCATTTCTGTCATCGTTACTTCAAGCAAATGAGATCTGTTGTCCCACAGTTCCTCACTTAAATACCCCTTCAGTCATTCAGCCACAAGATGTAAAAATAGTGTGCATCGAATAATAATCCGCTCCACTAAAAAGTACAAAACCTTGTTGTTGAACCTTATTGCTAAATTGACTTTTTCTCCACCCTCAGTAAAAACTTTGGGATGTCTAAATATGTAAATATTGTTCATTTCTAAAGGGTTTCTGCTCAGTTTCCTGCTTCACAAAAGTCCATTTTCCATCTTTGCTCCAAATTGTTTTGGATGTCTCAAATCCTGCTGGTAGGTCAGGTTCAGGATGGCGTCTGTCGAATTCTGCACAGTTAAAGTCAAAAGTCAGAGAGAACAGACATTGAAAAGTATCTGTTTTTGAGTGGATGGAGACTTTAAGAAATGTCCAAACCTGGGTGTTTCTGATTTTACAGCCAAGTTGGAAGTTTGATATCTTCACATTCATCCTTGTTACCTTATTTATGGTCAAGTAAGAGTCGCTGGCTAAGATAAAAGGCATGTTTCCTTAAACTGTGCGGACTCCTCGTCCCTTTTCACCTGCTCACATTTGCACATAAAATGGCTTCTTGTGACACACAGCATAATGTCTGCAGTAGTCTGGAACAGGTTTCAGTGTGTAACAAAATTTCCTCTTTCTGAGCCAGTGTAATGGCTAACCTCCCACTAGCATGTATTATATTAGACAACTTTCCTTCAGCAGTGGGGTGTCAGTTGTAGGTGCATAACTGCTGGAAAGCTTTGAGCAAAACTGGAACTGTTAAAGGGATTCAGAGCAGGGAGCGTGTGCGGGTTAAAAGGGAGTGATTGCATTCGGCTTCAGGTTGTTTTCTTTTGGCGGCGGTTGTTCAGCAGGTCTCAGTCAGTACCTGATGATTAGCTCTCATACAGCCGGGCTCCAGAGACCGGCCACCTGGCACTCCTGTACTGTTTTCTGCTCACTTTCCTCCTCCGGTTGCCTAGGCGACCACACACACAGCTTGACATCAGACGGGGACAAGCGAGAGTTGCCGCCTCGGACCAGCCGCCCCCTCTCCAAGCAGATCCTGCGTTGCTCATTTGAAGGTTGCTGCAGGACATTCACCTGGCCAGCTCATCTCAAATACCATCTCAAAACGCACAGGTAGGACATTCACACACAGCAGGGAACGATTTAGGCAGCATGCTCTACAAGATACAGCAGCATCAGTATTCAGCCCTGTCTAACCTGGATCATATTTCCAAATTGAAAAACAGTAATGGAAGCTTGCAGGCAGGTAATAGTTTTTAATAAATGTCATTACACATTGTAGCTGCTAGAAACAGCATGACACCATCAAATATCAAGAAATTACTTGTTTTGTCTCGTTTCGTTTTAACATGGATTTGGATATCTGAGTCTGAGAATTAGCATTAAATACTTCTGTTAGTTGTTTGCTCACCTTTAATTCTAACATTCAAGGTTTCTGTTTCAACTGTTTTCTTTGTGTTTAGTGTCAAAAAGGAGGCCATTATGTTGTTATTATTACATTACGTTATTTTAAACAAAGTCACCATGGACGTGTTGTATCAGAGGTGTTTTACAGCTGAGTTGTTGATGCGATCACAGCTCAGCTAGTGTTTTCCACAGTTTATTTGCGGTGGAGGCTGACAAATCGGCCAATGAGGAGAAACGCAGCTGAGAAATGTGTCCTCGTGCCGCGGGAGCTCCGTTAACATCAGCGGAGGAGATCTATTTGCGGTCGCCCTGTCTGACCTTGTGGTGGGCTGTTGCAAATCAAACGGGAGAGACACACTGAGGCCTGTTTGTTTGGTTCTGTCTCGGCTCTCAGGAACGACCGCATGTTCAGGTGCGGCGCCGAAGGCTGCGGGAAGAGCTTCTACGTGCTGCAGCGGCTGCAGGTTCACATGAGGACTCACAACGGCGAGAAGCCCTTCATCTGCAAGGAGAAGAACTGTGGCAAGAAGTTCACCACCGCTGGAAACTTGAAGAACCACAGGCGCATACACACAGGTGGGGAGCGGGAGATACCGGCGCAGAAAAGCCCAAACACGCTGGAAGCAATAACTGACTCAGGCCATTCGACTCTGTTCATTTAATGCTTCCATAGTGCAGTGAAGGCTGGAGATTTGAAGAGTCAGCAGCACTGGCGCCTCCGTTTCACTGCAGCAATGAGTAACACTACTGTCATATTTTATTTAGGGTGACATTAAGATTTCTGATGGCCTGTTCCACAGTCTGCTTCTGCTATCGAGGGACCAGTTAGCAGGCTACCTCCACTATTCGCTGTTTATGTTTTGCCCATAAGTCTGGCTTTCACTGAGCTTCGACCTAAATGGTTTTACACTTTTTAGGATTTTCTGACTCGAAAAGCGGTAGCGGTAGGTCCATAAACAGAAACAAACTGTAGCCTGGTGTGATGTAACTTTCACTGTCAGCACCTTCACATCCACTTCTACAATAACAGACTTTACTACATCTAGCCTCTGTATTGTAAACTTAAACTGTGCGTGGCTTTTTACAGGAGAGAAGCCTTTCTTGTGCGAAGCAGATGGATGTGGGCGATCCTTTGCGGAGTATTCGAGTCTACGAAAACACATGCTCGTACATTCTGGTGAGTTTACAGCTGCACAGATGAGGACTTGTTTGTAATTAGTGTGCGTCTACAGCTACAGATAATGTATATCATGAGCCTTGAGGAGATTGACTTTTACTCCAGAAGGATCACAGGGAAGAGTCTCTTTTTGGGTGATTCTCGTGAATATATTGAGCAAAAATCAAACAGTTTAGTTTGAAGTTATAGTCCGTGTGCTGTTTTTTTTTAGACACGCAGGAAGGAAATCAATTCATCACCTTAACACCTTTTTTAATTAGGAATACAAAAAAACAACCAAACTAATTTAATCATGGCAAGCACTTCATTATGCTCAAGAATAGCGGGTATCACACAAAACATGCAAACAAGTATCTCATCATTGTAAAACACAAATAGTTTTCACATGGATTTTCATTGATTTTAAGCATCACATTGGAAAAACAGTTAAACACACGAACGAAAGCTGCACGACAGGACTGATATCTGATTACAATGTGGGAAACGATAACAGTTTTAAACAAGTTTATATTGATTTCAGGGATGTCATCTCACTATTGGCAGTGGCCAACATTTACCTGTTGTGTTAAGTTAACGGTATTAATGTTTCATTCAATTTGTATGATTGAATTTGTGCTCATTCACAGATGGTGTGATGAGGGGCTGGGAGATGTTAAAACATTTCTTTATATGCATAATGGAGATTTCTGTTTCCCTGGCACAAAAGGAGGGATAAGTAACGACAAAAAAACAAAACAAACAAGTAGAAAAGCAGTATTTTGTAATAATTATAAGTAAGTAATTTGGCTATCGGCCAAATTGTGTGATTTTAAATACTGCTTTTGGACCAGAATATCGATGCGTCCCTAATTTATTTTCATAAACTAAACTGAATATTTATTATGCTAAAGTGAGGGGAAAATATTACAATTTTCTCCAGATGAATTATGGTCATGAATTTATGGCTCAGAAATCAGTTAAAAAACCATAAATACTGTCAATCATGAGAGACTTAAAGTGGAATGAAGAGAAAATGAAAGTTTGTAGTGCACGTACATTGAAATATTGTGAACAAAATGAATCGATTTTGGTGCTTGTGAAGCGGTAGTATGAATTACGACTGACGGTTATAGAGAAAACTGGCGGTGGTGACGGAGATGGATGGAGCTGAGGATGCGATGCCTTCATAGAGTTGAAGTAGGACCAGACGACAGAGCTGAGGCGATGAAGGGGTGGAGGAGGGTCGCAAAAACAGCCACAGAATGACAGCGGACTGAGGGAACACTCAAAAACGTTTGACATCTTGCGTCTGATTGGCTAACAAGGAGTGTGTCAGGTTGTGATTGGATGAAGATGGAAATCAGCTGACTGAGCTTAGAGATGGCGGGAAACTGTGCTTGTGACTTAAGACTGGCTTTCTAGTTTTCATGAGTACGTCCCTGAACTCTTCACATGCGTAGCTGAGGTCGACTTCATGAGAATCAGCCTTTTAGTGTTTCTGTGTGTGTTTGTGTCTGTGTGTGTGTGTGTGTCTCAGGTGAGAAGCCTCATCACTGTGGGATCTGTGGGAAGACGTTCTCTCAGTCTGGCAGCAGAAACGTCCACATGAGGAAGAGACACGGGGAGGAAGGGCTCAGCAGCGAAGGCAGAGAAGCAGGTCTGTCTCTCTTACTCTCATATTATCCTTTCTCTCACATGCACACACACAGTGTAGTAGGCGGCCGTGCTAATCCTTGGATTATGTATCTTGAAGCAGCCCGTACGTTTTAAAACTGTGCATAGAGATGCTGTTGGTTTAAAGTTACATTTAGGAACAGTTCTTGAATTATTAATGATTTTCAGCGCTTAAAAATTTATCATTCAAATTTTTTGTTCTTCAGGGCCAGTAGCTGAATTGTTGCAGTCTGCACATATCTTTTGAAAAAGCAGAGACAGCACAACTCTGCCGCAGAAATAGGCCTGTTAGGCTTCTTTTGATGGGGTCACATTCGTCTGAGAAGTATGTAATCACCAAGTTAAAATGGCACACTTACTCAAACTCCTGTCTTTAAGCTTCCCTTGTCTTACTCAGATGTCTTTTTTTTGCCTTCACCTTACAAATTACTGAGATAAATGAGCGGATGCTTGAGTAAATCTTCCACTGCAGCTGTGGGAGATAATTTTGGCTCAGGCACCCGAGTTCACTCCTGCTACTATTCTTAGTGTCAGTTTCAGTACCTCTTAGGATTAAAAGTGTCTCTGATTGAGCTCCTTACACTCCAACATATGGAACAAATGCACAAAATCAGCTTAAATTACTGGGGGTTTTTTTTGTTGTTTTTTTTCTAAATACAAAACAGTGAAAACAGACACATTACCCTCCTTGTGCCATTGCTATAGCGGTGGGGAAACACAGCAGCTGGATCACCACAGAGGAAAAGCTGCCAAAGCTCTAATTATAAACAGCAGATTTATTCGGGTCAGCCTCCCCAAAGAGCCTGGTCTTTTGTAAAAGCAGAGCAAAGGAAGCTGCAACTTCACAACACAGGGGTAGCGTTCTGGGTTATTTATACGTAAGAGTTACTGGATGAATTATTAAATTGGCTGTCTTGGAATAACTACAGTCCAAAAAAATCAAAACAGATTTTCACATAAGGGTCAAAAAGTAATTTAGAAAGTTAGAATAACAAGCACATTGCAGGATTTAATCAAACCTTTATTTCTCATTTGGCAAACTTGTCTCAGTTACCTGTAAGTCTGGTGTATATTAAGATTGTGGGCTAAGTGTCTGTGTGACTAATTTCATGCTTCATCTGCATTGAGTTGTTGTGGACCAATGTGACCTTTGGAGCAGCAAGAAAAGCTGCAGGGCACAGGAAGCTGAAACATGTGAAGTGCTCTGAAATGTGTGTCTGTTTGTGTGTGTCTGTGTGTGTGTGCTTGCGACTGACAGGAGAGGCTCTGACACAAAGCAGCCTGCTGGAGGCGGACGGTGAGAACGGAGAAGGTATGGTCACCATGACAACAACCGTGGAACCTATGAATCTTCATCACGCTATGCTGAGATCACCAGGTAGGCACTTAGACATGTATGACTGAGCAAACGCAACATACAGTAGTTGTGGAGGAAATATAAATGCAGTGGCCCTGAAGTAAACACTCATTTGGTGAAGTTCATAATGTTGTGTTAATGTCAGGCTGCTGATTGAACAGATTCCTCAGGGTGTAGTTTGTGGTGTTGCTAATTTTGGATGAAGTGTTTTTCGGTCCCTGTTTGCGACAGCCTGCCCAGTGACCAAATGTCTTATTTGCTTGTCTGGTGTTTAACATATGTTGCAGTGGTTTTGAAACTAGTTCTTTTGGAATTTCAAACCACAAAATAGCAATTTAGGCAGCAGCTATATGTTCCCTCTGTTGAAACCTGACGTTTATTTTTAACTGATCATCTGGATGATGATCGTGGTTGTAAACCCTTCTACCACACACTAAAAGTGTAATAGAATAACTGAACATAATCAAGTGAACAGTTTGGTAAATATCTATTGACAATGTAATGCGCAGTACATTGTATTGTGCCACGTTAAAGGTCAGTTTGTCCACCTCATTGCATACATACTGTACTGTATTGGTGTTAATGTTTTGCAAATTAACTAAATCCTCTTTGCTCAGGGTTTCTGCGTGTTTCAACAAGTTAAATGTGAGACTTTCTAAGATCATTAGAAATGTAATTTAAAACCTATTTCACATCCTGTCACGCTGGATCCAAATTGTGATGATGCTCCTAATGTGAATGCAGAAAAATACTGGGTGATGGCAGACATTTGCTAGTGGCATTTTACACTGGCTTACATTGTGTGACATCCCATGGAGTTTTAATGCTTTTTTTCTAATTTGAACATTTTCTTGCACAAGGCTTAATATTTGTTATTTTCAATAGGCGTAACCAAGCCAAACACTAAATCATATACAATTTTAAGACATTAAAGGCAATATAGCAATCAGCATGTCTGTACATCTGTCCGTCTGCATAACTAGAAAACCATTCAATGTTTTTTGGGGTTTTTTTTCCCTCCACCAAACTTGCTACTATTTATCAGTGATGTGTTGGAGCGGTGCCTTTTTGCTGTTTTGTCCATCATCCCGTTTGTTATCATTTCATTGTCGGAGCAGAACAAAGAAAACTATTTGATATTTTTCCAGTAAACTACTCCAGTAACTACTCGTCTCCTCTGCTGTCAATGAGCAAACTCAAAGAAAATGAACGTCAGTAACAAGTACCGCTTTTCGATTTCGTGGGGGCCGGGGGGGGGGATGTACCGTCCTCTGATGGCTCTAGTTAATGACCTGCAGAAACCCTGTTTGTTAGAACTCCGGTTAAATGCAGTGCACACAAGAAGTATTCAACCCTCCCTTGGACAGTGTTATAGATTTTTTTAACAAGCTGTAAGGTCCTTTTGAAAGGGACAGTTTCCCTATTGGAAAGCATTCATTTAGCAGGCAGTGCCTCCTCTTTGAACTTGTATTTGTGTTTCCTCCTCTAGGCTCTGCAGACTCAGTGGTCGTTCTCTCTCAGCCTCATGAACTGGTGACCATGACGACTGAGGGCCATGCATATGGAGAAGATGTGGTGGCGCTGCTGTAGTCTGCCATTGTGGGGGGAAGAAAAGATCACCCTGCCTAATATTGCAGCACTAGACTGATAGTCAACAGAGCGCACTAAACGTAGACCTCTATTTGTACATAGATTAATAACTGACTTCACCCCTGTAGATTTTTGTAATTAGCAGTCAATGACGGATTTATTTTGACAAGTGCGAAATGGCAAAGTTTGTACAAACAACCTCCTTCCTCATGTTTTTGAAGACAAATACTCCCAAAGAATACTGAGACGGGTTGAAAAGTTTAGGAAAATATAACCATGCATTGTTTTGTGCATTATCATTGTCAACAGAGTTGAGGTTGAAATGCGGTGTTACTCTTTTAAGGTAAGTATGTGCCAGCTATTTTTACCAAGATCTTCAATGGCTGATATAATTGACAGTCAAATTTAAATGTTCCAGAACACATTTATGGCCCACTACTAACTACAAAACAACTCGATGTTAAAAACATTACTTTGCAGCACAAAAACTCTGGTCTTGTGCAGCATAACCAGCCTGAAAAACAACAGGCCACCTTGTTCATCAGCCTGAGTAAAACACAAAAACATCTGACAAAGTGCAGATGTCTGCAGCCGTTCGATAAGGTAGTGCACATTACGTGTTTTGTTTGTTACTGAGCACCACCTAGAGCAGCAGTGTTTGCTCCTCCCTTCTCCTCAGTGGATCTTCAGGGTGTGGAAGTGGTCCAATGTGGCTCCCAAAGCCCAGCTTGCTTCCACGTTGTTCACTTTCTTGGTCAACTAGGAGGGGGGAAAAAAAAACCCAACACCAAATCACTGAAATGCCTTTTGTATTTATTGAAATAAAAAGATAACATAATCGTTGTGTAGAAATTCCTTCTTTCAAGAAACTGAACATAGATGTAACAATGCATTATATAAAAACACCTGCATTATGTTTGTTTGTGATAATAAACAGCCTGAATGCAATATGTAATAAATTTCCCTGTATTTTGTAGTAAATTATTATTTATTGCAGTGGTTATTACAGCAGTGATTTGAATAACCTGGACACATTTTGATAGTCTTATTGGGTTTTTTCAGGTCGATTTTTGACATTAAGTCCCTGAATTTGGCTCTATTTGTCTTATCTTTTTACGTGACTATTTAGACTACACTTACAGTTAAATACAACAGCGCTTTAATATTTGGGAAGTTCGATTTAGGTTAATTGTTAAAAATAAGTCAAGTATAGATGAAGACGTCCATTTTAGATGGTTATTACATAATGTACTGTATTACATTTTCGTCATCAAAAAGTGCAACACCTGCATTTTGCTAAAATTTATTACAGGAAATGTATTACATCCACTTCAGCTGTGTATTACAAAATGCAGGCGTAACATAATGAAGTGAACATTTATCAGAAGTTCTAACATTATTTGTTGTTAGAGTGGAATTACCGATGTATAAAATATGATCTACATTTGCCAAGTGTCAGAAAAGTTTTTAAATCTCCTGGTTTAACTAAGCCCGTTCATCCGTCTTCACGGCTCCGTTAACAGCTTATGATTCATACAGTGCTATTTAGCCTGAGCTGTACACCTTTAAATATGCAGATTTCATTTGGTAATAATGGTACCTGTTGGTTCTTGGTGTTTTAGACTTTATTAACAAGTTGTAGCGGTACTGTGTAAAACTGGCTCACCTGCAGCGCGGTGTTCTCCTTGAAGCCGAACCCATCCTTGAGCAGACAAGTGATGTAGGTCATGTCCATACACAGGAAAGGACTGGCGGGGGGGTGCTTGGTCATCTTATTGCAAACTGCGCAGACGAGAGGGCAATCGTGTCTGTTAGCTCGGGTAAATCAGTCATCTGTATTCAGCTGAGGGGACGAGGGCAGGATTTCAGATAGCAGAGAGGACACAAGTCCAGACTGTTGAGATGCACACTGTGTCTGGAGTGCAGGGAGCTGCAGATCTGTCACTGTAACAACACACTGCCGAGCCATTCAGGACTGTCTGCTAAACTCACCCTCTTTAGCTCTCTTCTTGAAGTCTCTGACCTCCAGCACCCCTCCTTGGACCCCATCTGCAACAGGAGGTGATTGAGGTCGTCATCCTCACATTTGAAAATGCTGCACCGTTCATTATGAGCGCTGGTCTACATGCACATTTCCATAATACTAATAATAGAGCTTGTGCCCTTTCAGCTAAGACTGGCAGAGGATAGCAATTTCTCTAATAACTACACACCTATGGCTCGTCAAATCCAGTGAGATCTGCAGATGACTCACATTTTCCTGCCTGTGTCTAGCATTGGAATGGGTAATAGCATCCTGCTGCGCCTGTGTAATTACATAAGGTGTGTGCACTAACCGATAAGGCCTGCATCCACAGCTCTGTCAAAGTAATAGGAGAATGCATAGAATACATTGTTGTCTTCAAGCTCATATGGCTGATGAATAATCCCCTTCACCACCTTAAGCACTTCCTGATAACAAAGCTTGTATCCTGCATAACCTGGAGAAGAAGCAGACTGTTAGTGACAGCATGAAATGGTGCGTAATTCGACCTCACGGGGCTTTGCAAACTTTAATGCTCGTGTTTCTGGGTGCATACATTTGGTAATTTAGTAAATATTTTATTCACTTTGCATATAAGTGCTTTAATGTCTTTAAACGGCTTCTACTCCACACAGAGTCGGGCTGTATTCCATTAGTCGAGTTTTTGCTTTTTGAAAATCATGAAAAATGAGAGAGATTTGTGCTTTTTTATGGAGACTTCTTGCTCAACAAGGCGCTTCATTTCATTCAAAATTCTTTATATTTTTTTAACAAATAATACACTTTGTTGTTGTCTACTGATATTGCACATGCATCTTTGGAAATAAATATTTGACCACTGTGACAAACTAGTGAAAAGTCAACATTTGTCATAAATGTGACTGGTAAAGCGATCGTGTTTTTTATTTTCTTATGCGCAAATGTGAGGCACAAATCTGGCACCAGACATGTGAACTGTTTGCTTTACAAGTCTAATAAAGAAATTTGCTGTATTTAATTAATGGCTGCAAAAACACAGAACAAGTAACATATAAACTAAGAACATCTGATTTTGAAAAACAATCTAGAAACAATTCATATTCTAAGAACAGAATATCTAAGGGTCATGTTGATGGGCTGTTGTGTTTAACTTCTTCTGGCTATTTCCAAAGTTGTGCGTGGAATATAGTTCCAGTAAAGAAAGGTCATTTTGAATCATGTTCGGTCTTGATTTCATGTAACCAGATAAAAATCTATTCAGATCCCGAATCGTTCATGACACTGAAACTCCGCGTACAGTTGTATTTTTTGTACAGACCGAATGAAGTAAACAAGATCTCACCATCTGCGTCCCCGCTCACTTGATAGGTTAGTCCTCCAAAGCTCCACTCATCCCTAAATTTCTTTGGCAGACAGGAACTTTTGAAAACCTGCCACTCCAACCCTGGGAGAGCACAGAAATGACTTGTGTAATCTTCCGACTGGCTCAACAGCTGCACACCTGGTCACCGTGGTCCGAGACTCTGACTCAGGGACTGAGCTCGTCACTAACGAAGGTTTTCTCAGAAGCCCTTTGGTGATTTATCTCCGATTCCCACCTCAACCGCTTATTGGAAAAAGACTTTAAAAAGTATGTCACACCAAAACCATCGCCCTCTCGCTACCTCCCTTTTTTCTGTATTTTGAGAAAGAGGGAACAAGACACTGGAGACCCCTGCAGAACTGAGTCACTGTTGTGTCTCGTTATGTTTTTAGACAAACTCTCATTCTCACACACACACACACACAGATAATGGCATCAGAGCAGCTTTTCTTCATATGCACACACCGTATATACCGTACCTTCTGCACCCAAAGCTCCCAGTGTGGCCAGTCTCGCTGCCATCAGTCCATTTCCCAGGTAACTGGATGTGGTCAAAGAATTGTTGCACAGTCACAAAACTGACTTTTGAAAAGACGCCAAGAAAATTCTCAAGTGTTCCTAATTAAAAACTGGTTTTCAAAATGAAATGTAATGCTTCTAAGACCAATTTTACAGCAGCTTGTAACCCTAATGCCTTTAAACCCAAAGTTCCTAACTGAGCATTTTCTTACACAATGTACGGGAAATGTATTATTTTTCCAAATCTATTTTAAATCAGTTTTTCATTCGGATTTCAGACATTCCTTAAAACGAATTCTGCTCTTCTCTCGTCCTGCACTAGTGTGTGTGTGGTGCGGTTCTGTCTGAGAGGCAAAACTCTGGGCAAAGCACACACCGGCCTCACAGCAGTCGCCTCTCTAACACGGATTATTGGATTTTAGACCTTTAGAAACCCTGTATATGAAAGTATTTATCTCCGTCGAAGTAATTATTTTAACTGTGAGATGAGTCTGTTTAATCCCAACGTATTGAGGTAAAAAACATGCACTTATTATCAAAGCTGTTACCTGTGTGTGTACAGTTCAAATGATGAATTAAAGATGTCAAATCTGGCGACGTAATCGGCAACAGGAACACTTTCAATGGTTTTCTGCAGTGAAATAAGCAGAACATGCCGTTAGCTGCATCACAAAAGGTTTCCATTTTATTTGAGCCAAAAATCTCTACGCAGGCAAACTACAGACCCTCAGTTTTGGCAGGAAAGTGATCTGTGTAGATCCTCCTCCCAGATCCAAGATCCCCACTGTCTTTTTGCTCTGTGTGTGCAGGTGACCTGAAAACATCTCCTACTTTAATCCAGCAGCTGCAGCTGAGAAGAGCTAATCAGTTATACACTATACTATCTGCAAAAGGACGACAGGCATCTCCCGTATAATTGAGATTACTATTATGATATGTTGTAGATCACGTAGACAAGAGTTTACAGTACTCACCAGTCAGAAAGTTCAAAGATATCCAAGCCAGGATTCCTACATTAAAGACATAAAACCAGGCCAAAAAAACACAGCGCTTTCAGGTGGACTGTAAAAGATAATTTTAGAAAAGCTGACAACAGATGCTACAACTTACTACATCTACTCTGTACAAACACCTGAGTAAAAGCTATAATTCAAAACGAGTGCTGACAAATCAATTATACTGCGGCACAACATGTCGCTTAAGACTATAACATTTTTCACCACATAATTAGAGCCTTTTAAGGTTGATGACAACTCTGTGGTGAAAAGCAATTTTGTTTTCTTAAGCGTCATCATAAAATATAGCAATAATATACTGCAATTCAGAAAAAATGTCTTCAGTAAACAAAGGTGGCTTATAGAAACTGCACAGTGCACTAAAAGTAGGGCGGCAGGATCACGGATGCCACCTACAAAGTACCGTCGAAAGAACATGAGAGGCTGCGATAAGTGACGAGCGTGTTGCTCGTCGGGGTGGAGGGTGGGCAGACGTTACCTTCGTTTGTGCCGTTCATTATGCTGACGCTGTTGTCTGGGACTAAAAACGGAGATTCATCAAACACATGTTGCACCTGAGAAGCAGAAGGCGAGAAAGCAAAGGCGCAGAGTGAGAGACGGGGGGAATGACGAAGAGCAGGAGAGAGACAGCCTTAATATTTTCTACTGTGATGGCAGCTCATCCAGAGGTGCCCTCCGCTGAAGGGATTAATTAATTCCCTCGGGGGGATTAATAAAGTATCATTTATCTTCCAAGGTGCCCCAGGGCCATCCATTACTATCTTATCCCCTCCACACTAAACCTCACACCAGTGATAACAATACTTTTCCTCTTGTCTCTGAGCCACCTGCCATATCACTGAAAGTATCCTCTTTCTGCCTGCTTCCTTTCTGGATAAGAGGTTGCACTTTCCTTTGAAAGTGTCAGACAATGTAATGCCTAGCAATTGCCCTAAGATAAAGAACAGCATTGCACTTTAGAGACTCTTTTTTTTCTGTGTGAGTAGTACTTTCAAGATCCTATCTCATGTCTGTGTGTCAGTGCCCTGCTTTACCTGATCCAGAAGACCCTGGGCTTTCTCCACAGGCAGCAGCCGGAGTCCAGCTGTAGCTCTGAGGACCACTGGGGTCCTTTTCCATTCCAGACGAGGCACTGTCTTCTTGGCCACCTTCAGCAACATCCTCACTGTGTGTCCAGCCTTTACAAGATACTGACAATGCTCAGTACAAACCAGACAACCCAGAACTGTCTGTTTGACACGGGGGGAGTGTTAGAGATGAGAAAACACTTCAAGTGTTATGTATTAGCCAGAGCTTGCGTAATGTACGCGTTTGTCATTTTGCTCGTCTTACTTACTTTCATTAGTAATATGATTCCCCACAGAGGAAGCTTTTGGCAGTATATGTGAGCGCACTGTAGAGCCAGCGGACCTTTATCTTTGGTTCGATACAATTGATTAGATTTGACAATGAACTCACCATTTCAGGGGAGTCAGCATATGCTGACAAACCAGGCTTTATGGAATGGAACATCTCATTGTCCAGAACGGGCAGCTTCTCTAAAAGAGATCAACAAGATGCACCCACATCAAATATGCAGCAACTATTAAAAGCATTAAAAGGCCTAAACCTTCTTAGCATACATAAGCAGAATATATTCCTTTATTCAAAGTGAGGCATGTTGACTTGAATCTGACAAATAGGATTATTACTAAAAAAGTAGTACTCAAGTCAAGTATCACGAAATGTCCCTTGAAGTATGAATGTTTATAGAACATAGAGAGATCGCAAAACAGCTTGTGATTTTACATCTGCATTGTTAACTAATCTTGACAATGTTATACAGTGTATTGAATCGTTGCTGCAGTAAATACACAAACTTTACATATTTATAGGGGTCAATCAATGTTTTTTTTTCC